>VZTH01014104.1:53448-106134 GCA_013397815.1 Aleadryas rufinucha
TGTTCGAGGAATTTGAATAACATCTGTGGGGATGGCTAGAGTTGCTCTGACTCAATTTCTTTCATTTTTTCTTTAACTTTGTGGCCTTCATGTGCGTAAAACTAGTGTCTGTTTATAATGCAACAAATCAGCTTGCTCAAATTCAAGCTCTAAATACGAAATGAACTCCTGGAGAGAGAGAGAGAGAGAATTCTTCCTTGTAGTCTTAAAAAATAAAACTGATCTGCTTCAGTGTGTCACTGAGTACAAGATGCGACTCTCAGTTCTGTGTTGGGATCAGAATTTTATTTTGAATTAATTGTGCTTTAGACATTAGTCCTGTGTAGATGTACCCAGTATTTCATTTGAGAATGAGCAGCAAGGGTAGCAGTGACAGTGAATGCAAAGTGTAATAGTGTCCAAGGATAACTAATAATATACTGTAAAGTTTCTTCTAAGGTGTTTTTTGAGTGCAATGCCAGGCTACTTGATGTCGAACTTTCAAAACTTAAATGTTTAGGAAAGAATACCCTGAGCAAATGNATTTTATTTTGAATTAATTGTGCTTTAGACATTAGTCCTGTGTAGATGTACCCAGTATTTCATTTGAGAATGAGCAGCAAGGGTAGCAGTGACAGTGAATGCAAAGTGTAATAGTGTCCAAGGATAACTAATAATATACTGTAAAGTTTCTTCTAAGGTGTTTTTTGAGTGCAATGCCAGGCTACTTGATGTCGAACTTTCAAAACTTAAATGTTTAGGAAAGAATACCCTGAGCAAATGACACAATTACTGATCAAGTTTTCTCCCAGCGTAGGAGACAAACTTCAGCCTTTGGCTAAGAAACTGAAAGCAGTTAGGGCACGAAGAGTATGAGGCTGCCCATTAATATCTGAAGTGGACAAGCAGCTACAGGCTCATGTCTCTTCTTCCCATTCCTACTTCCTCCTGCACTTGGTTTTGTTCCTTTTCCTTGGTTTCCTGCTGAATTCCATTGCGGTCACTGATCATCCCGCTGCCACTGTTACCCTACGCCACTGTCTTGGCTGTCATCTCTTATCTTTTCCCTTGGACACATACTCTTTGCCTCCTCCTTACAAGATTTCCTTTCTCCCTTGACACTAGTATTTCTCATTGTTCCTCATCTAATCAGTCTTTTTCTGGCAGTTTTCTTCTCCAGCTCACAGCCTCCTTGGTGTAGAGCTCTTTCTCCGCTCACTGGTTCCCAGTAAGTTCAGATGGCTCAGCCAGCTGGGCAGTGGCTTGATCTTTCAGGCCTGAGGCTGTCAAAAATGCCAGGCACTGCCAGGCATGGGTAAGGAGTGGAGAGGAAGAGAGTTAAACCTTGCGTTAAGGCCTTGTGTGTGCACAGAAATTACTACTTTCCGTTGAACTTTTGAAAATAAAGCTGGGTTGAGTTAAACTGCAGTAGGCTTTGGGATGTCCTGTGCCAGCCTAAACTGGGATTAATCCAGCACAGATGTAAAACAGACATTACTGCTGCAGCAAAATCTGTTTGAACAAGAACTACATTTTCCTGGGTGCCGATCTGGAAGAGCATTTAGCTTTGCTCCGAATTAGAAGACGTTTGTAACAGGCTCCTGAGTGGCAATGGGCTACTGGGAACCCTTGGCGGGGATCTGGCAACCTTCCATCTGAGGCATGTCATGCATCTGCTTTAGCAGAGTTCTCGGTGCCAGAAAATACAGCATGACACCTCACTTGCCCTGTCACCAGAGAATGGCAGAGCGGAGGTCGGTGGGGAGCTTCCTCTGCTGACCTGGCCAGACTGATACCAGAAGGCAGGAAGTGGGCATATCCCCGATACTGGATCTCTGCCCAAACCAGCTGGGTCCTGCCAGGCAGAGCTCTGGGTGGTACTGGCAGCTGAGCCCTTCTGAAGGCTTTGGCTCCTCAGTGCACTGTGGCAGCCCCACATGCCCTACCCAATCTGAATGCTGGTGAATGAGGGGTTTGTCTCTGCAGCTGTGATGCAGCTGTGTGCCCCCTGCATTCCGCCCCATCGGTCCGGTGGCCTTGAGCAGCTGGCTGGGGACAGCATGGGCTGGCTCCCTGCTGCTGGCCTGGGAGCTGTCACTGACCGCTTGGAAGCTTTGCAGGATAAAGGCTTTTCAGTGCTGCCAGTGTCTGCCAACTTCTATTGCAATTAAAGGGTAATCTTTTCTAAATGGTGCTAAATTAAGGCTTAATCCCTCCCTCATGCCACATAAGAGGATGAATCCCTGATTTTCTGAAAACAGCTTATTGTTTGGGCCGCTGTCCAACCAACCCGTACAACAATGGTCCTGGGTGGTTTGTCTGTGGAGAGGACTCACACTTTTTGATCGGTCTGCCTGTAGATCCAACTCCAAAGTCTCCTATGAGGTGTATGGAGAAGAAGAGGAGTTATTTACCACTTCCTTGTATGGTCTCTGGTATGGAACTTGGGAGAAGGTTTCCTGTTGCTGAAGTCCTTACCCTGGATGCTGTGGTGGTGGGAGATGACTTTGCCTGTGACTGTGTGTGCTGGGTCTGTGCTGTTGGCTGTCCGCTCACTAGCTGCCAGCGGTGCGCTGCGAAAGTGTTGCATCAAAGCAAACAGTCCTGGCAGTACGGGTTGGTTTGTTTTAATCAAGGCAACTGTGTGCATAAAACCGTAGTTTAAGTTATTGTTGTTTTACGTAAGGCTACTGCCACAATATAAATCAATGAGGGGGGCTTAATTTTTCACCTCTCTTGTAATTGCTGATCTGGATTAATAAACAACAAATTTCACCTTTGGGGACAGGAGGAGACTGCCTTTTGAGCCCTTGTTAACACTAGTCTTTTATGCCTCTCCGTAGGGGAACTACTGTATCTGTAGAGAAAGATGCAGTCAAAATGTTTATTTGCTCATAAATACATGGATTTGTTTAAAGAAAATGCAGTCAAACAGGATGGAGGGACGGAGCAGTAATGAGGACACAAGTTTGTGGGCAGCTCCACAGTGAAACATATCCAAAAGCTTGATTCCATGTTTTTGCGCAAATTCCTTGAGGGGAAAAAAATAATTTGGAAAATTTCAATGAGATAATTCTAGCAATAGGATCTGAAATATACTATTATATAAAATCCTCCTAAAATCCTTATTCTGTAAGACTTTTTTTACCATCCTGTTCACTTACGATTCTATATAGCAATGTCTGTAACATTACTACAAAGATCAGACCTGGTGTGGGCCTTCTTGATCTGTCTGCGGCCCAGAAGTAGATGGCTCCCGAATAGTCTGGTCCTCACTCAAGTGTGAGAGTGAGTGGTTCTGGCTGGATGCTGGCAGAGGGGTTCACATGTATCACCTTCTCAGGCACATGACCTTGGGTAACTGAACCTTCATAGAGATGTTTAAATTATTATTAGAGGCAACAAAACCTGCATTATGTTCCTACTGAACATGAGGTCAGAACTTAAGTCAAGATGTGTTTATTTGCTTTAAGATGCATTTTCAGTTAGCAACCACATGAAGGGCCGCTGGCTGGAGGATGGTGACAGACGTGAATGAATCTGTGACAGACATTCCCCATCTAAGAAAACAAAAACACAGGCAAAACAGAAGAGCTAGCCGAACAACTGTTGTGGTGACAAGTGGGCTTTGAATTTATCCTTGGAGCAGTTAAAGAGACTGATGTTGAAGGGCTTTGTGCTTTGATTGCCAGCTGATTGCTGTTACATAAGCATATTGCTCGTGTAGCTGCATTTCATAACTAGAAATCTAGTACTGCTAATGAATTCTTTTCTCTTTTGTGCACCCTGCACCTGCCTGCATGGATTTTGTGTATTTTGCATTCTAGCTTGTAGCTTCCTTGGCTGTTCATCTGTATTCTTACTCTAGCCTGTTTGTGTTTCCAGCAGCCTTATTCCCTTATAGTTCAGGCAGCATACATAAAATAACATAAACTTTAATGTCTTTAATGTGCAATCCATTTGGATCAAAGCCATGCTGCTGAATTGTCAGGGAGGAGAACCTTCGGTAGTAGGGAAGACTGCCTTTAGGCTAGATTTGGCTGCTGATCTCTCAGTGCTACAGCGTAGACTTCTGTCGGGCAGCCTGTGTGCAAAGCACAGGCTGGACATCGGCCGCAGCTGGTGACTTCCATTGCTTCAGCTTTGCTTTTGCAGCAGCTCTGTGCTGGTGAAGATTGTCTTGTATTAACAATGGCAGTCTTTGTGTGTGTGTGTTAGACTAAAGCCTTGTGAGGAGACGTCTACACTTAGGGATAATAGATAAGCTGGAAATTCATGAGATTCCGGGCTAAATATAGATCTGATTGAAGAAACATGAATTGGTCAAAGGAGCTCCAAGATTTTATAAAGTGACATGGTTTTGGTCGTTTGGAGAGTTCTAACTGAGGGAATGCTTGACATGTAAACACAAGGGCCTTGCACAGCGCAAGACAGGCAAGCACTAAAGGGCTCTTAATGGGGATCTGTAATTCATAGCAGCAGGACCTCTGCAGTCGCTGCCTGGAACTGGTAGTCTTTTGTAACTCTGAACAACACATGATGCTTATTAAAATCTTTAAGAGGTGAAGAATGAAGACTTTGTTTTGAAAATTTTTTTTTTTCTAAGCACTGACCATGGAAAAAAATTAGTATCTGTATTGAGTGAGGTTTTTTGAGTGTGTTTAAGTTGTTTTATTAAAACCAGCAATGGTACACAAAAAAGTGTCAAAAAATCCAGAATAGAATGGCATACTTGCACATCTGGGAAGGATTTCTAGTATACTATGTACTTTTGTTTTTCTGTGATACAAACAGGATCTAACTATGTAGCATGCAGAATGGCTTAGGTTTTTCTTTTTACAGGGTCCATTTTCTATACTTGTGTTTATTAGTCAAAATCTCTACTATCATTCACTTACCGTCCTGTAAATGAAAGCGGAACTTAAGCCCTTGGTATAAAATTTAGTGCAGGTAGTGGAAACAGGAAAGACTTTGTTCTAAAGTTGCATTTTTGAGTCAGCAAATATGGCTGAAAATGGCAAAAATGATACTTGTCAATAAGTTAACTGCAAGGCCCTTGCTTTTTGCTCCTCTGAGGCTGTGGAGTTTACTGAGTAGACTGAGGAGGAATGCCCTTCCCTCTCCCCGTGGCACAGCTAGCTAATGTGTTGCTCTGACAGCCATTAGAGAAGGAAGGTAGCTTATCCATGCTTTAAATAGACCTCAGGTTTTGTTTGGGAATGTCAAGGTGGTTGAGGTTAGGGATGCATTTTATTCTGGCTTCATGTGGAATTCTGAAGCTCATTTTGATGGGATTACATGTTAAGGAAATAAAGGAAGGAGCTTGTGTTAATCTTGATTTCATCAGTATCTTGGTGTTCCTAAAAAATCTTTGAAATTCTGCAGAACTGCAGTTGTTTGTCGTAATTGAAGAACCCAATGTTAACGAACAAAACCCAGGGCTGGAAGGTTAGGTTGTTTGTGTTTGCCTGAGGGATAACAGGAAATAAGTGTCTGCTTGTTACTTGGTGCCAAATGTGGACATATTTATGATTTGAGTGGAGTATGTGATGAAGGCTGAGGTCTGGATGCCAGGTAGGTGGGTATCTGTTTATCATTCCTCAGGTTGTTGGAAAGTGAGTATCTGGAAATACAGTGTTCATGTATCTACAAAATGGAGGTAAATGAATGTGAAACTGGAATAAGGATTGGGGTTTTTTTATCTATAGTACAGAACAAGAATTTACTTTATATTTCAGGGAATGGCCCAGGAGCATAAAAAGCAAGCAGGAATCTTTCTGATGGTAGTAATTGCTAACATTCTTTAGTTATTAAAATAATATAGCACTTGAAAGAATCTACATTAGAGGTGCTGAAGCTGCCTGTGGTACTGTCAGGCCTGAACTTTGGAGACTGTGGGTTTGCTCATAAGGTAGAAAACAAAATTGAGCTTAAATAATGAATAGTGTTTGAATGTTTGGAGAGAAGAGGTACTTGCTTTGGAGATGATAGCATCATGAGAATGTGGTGATGTAGTACCTGTCAGATGGCCACAGAGCAGTGACACATCCCAGGATAACCTGGGTGCAGTCTCTTTAGATGTGCAGGATGCTGCTAGAATGGGCTTGGACAGAGGGGCAGGATCTGCAGTACGTATGTGACAGTGTGCAGGTCTCTCTCTTGTGCTGTTTTAGCCAAAACTCTTGCTCTTGCCAGCAAAGACAGTGCCTGTTATTGCTCTGTTTTGACAGGTATTCTGCTCCAAAATAAGCTGTGACTGCTGTAATCCTGACAGGGCCCTGTAAAAGTAGCTGTCAGTGTGCTTGTGCTGTCATGTGCTGGGGGGCTTCCTCCCCTCCTGTGTGGTGCTGCTGGGACCCCTCCAGGGATGGGGCCCTCAGGGAAGCCTCTGCTTCCTGTTTGCCAGTGTTTAAGTCATGCACCAGGGCTTCACTTCCTCCTGTGTTTTGTAGTTCTCTCTTTCCTAATCCTCCCCTTTACTCCAGAAAGTGTCTTATGGAGTTGAGCAGATGGAAATGCACTTGTCCTCCCTTTCCTAAGGGATGGTAAAACCCTGTCCTTGAATTGTTTCTGACATGGACACCACTGACAGACAGACACGTGAGGATGCTGAGCAGTACCTCACCAGCCACACTGAGTATCAATTGAGCTGTTTGTTCCAGATTAACTAGTGCACACCAGTGACTTGGCCGTGTGGCTGTTGCAGCTGGCAGTTGCTTGCTACAGGGTGTTTGTAGAAATTGCATTATGAGAAGAAGGCTGAGTTTTGTCCCTCTCCCTTCTTGCTTTTTAACCCAAACCTTAAAATAGAGGCTCAGCTATGTCTAATGTTTATTTTTTTAAGCAATACACAACCATAATGGGCAATGGTAAGTGAATATGCTGTAGTTCAGTGTGAAGCCTGGATGTAGGCTGCAAGCAGAACACGTCAGAGGGAATTGAGAGACTCCTCTGGATTTGTTCTAAGTACTGGGCTAGTAGGACACAAAAGATTATGCAGTTGTATTTGAGTTAAACTCTCTGGACTTTTGCTTAGGTTCTAGGGGGGAAATGAATTTGTTATTCAGGTGTAACAAATTTGTAATTAAAGGGCAGTTAGATAACAAGGAAATGTCTGCTTTTGCCGTGCAGAACTAGCTACCAGTAGTACATTTGATGATATGCCTTGTGCAGTCGTGCGCGCGTGTGTGTGAGAATGATTGAAGACCGCTAAAACCAAAAAGCCTGACTAGTAGTTTTAGTTTTTCTAAAACTCTTCGTGTAAAGGTACGTCAACAGCAGAACTGACATGAGCACAGGTAACTTTGACATATGCAGGAGGTGATTCCACACTTTGCATTAGTCTCCTTTAATACTTCAGTGATTAAAAATCTGCTTAGGTATTTTAAATAATTAGTCTGAGATTTTTAAAATTTATTTTGTTTTCCCCCAAAGTGCCTCATGTCCTGGTTCATTCTGGTACCACCAACTAACAGGTATTTATATGTACTGGGCTGTGTTTATGCAGCCGTATTTCTGACTCCTTGTAGAGCGGGGTTTGTTCACGGAAGCCTCTATTATTGCCACACCAGAGGAAGCCACTATGCTGGTAAACAAGCAGCAGGGTAATGAGCTGTACATTACATAGGTTTTGCAGGATGCAACTTACTTCCTTGTGTTATTTCTAGAGTGGGTGTGCCTGTGCAGCAGGCAAGCATTGTTCTTAGGAGGATTCCTCATGCAATGAGATGCTAATGCTATTAGCTATTGCATTAAAAAAAAAAAAAGGAAAACATTTACTTGAGTATCACTGGAGGATTTCATGCTTACTGTTAGCCATACAGATAAAATGTCCTTGGTTGGGGAGCAAAGCCAGTGAGGAGGATGGAGTTTTCTATCACCGCTCTGTGTGTGTGTGTGTGTGTGTGTGTGTGGTCCTTTGGTTACCAATAATTACGGAGTGAGTGAAAGCTGTGTCTTCTCATCCCTGAACTCTCAAACTTGCTCCCAGTTAAAACAATTACCTTCTTGGTTCTCTAATTTAAAATGCTGGGTTGGGTCAGAGGAGGTGAGAGAGAGGTTAAACTTAGTTTCTTGGGACTGGCTGCTGAGCCAGGGAGCAGTTCCTTTGGTGCCAATTTAAACTCTTGGTTGACCTTGTAGAAGCCTGCAGTTAAACATCGGTTGCATAAGTGGATTGTGCTCATACGTTATAAGTAATCTTTCTTGTGTGGGAACGAGGATGTTATATCTTGTGCTTTATTTTTATGCTCCTTTTATAGAAAAGTAGTTCATAATATTGCAGTAACTCTTCTTAATTCTGGAGTTAATCACGTTGAAGCACGTTCATCAGGCTTTTACAGCAGTAGATGGGCAGCCTGATACTCCAAATTTCTACAATGTTACTTTGTTTCTTTACAGTGTATTGCCTTACAGTCACCTAAGGATAAGCGAGCTCTGCTGCAGGGTTGCGCTGCAGTGACGCTCTGAAAGGTGTAATCCTTCTCCAACTCACACCACAACATTTTATGGAAGGCAGTCTAGAATTATTTTGTGTGTTAACTGGGCTTTCACCAAAGAAAGTGTAAACTATTATTTTAACAAAATGAAAGCCACATCAAGGACTGGACTCTCTCCTGGAGTGGGCACAAATCTTCACCATTGCATGACCTCTTGGAAAATGCTTGATGTTAGTATGGAGTGGGCTGACATGATGAGAAGTGATGTAGTGTTTTGAAAAGCCTCACAACTTCCCTGAAGGTACCAGATATCCTGCAAGCTGCTGTTTGTGAATCTACGCCTGCTTCATAGTTAAGGCTTGTGTTTGGCCCCTGAGGATATTTGAGTGTGGGAGAAAGAGCCTGCTCCTAAACTTGAGGAGATGTGAGAGCTTTTGCAATGGTGAGGAACATACAAGGAGCTGAGGTCTGTGTGGGTGTACTGGCATCCAAGTGGTGGCTGGCCACAGGCTGAGTATGGTCTGGGGCTGTGGATGAAGGAGGTGTTGGTGCTGGGCTGGAGATCCGCGGCTGCCAAGGGGAACTTGGTCACACCTGCTACTTGCAAGGCCACACGCATTCCCGGTGCATATGCCTGACAGACTGCAGACAAACCGTTGTGTTCAAATAGAAAAAAAAGATTTTTCTTCCGATTCGTGTGTGGGGCAGTTCAACTATTTCCAGTTTGGTCTAATGTGAAGGACTGAATGCATATACTGGCTTTGTTAAATATAAGTTGGTTTTAGTAAGTTTATAGGTTGTCTTTGGTACGTATAACTCCTCTTAACTTTAAATACAGCCACATACATGTTTAGAGGACTGAGATCTCATTTGATTTTTCTTTCATGCTGTTGCAGGATCTTTTAGTGGTAATGTTGTGTTTTAACCCCATCCAGCCTCCAAGCCCCACACAGCCACTCTCTCACTCCCCCACCAGTGGGATCAGGGAGAGAATCAGAAGGGTAAAAGCTAGAAAATTTGTGGGCCCAGATAAAGACAGTTTAATAGCAAGAGCAAAAGCTGTGCACACAAGCAATGCAAAGCAAGGTATTAATTCACTGCTTCCCACGGTTGGGCAGGTGATCAGCACCTCCAGGACAGCGGGGCCCCATCCCACGCAACAGTGACTTGGGAAGACAAATGCCATCACTTCAAACGTCCCTCCTTCCCTTCTTCTTCCTCCCAGCTTTATATCCTGAGTATATACCTGAGTATGATGTCACATGGTCTGGAATATCCCTTTGGTCACTTTGGGTCACCTGTCCTGGCTGTGTCTTCTCCCAGTCTCCCAACTCTCTTTACATTATGGCAGTACAAAAAGCAGGAAAGGCCTCGTCTCTATGTAAGCCCTGCTCGCCAATAACAAAAACATATTGTATCAACCCTGTGTTCAACACAAACCCAAACCACGGCCCCTTACTAGCCACTGTGAAGGAAATTAACTCTACTCCAGCTGAAACAAGCACAGATAACGAAATTTCAGCTGACCCTGAAGATAGCATTATGATGCACAAGGCTCGGTGTAAGGGGGTACATTAGTCCATGCATGGCTGGTGTTACTGAGCATTAGTTAGTACTTGCCTCACTGTCAGGTTACGTCCATAGGTTGAAGGTGATACCGAAATTGGCCAGATAGAAACTTTCTAACGCAGTTTTGAGTATTAGAAAGTAGGCATTCTTTATTGCAGCCGCGGTCACTTGGATGATCCCTTCTCTATTGAGTGCCTTGGTAAGCAGAGTTTTTAACGTACACATTGATAACATATTCATTCGCTATCCCTGCTTACTTGATATGTATGTGTTACTTTATTTTACATAGTTGCACCCCTTATTGGAAGTCCTAATAAGTTCTTTGGGGTCTTCTTTGGTGGTCTTCAATTTCCAGTGTCCTTTTTAGGTGGCTGCTTCTCAACCCCTGCTTTTGGGTAAGTGCAATATCGTTTTGCATGGCTTCTGCTTTGTCAGCCATATCTATATGTGCAAGGCTACATTGTTCCCTTTATTTCATAACAGTACAAGAAAACCCTGTTCTATTCCACTACCCTTGTCAAAGATGAAGATGAGGAGGGAGGCAGTGATGTCAGCAGAGGTACTCCATGATGCTTTTGCTCAGTTTCCAGTGGTTTATTGATCAGGTGCTTGCTGAACAGCAATGGGTATCTTTTAATTAGTAGCACTAGATGAAAGTTTTTTCTTCTATGAATTATTACAATAAAGTCTGTGTGAGGCACGTACTTAAGATAACCCTGCATTGTCCTTTATGAAATGTGTAATTTCAGTAAGATCTTGTTGAGTTTTAAGCAAAGAGCTAACATTTTAAGAAGGAACAGGCTGCTTCTAAGTTTCTAGTGTCCATTGCATCCTGTGAAGGTTCATAACATATCTTCTCAGGACTAATTATGGGCTTTAGTGAAATTGTTCTTCAAGGTCAGCTGCTAGAGATCTAGTGTAATACTTACAGATCACTGCTCCTGGTTTTCAGTTTCTAAAAATTATTTCGTTATAGATAATACCTACATCAAGTTTCTGCACTATCATTTGCAATGGATGTCTTGACAGGTGCTTAGCTCGAGTGCCTGCAGAGGAGCGACAGTCTTAACAGGACACCACTGTTCAGAGTCCATTTGCAGTCACTTCTTGTTTTGTATGCAGGGAAAGGTGACCCAATGACCTGCTTAACAGGATCAGCTGATGTTGTGAACTGGCCTGTACAAATAAATAATTCCATCAAATTTAGCAGAAGGGTTTAAAAATCAGCAATTGATGATCAAATTTCCTGCAATGTGACTTCTGGGAAGAGTGAGTTTGAGCTGTGTTTCGATACCACAGTGGGCAGGTAAGGGCACCCTTTGCACTTGTAAGTAGAAGTCTCTGGTCTCCTCTGCTGTCAAGCTCCTAAACAGTGCTGATGTTCAGCAGCATTAACTCCTTCTCCTGCACATCTCCATCTTTCTTTGCCTTGAGGCCTGGTCTGGAGCTGTGTAGATGTTGTTGGCAGCAGTTCATTGATCTGTTATGATGCACAGCAGAGAAAGATGCCTCGGGATAGCTTGTTTTATGTTTTTCCTTAACCCATCAGACATAAAGTTATCCTGAAAGGAGTACTTTTTTCTGTTGACTTGTGTGTCATTCTCACATGCACCTTTTCTTTATTTATAAGAAAGCACAAATGTATGCTCATCAAAACCTCCATTCCTCTCTGGTTTAAACTCAGTAGAATGTAATTGGGTCCTTTTTAATTCTCCTTCCCTGCTACAGTTACAGTAATTTTTCTTACAAAAAAAAAAACCCAACCAAAACCCCAAGCCTTGGCTGAGTGCCCATTGCAGTCACTGAGAACAGCTGGAGTAGCTGCTGGTTAGTACTTGCTGGAGGGCTGTGCAGGGGGCTGCTGGCTGTGTGGCTTTCCTGGGAAGGTGACTAGTGAAGAAAGCAGCAGCAGGTTCTGAGGTGGCCATGGGGACACCATCCTGCCCACTGTCTCCAGAGCAGGACACTGGGGATGAGGACATGCTCCACACTGTCAGTAAATGTACTTCTGATGTCAGTAGTCACATATATTTGTGAGTGACAGAGACCACATTTTGGGAGGATATGTATTTAGCTAATTTATAGCACGAGCTTTGAAACAAAAGTAGCATTCACATCTTCAAGGGCAAGCGATGCCCACAGTCTTTCATGGCAGTGATGAATGACAGTAGTGAATGAAATACCTTGTGACTAATGTCCTTGGCTTTTAACTCCAAGGTTTCCAGGACTTCTGCTTGGAAGTCAGAGTGGACAGTAATGAGTCCTGGCAGGGCTGGCTTTGCTCCCTTACACCAAAGGGAGAGAGCATGTGTACCTTGAACACAGTTCGGTGCCTGCAGCTGAAGGAAGGGAGGATGAGTGCTGATCTCTGTTAATCGGTACAAAGCCTCCTGAAAAGAAAAAAGACTTGAATCTCTCTTGAATAGTGGTAGAGAGCAACTGAAGGAAAGTGTCTTGTTTGATGTTTAGTCTCATGACTTTTATCCTTATTTTTTAAAAAGGGCATCTTGATTAATGGCACCTCTTTTTATTGGGGGCTTGGGTTCTGTTTAATTTTTATGTGTAAACCATTTTTTCACTGCAAGAGTAGCTAATGATAGCCTTCTAAAAGGGGCAGTTTCCGCAAATCCTTCTTACCTTCAGCACAAAAGAAACGGAAACCCATCTTACTAGAGTGCTCCCAAACCTCACCACAAAGGTGAGTAGGCACCTCTGTGTGTATTTCCTCTGGTGATGGATGTACATAGTACTGCTCTCCTGGTTCACGCATGCACACAGAAATCACTCTGCTTTTCAAACTTGATTGAGAAAGTCAAGGGACTCTTTCCAGACAAGCTCTCCTTTATTGCCTTTCTCCTGTATTTATGTCAGCTTTTCTTGTCAATGAGTTTGAAACTACTTCCTCTTCTTCCTAACATGCTTCTTGGAGGAACGTGTCCATGTTCTGGTCTGCTTGTGGTGGTGCAGCAGCCGTTTTTATGTCACTGTGATAGCAAGAATGGATGAAGCATCTCTTAAACATCACTGTGTGAGTGAAGGAAAGGGTTAATGCCTCATGCTGCTTCATCTGTTGAGGATGGTTACCGTCATATAGCAGTGTCTTTTGGAAGTCAGTACTTTAAACTCAGTCTAAATGTAGTTTGATCAAGGGCTTCATTTGAAGTGAGCTGAGTTTGACCATTTTATATAACATTGCAGTTTTTGGATGAGTCTGCCTCATCCATGTTGTCCAGATTCTATTTTCCATTCATAATTGTTGTGGAGAGCTTTGAATTCTTGAGATTTAAGACATCATTGTCTGAAGATTAAATTTGTATTAATCTCCTTAATTTAGCAACGATATTTTCTGGGCTATTTAAGAATATGATATCATGTGTTTTCTACATGCCTTGAGTCTGCTGATGTAAGTAATTCTGCAAACATGAAAGTTGATTTAGTAGCATTTTCAGTACTAATTTTGGTAAACCATCACCAGCAAATTATGGTAAATTTTCCATGGGTTTCATGTTATAATTGGCCTTTTGGCAACGCTGCCTAGTGTATTTGAAAGAAGAGAGGAGAAGGACCTCATGGACTGGCATGTCTGGTAGGGGATGGCAGCTTGACCAAAGGAAACCTGTCAGGATTTCAGACAATTTGCAGCTTTGGCAGCAGGTTATGAGCAAGAACCAAAAATTAGCGTCCAAATGATTTGGTGCACTTCTCTAAGCTCGCTGCCCTCACACCGCGTAACTGCGAACCCCCAGCTGGGAAGCGTTTCATGTTTGCCTGGTCCAGAGGTAAACAGCTATACAGAATTTGGGTTTGTGTGTTACAGAATTTGAGGTTGTGTGTTGGGGGGGTAGAGCTTCATTTATGTTGGTTTCAGATGGTGTTAAACCCAAGGAGGGCTTTTGATATGTGTCCTGTGCAGCTTTCTGAAGACATAGTTGTGAGTAAATTGTACTTTGTCCAGCAAAGTGCTTTCCAATGCACTGACAAGCACAGCTGAGCAAATAGCAAGACAGCATTTCGGTTCATGAGCTCTTTGATTTTGCTTTTGCCCTGATCTTGGGAATCTGGAAGATAAGAACTTTGAAAATCCCTTAACATTAGTGTCTCGTAATTCCTAGAGGCAGCTGTTGAGCAGAACATGGTGTTTTGCAGCCCTCGCATCAGAAACTTTTATTTTGTGAAGAGATACTCCAAAGCCTGTCATTCCAGTATAACTGTGAACAGTTTTCTTCCCTAGTAGATGGAAATAGAGGTTTTGGAAGAGGAAGAAGAGCAGGGTAACTTTGTCTTCTGCTTCTGTGTTTTAGATAATGTTAAAGCAAAAGTAGATGGGCAGGTGCTGGACTCCAGGATGTATTAAGGTTTAGGGGTTTCATGCATAGCAGTAAAAAGTCGGTTTTCCTTTTACTGGCTTGATTTAAGACACGTCTGGGCTGTAGCTACAGCAGGTAATTGCATTGGCCTGTAATTTTGCATAATTTTGTTAAAAGTTACGTTTCCTGTTCTACAGAGGAATTATGAAAATGGCTTGTAACAGTGATGTCTGAGGTTGTTTCTAAGTACATACAGGAGAGATGACAAAACCTGGTTAGAATGGAAGTGCTTTTCAAGTGTTCTCTTATAAATCCATACAGCTTGAATTGTTCCAGGCTGCCTCTCCTGATGACCATGGCTCTTAAGGAGGTTGCTCATGTTCTGTGTGTATCAGAGTCTGTTTACTCACAGTTCTGTACTCCAGACAGTAATACTCAAGCTAACGGCAGAGTTTCTGCTGACACTTCACAAGCATGCTGGCTGAGAGCAAATAACAGCCTTACTGTGCAGAAATAACTGGAGCCCACAGAGAACAGCAGCTTCCTTCGGTAGGAGTGACCATGAGCTTGTTTCTGTAGTTAGTGTGTGTGAACAGTTCCCGTTTGGTTGGGTCAACTGTGCCAGCTGGGACAAGCCATAATAAAAGGCAGTTTCTGAAATGGGAGTCTGACTGTTGTAGTGAATGGAAAAACCTCTCACATATAAAAGAAGTGATAACTTACTGAACTTCACCTTGCCATCACCAGAGAATAGAGAGTTGCAACTGAGGTCTCAAAAAATAGTGAATGATGACAGTGGACCATGGAATTAACAACAAACCCTCAAGCCTCTGAACAAAAATATGCATTCTTATACAGAAATGTGGGAAACCTGTAAACTGATGAAAAACTGTTGTGTAAGAGTACGATTTTAAATACAGAATTCATTGCTGTAGGATTTTACTGAGGCCAAAAATGCATAAACCTGTGAAAAATAAAGGGACATGTTACATGGGTAACTCAATGTTAGTAGCTCTTCCAAATTTACATTAAGCATTCTTCTTCGAGGCTTAAGGCAATCCCCAGCTTGGGGAGATTATGCGGTTTCTTGCACCTTTCTCTGAAGCATCTGGCATTAGCCTCTGTAGAAGACAGGATGTTGGATTTAAAAAAAAGCCCAGTCTCATCCTCTATGGCAGTTTCTGTGTTTAAATACTCACTGTCAATTGTGACTTCGGCAAAATGATGATATTTTCTTTCCAGATGTTAAAGAAACCCAAGGCCTAGCATCTGCCTTGGAACTTTCACAAGCAAATTAGTCATTATTCTTAAGAATCCCTCCCTTAGTGGCCTTACTGAGCTCCTCGATGGAATCATGCCTGGACTCTGAGGTCTGGCTGATCAGCTGTGGCTTTAAGTGTCCTGAGCTTCCATTTGCTGTTTTGGCATCTTGCAGCTGAGCAAATCGTGCTACTTCACTGGGCAAAGAGATGCCCATTGTCCATTTCTCTGTGCCAGAGATTTGTTATTCATGCTGGTCTATAAAAGGTGGATCTTAACTTATTACAGAAAAAAAATTACTGTATTTGAGGAGCTGGCATGCTTTTTGTTATCCCGTTAACATTTATGGAGATCTTGGGTATTAGGCTTTTAAGCTGCTTTGTTGAAATTCATTTGACAAGGACTTGCACAGATGGTGCTTTCTGTCTGAAATATGACACTTTTTAATTTCCCTTAGGTCATCTTGATGAATTTGGCTAGAATTTCTGCAATGGATATTTGTCTCCTGTATCTCTGACTTGCTTATCTGAGATAAAAATTTAGTCTGATAGGAGCAATATCTGGGTGCCTTTAATCATAGGCAGAGCTAGCATACTTGATCAGCTATTTCAGCCCTGTTATAGTCAGTAGTTTCTGTGCTATTAATGTGCCCGCTGTAATATACAGAAGTAATAAAACACTGAAATCTGCTTCTCTTCAAAGCAGATTTTTTTTCTTCTCTGACAGTATTTTTCTGAAGAGCTGGCAAAAGGTGATCAATTGAAAATGCAAGACTAGATAAGGAGTTTCATGAGATACTTCTCTGTCCTTGACTTGGCCTGGTATGAATGTTGTCTAGGAAAATCTGCCATGTTTTGGCATCCCAAAAAGCTACTGTGGCACCTGAAAGCTCCAGATATGCCTTGGGTTCGATTGTGGTGCAAGCACATGCAACACTTAGAAGATCGCGTTTTTAATCTCATTGAATGTGGCCAATCTGCCAGGCAGTGTGTTACAAATATAACTACTGGAAGTAGCCAGCTCTGCTCTCCAACATGTGCCAGTGACAGCTGCAGGCTGTTCCGTAACGCAGCAGCCGGGGTGTCCGTGTGGGCTGGGGGCATGTGTGGAGAACACTACCACGGGGACCATCACCTGGAAGGGTTTCAAGCAAAATGAAAACCCCCCAAAAAGAAATGTGAGGAGGCAAAATAATGCCAATGTCAGGCACTAGCCAGAGGCAGGCTGTGCTGAATGGGTTGGATTTCTGACCTGCCTCTGAGTGCCTTTGCTGGCACACTGCTGGGGATTGATGTCTCGAGCTGGCTGGGGGATCGTCCGCTGACCTACTTCAGCCAGCATGACCCCACTGGCTTAGCCTGGATCCGGAGCAGCCCTGCCGATGTCGCCGAGCCCAGGGGAGGGGGCTGTAATCTCCAGCCAGGAGCAGCTGCAGGGAGCTCCCAGCCTGAGAAAGGGAACAGGCTGCTAATACCAAATGTGTTCTCAGTGATTCTGGTTTTGCAGAAGCAAATCTGACCCCACTATAGAGAATATGCATGTGCAGCAGTGTCTGGTCGTCTTGCAGTCATCTGGTTGAAAGCCAGTCTTGTTTCAACAGCAGACTCGAGTCAGTATGTTGTTGTTCCCTCCCACAAGGGTTTATATGAGGTTGTACTTAAGCATTCTGCATCACAAAACACTGTTCGGGTGCTGCAGTTTACTTTCAAGAGCACGGTGTTGGCCACTTATTAGCATTTGAAAATTTGACCCCAGAACTGGGGGGTGTAGGAAGAAGTTACATTCCTTTGCTTCAAAGATATATACGAGGGTAAATGTTTTCAGCTATTTAAAATTGAAGTTACTTACGCAGATTTATAGGTTTACTGATAGAAGATGTGTTTTCTGACTGTCCTAGGCTTTTGGACAAGCCCATACCAATCACAAGAAGGTAGCAGCAGATGGAGAGAGCAGAGAGGAGACCTTGATTCAAGAATCAGCTACCAAAGAAGAATACTACATGAAGAAGGTTATGGAGTTGCAGACAGAATTGAAGCAGATCAGAAATGTCCTTGCCAACACACAGTCTGAAAATGAACGCCTTAATTCTGTTGCACAGGAACTGAAGGAGGTGAGTGAAGATGCACAGGGTGCACCGCAGCTTGGACTTGTTATATTTTCTGGTGCTATGTAACCAAAAAAGGGGGAGATTCTTGAGCTGAAAGGTGATTTGACAGACATGTGGCTGCATGTTTGGCCGTGCTGGTGCTGTGGGTACTGCACATCAGTTCCAGAATTGCTGCCTTAAAAAGCAGAGGAACCTGTTTAGGCCAAGCACAGAGAGCCTTGGATGTACTTTTTTTGCCTCATTCCCAGTGCAGATTTTCTTGCTGCAAAATATTTGTGGCATAATTTCCCTTTTTTTCC
Organism: Aleadryas rufinucha; assembly: GCA_013397815.1. Taxonomy (NCBI): domain Eukaryota; kingdom Metazoa; phylum Chordata; class Aves; order Passeriformes; genus Aleadryas; species Aleadryas rufinucha. The sequence goes on from VZTH01014104.1 coordinate 71,408, forward strand.
CCTCCTTAATTTCTGAAGGTGTGGGATTATAACAAAACACTGAAATGCACAAAGAGAGGGATAGTAAAGTTTATAATCTTATGTTTTCTCTCATGAAGTGATGGCTTTTACTTTTATGTAGGTTGCTTAACATAATATTTCCAAGTAGCTTTTATTGTTTTGCTACTGAAACCACATATTTTTAAGGGGAAATAATCGCTGAGAAATTACTTAAGGAGTTTAATTACTTACAAAATCTGTAGCTCAGCAGAAGTCTTTGTGGCACTGGTGCAGAAATGGTTGTTTTGAGAGCTCAAACCATTGCTTAAATTCAGACTGGTAAAACTACAGAGACTGTAAGCCACAGATGGATGGATTAAACAGTCAGCAGTTATTACTCCTGAGCTTTCCTGCACCTTTCTTTGAAGCACTGGGGACTAGTCTTGTCTAGTCCTATGCTAATCAACTGGCCTCCCCTGGGAGGGGAGGCTATCCAAGAGCCCACATCTGAATCTCAACTTATTCCCTGTGACCTCAGCTGCAAGTGTCTCATGTAATAATTTTAGGACATAGTAACAAATATGTGGATAATATTTGGTGGTAAAATCAGTGAGGAAATGTGGGTTACTTCTGCGGAGATGGTGGGATTCACTGGTGCCTCTTGTTGGGGTATGACAGAGAAGATTTTTGGTGGAAACTGTCACAAGTGATCAAACAGGCCGGTCAACTTCTCCTTCAACTTTGTGGAACAGAATTGGAATCAATTGTCCTTAGACAGGAAAGCAGTTCCTAGAAACACAGACGCAACTCTTGTCTGTATTTCCCAACCTTTAAGACCAGCTTAACTGAAAAGCTGCCCACCCCAGAGGTAGCATGGTGTCTGTGAAGGATTCCGGTCACTTCTTAAAGTCTGCTGAGCGGCAGAGTTCCAGTCTGCTCCCAGTGTCACTGCAACCGGAGGTGATTTTTCCTTCCAGATACTGCCACGTTCCAGTCACCTTTGCTTGGAGCTGCATTTTTCTTTATGAAGCCCTTGGTTGACCTGTGGATTTGCAAGATTTCAGAGTGGATGTTGTCTTGTGCTTTGTTCTTCCACCTCCCCCATTTCTTCTTGTTAAAGGATTCAGTGGTAACCCTTATCTTCCCATGGAAATGTGTCTGAGCTTAAAGGCTCTCGCAGAACTCGTTAGCTGTGGGTTTTTTGGCGCCTTCTGGGCCCAGGTGTAATGCTCAAACAATACCCCACAGCAGTGTAGAAAATACTTCTTGGTTCATTGCTGGTTTTTTGAACTGTGCGTACGGAAGTGTATAAGAGAAATAATTATGCTAAAAATAATGCGAAAATACACGTTACATCTGGACCGAGCAGCATGACTGGAAGTCAGCTGCTGGACATGCTCCAAATGTAAAAATGGCTGTTTCCAGGTTGGCAAGATGACGTTTTATTGGTTATTTTGATGGACTTGACAGTTTTAGGTTAATGGTTGGTGATGATCTTAAGGGTCTTTTCCAATATAAATGATTCTATGGTTTTCTTCTACCCACAGGAACAGAATATATAGGAGTTGCTGTCCTATCTGACTGCAGTGTTTCTTCCAAAGTGTCTGCATCCTTTTTTTGTGACTCTTTCCCAAGAATAAAACAATAGGGAATGATCATACCTAGAAATACTTACTGCATGAAGAACTAAATCTAAACCTAGAATTAGTAATAAATTTGGGCAAACTAAGCTTTGGCTCTTGATGATGATAATGACATGTAAAATCAGATGTGAGTGTGTTTACTCCAGCAGGGAGCTTGAACTGACCCATGGCTTCATGAACTGATGGAGTTCAGAGTACCAGAACCCATGCCAATGACACACCTTGGCTTGACAGATCACCCTTTGCCTGGTGACTTGGAGGCTACTGTGCAGTGCCCAGGACAAAGGAGGGAATCAGCTAGCTGAGATTTTTCTCTCAATTATTTTAATTCTGAGTGTCAAAGTACATGCACCTAAGTTTATATGCTGGGGTGTAATAGAAAAAGCAGGTGCTAAGGAGCAGGCTTCTGATAGTATTGCAGGACAGTAGTTGTGTTTTTGTCATGCAGGCAGGGGCAGATTGGGACTGGTCCTGAAGGAATCCCTGCTCTTTCTAGTACCGGTGCTGCTCGGAGGAGCCTCTTGCAGAGGCAGAGCTGAGAGTGTGAAGAGGCTGAAGACAGTCTCTCTAGTAGCAGGAACAGGGCAGTCTGTGGCCTTTTGATCAGGCAAAATCACTTTCATATCATGGTCTTTTTCCTGGGCAGGATGGATGGGAAGCTTTGCATTGTGGCGGTGTACTCTGGGTTGAGAAGCTGAGGAGTTTGTCAGGTAGATGAACACTCAGGGGGATTTTAGGGCCATGAGTTCTCCACCCAGCACTTTAATACATCATTATGTCTATATGATTTTCTTTGGACGAAGGTGTGACCTGGTCCAGCTGAGCACCTGGTCAGACGTTCCCATGTATTCCAGCAGCTCTTCTCCTCTGTTCTTAAGGCAGAGGAGGAAGAGAGGTGCCACTGAGTCACTGAAGCAATAAGGGTGAAAGGGAGGTTCAGACACCTCAGTAGGTCAGCTCACTTTTTCTAGAGACTAGAGGAACTCTGAAACCTGTGAGAGAGAACATGTGCAATGTACATCTGTCTTGAAGTACATGAATACCACTTTCTGTATGAGTAATAGAAAAATCTGATCTAGGAAGGAAGTAGCAGCTTTAGCTTCTTTTTCCTGTGGAAAAATCCCACTATTTGGTCAGTTATATGAGATCACATGGCATCCTATTGAATCTTGCAGCTTGCAAGTGTGCACATTTATTTGACAAAAAAATTCTAAGAGTAAGCTAAATGCACAGCTTGCTAACAGCCAATAAATCTAGGTCAAATCTCCCGTCTCTGGTCAGGAGACAAGGGAGCTATTTTTAAATCTGGCTTTCCTGCACACATGGAAATAGAATGTATTTTCTTGTGCTAGACAAACAGGACAATACTTTCACACTAAATAATGAGCTCTTGCTGTTGCGTTCAATGAAATAGGCAGGGTTGGACGAAAACCATTCTTTCTTCTGACCAGACAGTCTCCAAAGGTTTTTCCAGGCATTGACCTCTGCAAAGATTAGATCATCCAGGGAGGAAGAAGAGCACAGCAGCCTGAATGGTGGGGAAGGAAACTCACCAGTAGCTTTGTGGGAGGTCCTCCATTGCATTTCATTTACTTGGGAATGGGGAAAATAGTCCGATGATTTGTTTGATCGAGGCTTTTGCAATCCTGTTAAACAGTTTAGATTATCTGGCTGGAGGCTCTTTGTGCCAAAGGCAAGAGGTCTCCACTGCAGTTTGTAAGGAGACATAAAGATGTGAATTCATGTCAGCCCTCAGCTTTCCCTGTGACCTTGGGTTTGTGCAAAGATAGAGAGACAACACTTACTCAGGCATGGAATATGGGATATAGCAACTTGTAATTTGCATTGGTGTACTGTAGTGTCTGGTTGCAGCAATTTTGATTTCTCGGTGTGCTGCGAAGCTGTGCTCTCTTTGCGGCTAAAAACAAGCAGATATTTTTATATAGTCTAATCTTTACCTGATATACGAGGGAATTGTAATTTAAATTTATTAGGTGATTGCAGGTGATTCAGTATTTGTATTCAGAACATGCCAGATTCAAGTCTTGGCACATGCTCCTGCTGCAAACATTTCCCTTATGTCAGTGTTAGGTAGGTGCTCGTTGGTACCTGTGCGGTTACTCAGTGGATCCCTGCTGCACACTCTCAAGGGCTGAGACCGTATTTAGTCATGACTGACATGCCTGTGTCTGGCCAGGAGTGGAGAGCTTGGAGGGAATCTGAGTTTGTAGGCCAGAGACTGAAGCTTGCTTGGCTGGGCTGCAGGACTGGTGAGATCAGGCAGCAGGTCCTATACCCCAGCTGAAGTGACAGGCTGCCTCTGTCAGCAGCTAGCATTGGTTTTGATTTAGGACTGTGGAAAACCACCCGATCACATCACGGGCATGGCTGCAAAAATACTATTTTTCAAGGCAACTGTATTCCCTGTTTGCCTATATCTGAAGCTAATTCTGTTAATGTTTTAGAACATACTTTTCACTTTGTATGAATTAAGTGTTTGAAGATGGGGCTTGAAGGAAAATAATATTGGAAAAAATAAAAGCTAAGTACAGTGAGCCATTCCCATAGCTGGATGTGTTGCAGCTCATTTGATTCAAGTGTCTGCGTATATTCATGAAAGATCCCAAGATCATACTGCACCAATATATTGGTTTTCACTTCTTGTCCATTTCAAAACAGTGATAACTTTTTCTTTGAAGTTGCCATTCATTCATTCGTTCATTACCGTTAGTCTTTCATTAAGTCCTGCATAAGTCTTGGAACTAAGGGAAGGGAATATTTTATGTCAACCAGTTTCTATTTTTTTCTACCTGAGGTCTTAGATTTCATGAGTTTTAACTCTATGTCTCTCTCCAAAAGGATTCATTGTATCATATTTTCAACTTATTGCTCTGGGCATAAAGAAAATGTCTGTTGAAAAGCAGCAAACAATAGGTGTCCAAATGAGAACATCTGGAGTCATCTGAATCTCTTTCTCTTGTGAAGAGGTCCTTCTTTTTAAAGTGGAAACAGATTTGGACACTGACTTCTGGTCTGGAACACTTTTGCTGGTTACTACAGCAACACAGGTGTGAATGCTGCTTTCCTTGCTTGTTTCTTAACTTTTTTCTGAGTCAACGGTGAGAATTTGTAAGAAAAGCAAGAAAACAAAATTTAATTATCGTGTAAATGACTTGGTTTTCTGTAATTTCAGGGAGCGAGGGGAAGCGTTTCTGTTTCAATATAATTTAATTAATTAGCGCACATAAGAAAAGATACAAAATTTTGGAATTTAGTTGTAGTTGACCAAATCACCATCATTTGGGGGTTTGTTTGTTTTTCCAGGTCAACCAGAATGTGGAGATCCAAAGGGCCCGCCTGCGAGATGATATTAAGGAATATAAATTCAGAGAAGCACGTTTGCTGCAAGACTACACTGAGCTTGAAGAGGAAAACATCTGTCTCCAGAAACAAGTGTCTGTCCTGAAGCAAAATCAGGCAAGTTTTTCAACCAGTGAGCATTGCTTTGGTAGCACCAGTTAATTCCTGTGTTACAGTATGGTTCTGTCTCGTTTGAACATCCAGCTACTTATTTTCTACCTCTGTACTATTTTTGAGACTATAAGCTCTATATTTTAGCACCAGGAGTTGTCCTTTCTGACTATTTATACACAGTCATAATACTTTATTGCTTCTACTTTGACTTCCAAGTCCTTCCATTGCCTTCTCTTTCTCTGATGGAAGCAAAGTCTCTATCACTCTGCTTTGTTACTTGGCTTAGTCCTTTTGCTACAGTAGTTTTTCCGTGTCTTTACAATGCCCTCCATCCATGCATCCGTCTTCCATCCTTCCCCTTTAACAGTATATGGAAATGGGGATGTTTCTGAAACGTATGTTTTAATTGCTACTTAATCCTTACATTCTCTCTCCATTTCTGTGCTCCTCTTCTAGCTATTTTCAGTAAGCTTGAAATGCTGTTGTGGTTGCTCTGCACTGTCGCACCTGTGTGACTACTTATCCGAAAGGTCACATTTAATTGTGCAGTTCCAGCTATTTCCAGAGTTTTAGAAAACTGCATTCTTGGAACTTCTTAAGAACTTCCCAGAGTTATCATTTGTGGAGCTAATTAGATTAGATGTGGTCTTTGGCATGGTTCACTTATCTTCATCTATCAGTGTGGGACTTGCTATTATTATTCTTCAGGTACCTGTCAGTCCCATTGCATAAATAAAGCTCAGGGTTCAACTGGGAAAGTGAAGGACATAGACAACAAAGACGCTGCGGGGGCTGGAGCCCCTCTGCTCTGGAAACAGGCTGGGAGAGCTGGGGATGTTCAGCCTGAAGAAGAGAAGGCTCCAGGGAGACCTTCTGGTACCTAAAGGGGCTTCAAGAAAACTGGAAAGGGACCTTGGACAAGGGGAATGGCTTCCCACTGCCAGAGGGCAGAGATAGATGGAATATTGAGTAGAAATTCTTGGCTATGAGGGCGGTAAGGCCCCGGCACAGGTTGCCCAGAGCAGCTGCGGCTGCCTCATCCCTGGAAGTGTTCAAGGCCAGGTTGGACAGGGCTTTGGAGCAACCTGGTCTGGTGGACGGTGTCCCTGCCCATGGCAGGGGGAGGAATGAGATGAACTTTAAGGTCCCTCCCTGCCCAAACTATTCTCTGATTCTATGATTCCATGATAATATTCCTAAAATAAAAGTTCTTGAGAAAACTCAATACCATCTGTTGTAGTCAGCACATAGTAAAATCTCTTTAGGATTTGCTGCAGAACTCCTTCAGTGTTCTGAGTGAAAGCTGCCCTGCCAAGCTAGGTATGTGGGATATCGAATGCATTTTATTTATCTCCAAGTGAAACTCCATGTCACTGTTTATTATTTTGGGCCTCACTGCCCAAAACGGGGTTCCAGGTTGGACCTGTTCTCATCTGCATATATTTGGTTTAATGACACAGTTTTGGGTGCCCTGACATCCTGTAGTAGGGACAAAAGGGGCTGTTGTACCCTAGATGCAGGCTGGAAGAGAGAGGGAGCTGGTAAAATCGAACCTATGTAGTTGGTTACTTTTGGATTTTACCTTTTTTTCTCATTCATCATATTCAAAGCAGCAGGTGAAAGTTCCCAGCTCCATGTTCCCATTCTAGAATAACAATAGTGGAGAATGTTGCCATTCTGGGTCGAGCCAAATTTAACCTCAGATGCTATCTTGATACCTGCTAGTAGTTATTGACCGCTGTATTTGTATTCTGGAAACTTTGAAAATAGACTACAGTCTGAAATATTTTATCTCAGTGGAAGTATACGGAACCAAGAGCTCATTCTTTTCATGGCAACGGATTATTTAATTTTCTACTTTGTCCTAATCCTACTTGATGAACTTCTAAGTATTCTAGTTTTTAATTATTCTAGTTACTGATGTAACTAGAAGCAGCCATCAAGTTTTCCCAGGCAACACTGAATTAACATGTTTGATTCCTGGTTTGTAAGTTGGGTGTGGTTCACCACTCCCAGTCTGTTCTATGTTGGCATCTAAAATTCATTTAGCAATTGGCAAAAAATAAATAATGTGACATATCATGTGGTATGATTTACTTTCTTTCAGGGTAAGGAAAAATAGTCTTTGTTTGCTTCCTCCCTGCTTCCCCCAAGTGATTAAAAATTTTACTTTAATTGTTTGTGTGCATAATTTCAGTGCAAGAGAGGTTTAAAAAAGTGCAATATTAAAGGTAATAGATAGCATGCCATCAAACTCATCGACGTGAGTCTCAAATGTAGAGTCTGAATTGTAGCCCTTTCGAGATCTGCTGAAATGATGATGAGAGAAATGCTAAAGCATTTTATTTTGAATGTATAAAAGCAGAGCCCGATCACAGTTTTAACCTAGTAGTGTATCCGAAAGGCAGTGAAGCAGAGTATCAAAGAGTACCTTGGTCATGCCAGGTTTTGGAAATGTGAAGGTTGACTTTGTGGGAAGGTTGGCCAGGGAATTTGTTAATCAAACAAATGTTTGCGTGCAGTGCTAGGAAAGCCTGTTTTGGGATAACTCCGTATCAGACACACTGTATCTCCCACCTGTCCTAATTGAACTGGAATAGATCAGCTCATTTGGCAGTTTGCTTAGTGAATTAATTGTATGGTCTCTGTGAAGGTAAATTACATAAGCCATGTTTACAGTCGTAGTGCTAAAACTAGACTCCAGAAATGAAAAAAGTATTCTATTAGTACAATATTTAAGTGAAATCAAACCTTCAAAAGCAAAATGACTTGGTGCCTTTCAGGCAGACATTTTCATTAGAGGTTTTTCCCCCCATTTGTATATCTCCAGGTGGAGTTTGAAGGCTTGAAACACGAAATCAAAAGGCTCGAAGAGGAAACAGAGTTTCTCAATAGCCAGCTGGAAGATGCCATCCGGCTGAAGGAGATCTCTGAGCGCCAGCTTGAGGAGGCCTTGGAGACACTGAAGACAGAGCGAGAGCAGAAGAACAACCTTCGTAAGGAGCTGTCTCACTACATGAACATCAATGATTCCATGTACAACAGCCACCTGAACATCTCTTTGGATGGGTTGAAGTTCAGCGATGAAGCCACAGAGCCCAATAATGATGAAATCATGAATGGATTTGAACAAAACTGCCTCAGCAAACTCAGCAATGGCAAGAACAGTACTTCAACACCTAAGAAAAATGAAAGCTTCCCTCCAGCCCCAAGTCTGGTTTCAGATCTTCTGAGTGAATTAAACATTTCTGAAATCCAGAAGCTAAAACAGCAGCTTGTGCAGGTAAATGGGTTTCCTAAAGAGCTGTGCACTTCCAAATAGCTCCTAAAGTTCATTTGGGATGTAATTTCAGTCTTTTTGGTATCTCACATGGCCGCCATACTCTTCATACTGTATTTTTAAAAGTTTCAATTGATTTAGAATTTCAGGACGTTTAATGTTTGTCAGTGAAAAACCACAGTTTTTTTCTTTTCCCTTGTTTTTTTCAATGCAATGAAATTGGCAGTCCTGTCCTTTCCTTGGTGGAAAGTTCTAATGCATCTCCTGTGCAGTACTTGCTGTGTCTACTTCATTATGTCACTAGCAAGAACGATAGCGGTTTGTTTCAAAATTGAAAGTTACTCCACTCACCTTCATCAAAAGGAGTTTTGTACTTACCTTTTCTGTAATTAGTTCAAAGAGCATCAAGTCTTAATCAGCACTATTTCTGTGCTATATTTGTGCAATTAGGAAGTTGGAGAGTTTAGAACAAGGTACGCATTTCTGTTGCCTACTAATATTTTGTCAAGCATGTTTTAAATTATCTTCTGTAAGAAAAAGCCCCTGCACAAAAAACTGTCAGAGTTTTTAAAAATGAGAAATTTAAGAGGAGAAGATTGAAAAAGTTTTGGTATTTCTGAGTCTTTCATGAAGTTCCAAGCTTTCACCAGAGACTAGCTGCATGTTTTCTAGAATTTACTTGATAATTTAAAAGAGAGCAATGAACTTTAGCTTGTCTTCAGCTGAAAGGAAGTTTTCACAATGAGACCATCAGCTAGGGAATAAATGTGTAAAAATGTGCATTTTGAAGAGGAGATAAGAAAGAATTGGCAATGAACACTGTACTTGAGATAATTTTAGAATACATTGTATAGCCTTTCCCATGACGTGCAAGTGATTGGATTTCTGTAACCAAATGGACTGTTGGCTAAGTTGCTGTCTCTTAGAGTAAAACCATTTAAGTGATACAGTTCCCTTAACATAGATGTCTATGTTCCTGCATTTCAGATGGAAAGAGAAAAGGTTACTTTGTTAACAACACTGCAGGAATCTCAGAAGCAGCTGGAAAATACACGGGGGGCCCTCTCAGAGCAGCATGAGAAAGTTGGCAGGCTCACTGAAAATCTGAACGCCATGAAGAAGCTCCAGGCCAGTAAGGAGCGTCAGTCTGCCCTTGACAATGAGAAGGACCGAGATAGCCATGAAGATGGAGACTATTATGAAGTTGACATCAATGGGCCAGAGATCCTGGAGTGCAAGTACAAAGTGGCTGTGGCAGAAATTACTGACCTGAAAGAAGAGCTCAAAAATTTGAAGGCAAAATACAAAGAATGTGAGTCTAAGTATGAGGAAGAGAAGAGTAGATACGAGACTGAGAGCCAAGCTTTCACTGAAAAGATCACCTCACTGGAAAAGTCCAGTAGGCACGATAGAGAACAGGTGGCCAGGCTGGAGAAGGAGCTGAAGAAAGTCAGTGATGTTGCTGGAGAAACACAGGGCAGCCTCAGCGTGGCCCAAGATGAGCTAGTCACCTTTAGTGAGGAGCTGGCCAATTTATACCACCATGTCTGCATGTGCAACAATGAAACTCCAAACAGAGTGATGCTGGACTACTACAAGGAAGGTAAAGGTGGACGCAGTAGTCCAGAGGCCAAGGGAAGAAGGTCTCCCATTCTTCTTTCTAAAGGGCTGTTAACTATTGAGCTGGGAAAGGCAGAGAATGGAAGTGGTGACAGCAGCCCATCCCCAGTGTCATCTTTACCATCCCCTGTGTCAGATCCTCGAAAGGAACCGATGAACATTTACAACTTGATTGCTATAATTCGGGATCAGATCAAGCACCTGCAGGCTGCTGTGGACAGAACAACTGAGCTGTCCAGGCAGCGCGTTGCCACTCAAGAACTTGGGCCGGTAGTGGACAAAGACAAGGAAGCTCTCATGGAAGAAATCCTGAAGCTGAAGTCCTTGCTGAGCACCAAGAGAGAACAGATAGCAACTCTGAGAACTGTGCTGAAAGCCAACAAACAGGTAACCAGGTCTTAGGGGTTTGAAGGTTACAATGTCAGGAAATTAGGTCATAAGCACAAGAGACTTTATCTTTGAGGTCATTCTGCCATTCTCTCAGCTCTGTGGGGCTTTCGTTGCTGGTGTTTGGCTAGTTTGAGGCTGAAGCCGGCTGTTCCACTAGAGGCGCCCAGCTGTCCCACTTAAAGCCGAGCACTGGGGCTGTAACTGACTTCAGCTTCTCACATATTCCTGAGACTTTATTAAGGTTAAGGTAGCTTCAATCTACTGTCTGTCTGAATTAGATCAGGTTATATTTAATGTAGGACACCTAAAATGAAGAGATAATCTTATTTTCTACTTGAAAGAATTCTAGTAGTTACCCTTAAAAGTGTTCTGAAATTTAAGTACTGTTCTCTCTCAAACTGCAAAATAAAAGAGAGCCTTCCAAGAAGAGAATGTGATATAAGAATGTGGTCAAAATAACAGAGGTGAAAGGTAAAATTAGTCTTTAGGGATTGGACATTCAACAACATTAGCAGTGCAGTAGATGAAAATAACTGCCATTAAAGCACTGCATGGCATGCTTTGTTTTCCTCTCTATGGTTAAACTGAAATTGTCTTTAAAAAAAAGTATAGTGTTGTTTAAGAATGAACTAGACACATTAAGTTTTCTTTTGCATATTTTAATGAAAGTGTCCCAAATGTAAGATAGGCAGAATGCTGTAAGGGTTAGAGAACTGTGCTAGTGATTGACAAATGCATTTCAATATCGAGATACTAAGTAGATTGTTTTGTTCCTTTGTGTTGCTAGTAGATAGGTTTCACTACATCTATATTCTGTAACTTCCTTGTTGCTGCTGCATGGTTAATGGGAGTAGGAGACGGCTATGTCTGTTCCCAGTGTTCAGAAATGAAATTTTATCTGTACAAGATAAGTTGACCACAAATTTAACATTCCAGTACAAAGTAAATGTTTCATTATGTGAATAGTGATTAAAAATCTTTTAGCCAGCTATTTGATGAAGAGTTTCATTAAATGTTATGTTTCTGTTCTCGCTGGTAACCAACAGACTGCAGAAGTAGCCCTCGCCAACTTAAAAAGCAAGTATGAGAATGAGAAAGCGATGGTTACGGAGACCATGATGAAGCTGCGAAATGAGCTGAAGGCTTTGAAAGAAGATGCTGCCACCTTCTCTTCCCTGAGAGCTATGTTTGCTACAAGGTAAAGAATATAATGAACTCTGCAAAATTTAATTCCTTGCTTGTGTGGGGAAGAGTTGAACATCCTTTCCAGGTGGACCCTGCTGAGAGTGGAGCGGTGGGTTCTTTTTCCCAAGATCATTGCTTGCAATGTGTGTGTGTGATATGCTCCTATTGCAACAAAAGCTGTTGTCGCAGTATTTATTCAACCTGGCTGAGAGATTACCTGCTATCTCTGGTTCTTGAAGCCGTTAGCTCTGAGAAGGAGTGACATTTAACAATGCAAAATGAGCATTTATTATTCGCTGAAGATGGGACTCTGCTTTACCTTGATGATCTAGAGAAAGGTAAAGATGTTGCAAACGTCGTGGTATTCTTAAGTTGTCCATCCTGCGGTTGGTGTCTGTCATTTCATTGACCTGTGTCAGCTGATTTGGTTGCTTTGTCTTTGGAACTTGCTTCTGCTTTTTAGTTGTGCTTTGTGGTGTTAATAGGTATAAAACCCTGCTGACACATAGAATCACTGAATCATCAAGTTTCGAAGATCAAGTTTCATCTTCAAGATCACCAAGTCCAACTGTCAGTGCAGCACTGCCACTTAACCCCTAAACTACATCACCCAGCACTGGATCCAGGTGCTTTTTGAACACCTCCAGGGAGAATGACTTCCTGGGCAACCTATTCCAATGCCTGGCTACCTGAACAGTGGAAACATTTTTTTGATACCTACTCTGAATCTCCTCTGTCTCAGCTCAAGGCCATTTCCTGTGATCCTCTCACTGTAGGCACGGCAGAAGAAACTGGCCTCACCTCACTACCACCTTTCAGGCAGTTGTAGAGAGTGATGAGGTCCCCCCAGAGCCTCGTCTTGTCAAGACTAAACAAACTCAGCTCCCTCAGTTGTTCCTCATAAGATGAGTTTTCACGAGCCTTGATGCCATTCTCTGGACCTGCTTCAGCCCTCTGATGCCCTTTTTGAATTGAGGGGCCCAAAAATGAATGCAGTACCCGAGATGTGGCCTCACCAGTGCCCAGTACAAGGCCAGTACACTTTATCTAAAAATGGTCAGTTTCAGCTCAGGGGGATTCTCCATTTTGGGTAGGGTAAGCTTGCAAGTGCTGTTCCTAGGTGCTTTGGTAGAGATAAGTTCAAAAACTGTTTTGGGGTCTGATTTTTAGTCATGTTTCAAATATCAGAAGTATGTAACAGCCCAATTTGTCCTTACTGTTGCAAACAGCCTGCTAAAGGAGCACCTCTTAACAGTCCACAGTGAGAGTTGTGTTTCTTCTGTGGCCAAGAGGTTTGTATCAGCAGAGACTAATAACGAGTGATGGAGCCTTTACCCCTCCATGTTTGGTTCGATGTTGTGTTCAAGTGGGGGATGAAGCAGACTGCTGCACATGTATTTTCCACAGGAAGATACTCATTTTGTTGGCTGTAAGAGAACTGTGGCAATACATGAGAGTTGGAGGCTGGGCATGAATATAGTAACTGACCTAATTTCCTTTTCAAAGTAGGTTAATCCTACTAATTTGACAATACTATCAGCTATTTTTAATAAGTAATGAAAATACAGTAAGACCTCAGCTGGAGACAAGGGGAGGCTTGCACAACACAGATTAACAGCTCCCAGCTCTGATGGACTGCTGCAGCACTCTAGACAACGCTGTATGCCTAAAACACAGTTGTTGTACAAAGGGATAAGTCAAGTTATGAATAATGTACAAAGAGCACATATTTGCAGTTAACTCATTTCACTTGGATCTTTGTTCAAGTGTATATGAATCAAAAGGCTACTTTCAAGATGGTGTCGAGTATTTATAGAGTTTACTGTGCCCAATGCCATGCAATGTTTAATGTGACCACCAGCAGCAAGCAAGAATAAAGTGATTGGGAACAGGGGGTCCCAGGTCAGGGGTTGATACTGCTGGTGGTATTCAGATCACTTCAAAGTGATGAAGGGAGCAGAGAGCCAGGAGCTACGGGTGGTTTTTCCTGGCAAAAATATTTAATTTTCAAAATACGTTTTATGGTAGGCTTGCATTATTTTTTTTAAGGTGCCATTTAGTAGGCTAAGAAAATTGAGATTTTTTTAACACAGAACAATATAAATCCCTACTTAAGTGTAAGGAGGAGAGTTAGTGGCAGATTTGACATCAATTAATTCATCTTCCTTTAAAATATTGTCAGGAGAAAGACTGATTCCTTTCTTTGCAAGATGAAAGAACTGCTCCCAAGTGCTTTGAGGGAACTTGAATATATCCTGTTTGCAAATGGTTTAGCGTGGGAGTGAAGCATGATCTCCTTGTCTTGTAGATAAAGATACATTTCTAAATTGCCTGTAAGAATTTGTTATTCAACCTTGCAAGCAAATCAGAGCACAGGTTTCTTAAAATTGATTGCAGGGGGAAAAAATCCTGAGTCAAAAGATGAGAAAAATCTGACTTAGAAGTTCAGCTTGAGGCTTGTTTTGGTTAACTTTTCAGTAAGGAAAGAGGGAGGGAGAAAACTGTAGGTTTCTGCTAGTTGTTTGGAGAACACCTCTGAAGCTGCAATTTCCAGAGTACGCTGCCGGTGCTAATGAAGCACAGCTCCACAGGTTCATCCACCAGCAATTTGCATTCAAGTCCTTGAAGGATGGTTAGATGTGAGGCAGAAGGTCATTGCTGCCATCCCTTCACATATTTGTATGTAGCTGGTGTTGTTTTTAAAAATCTAGTTGATGTTTCCTTAAGCTTCTTTTTTTGCTGTTGTTAATTGCCAGTAGTAAGAAAATGGGCAGCATCAAAGCCTTGTATTCACTATCTACTTAAGGCTGTGAATGTGTGAAAGTACAATAGGCTTATACTAATTTCATATTCTTACTAAAAGCATGAAATCTAAATTATTTTCTTTCAAAGGTGTTTTTAAAGGAAAGACATCTTCTATTCTGATTTTATTGAATATATAGCTGGGAAGTAGACTAGCACATGGCAAATGGAATTGTAAAAGGGAAGGAGCTTTTATTGTTCTGTCGAACAAAGCAGTAAAAATACACAGAGATCAAAGATATGCTGCCATAGCTGCTGCTGCCTGCTAAAGCAGGTCCAGAGCCTGTGTCATCCTAGATGCTTAGGGAGGCAACATTGATGGGTTTTGGTTTGGGGTTTTTTTGAGAAAACTAAATTGAGAGTCAGCGAGCAGCATGAAGGAAGAAAGTGGGGCAGATCCCAGTCCATCTCTGTGTGCAACATCTAGAGCCATTTCTAGGAAACTTCTCGCCCCTCTCGTTCCGGTAAATGATTGCTGTGCTTTGTACAGTGCGGTGTTCCTTGACCCTGGACAGCCATGCTTGCACCAGGACAAGGTTTGAGTTTGAGACTGTATGATTCCTTTCGAATTGAAGATTCAAGAAAGCAGGTTCAGGATGCAGGATGGTGTGTGGGTAGAGTAGTTAACACTCCTGCCTCTCCCCAGTCGTCTCTTCTATAGGAGAGAACAGTTGCTCAGATACAGTTAAAAACTGCAGCTGCATATATGCTACTGAAAACACTTCCCTTTTATTGGGAAGAATGGAAAACTCCCTGAGTAGAGTTCTATGGAAAACAAAAAAAACAAACTACCAATTTAGGTGTTTGAAATAGTGAATACCTTGTAATTTCTGAGGACAGTCAGTTGATGTTGTAAACTTTTGTGCTCACATGAAGCTCTGTGAGATAATGACTTGCTACAATAATCTTTTGGAGTTAAAATCCTGGCTTTAATTATAGCTTGGCTCACATGGGAAAGACTTCACTGCTTTCTAGACTATGCTAGGCGTATGTGCCACCAATCAGCCACTGGCTTTGGCACAACTGGCTGTGCTTGGTCAAGAGATAGGAACGATACTAGCATGTATGTAAGATGGTATGGGAAGTCCCTGCTCTGCTTTACTGCAATGGTTTTGTTTTCTCTTCCTTATCTCTTTTTGTTTCAAATGGGGTGGGGATGAAGAGATCTGCCGCCCTTGCTTTGGCTGGCCTGGATTAACACTTCTCTGCTGCACATCAAATCGAGACAGCAGCAATCTTGACACTGCTTCACTGAGCTGAAAGTTTTGGGGCTACATTAACTTCATGTTCTGTACAAAAACGTGGATATGTTTTGATTCACAAGAAAGAAGCTGGAAAAGGGTGGGAGGGAACCTCCCCGTATATTTACGTTGCCCAAGTCTTTTGGGAGAGTAATACTGAGCGTGAAACAAGGGGAACAGGGACAGGTCACTCCAGTTCTAGATCATTTTTTGTGGAGGCAATCACATTCCATTCCTCAAGGAATTGGTAATGCTGTTCTGGACATCCCCCTGGTTTGCAATAGTGGAGTTTGGAAGGAATCAGGTTTGAGGTGTGTGCAGAAAAGAAAGCAGAAAGGTCACTTCTGATATAACCAGACCTTGCTTTCCACCTCAGATGTCATGAGGGTGTTTGAAAGCTGGGGGGAAACCCCACAGCCTCTCAGACCTCCCAGGAATCTTTAGCCTGTGCCCTGCTCCTACCCCCAAGGGAAGAAAACATCTCTCTTACACTCTGGAGCAGCAGGGCACAGGGTCAGTAGGATGCTGGGAGCTGTTCAGTTTTGTGGCCACACCCTCCTTCTGGAGCTGGTGATGCCTTCCCTCAGAGGGGAGGACTCTTTACGCTTTCAAGATTATTTTAGTCTTTTCAGACTTCGCAGGGCTGTTTCAATCTCTCTTCGTCTCTAGTGCTGAAATGGATTAATGGGACAAGACCTGGCCCTGAGTCTGGCTTCCACTCCCTGGAGTGTAGGAGTTGGTGTAGGTCCATCTGACCATGCTGAGAAGGGCAGGTGTTGGTGTTCCAACAAGTTTAAGATTCCTGGGTTTGGTTTTTTTTTTTTAAAGAAAGACCCCTCACATATTGGTTTTCCCTGGGCTGCACAGTGTGAGAGAGGCTGTGAGGAACTCCAGAGCAGGATGCCCAGAGATGCAAGGGGGCAGGTTCCTGT
Organism: Aleadryas rufinucha; assembly: GCA_013397815.1. NCBI lineage: Eukaryota > Metazoa > Chordata > Aves > Passeriformes > Aleadryas > Aleadryas rufinucha. The sequence goes on from VZTH01014104.1 coordinate 87,954, forward strand.
GCATGTGGGGGCCCCAAACTTCCTGGTCTGTAAAGCTGCAGTGCAGTTATAGTTCATGCAGTTTTATATTTCTATTTCTGAGTTACTGTTTAATCTCTCTATGTGTTCAAAAAGAAAAATCTGGGTTTTTTCTTTTTCCTATTTCTATTCCCAAGCAAATATAATTAGGAATATAGGCGTAATCCTGCTATTTAAAGTCAGGGAGAGTAGAATTTCAGGCTTGATAGTATAAGCACAGCTGATGAATCAGCATATCAATGCAGTTTTGTTTTGTGGTGGGTTTTTTCCAGTCTGCTTTATATTACCTAATGATAAATGTCCCTTAAAGTCAGGGGCTTTTCGATTTCAATATTAAAAGGAACTTCTCTGCTGATATTTTTGCTTTTATGAAGAAGCTGTATTTTACAGATGGTAAATTCCAGCTGGTACCTATGAATATTTAGTTCTCTACCCATATGCATAAATGTTTGTCTCTGTGCAGTAAATATGCACCTACATGTAGACTTAAATTTTTTAAGTTGTTCATGGTGCAAGTTAAGTAGCTTCCAGGCTCAGTGACAATGACTGTAGATGGAACAGCTTGAGGCATTCATACAACTTTATCACAGCCTTCCCACTAACTCAGTTCCTTTAATCGTTTTAAAACTGGTTTTGATGGTGAGAACAATTATATGAAGGCCACTTGCTATTGAGAAGACAGCCACTATTTATAGCGTAATCAGAGTAGGTTAAAGTAGAATTCTGAAAGATGCTTGTTTTTAATACTGCTGTTCAGTCACCGCTGGAGATTTGTTACTTGGACTTTGTGTAAAGTAACAAATGGCACAGTTCAGGTGCTCATCAACTGGTATTAATGGCCATTTTAGCACCGGCCATTTCACAACACTCCTGTTGCTGCCCTCAGACCCTTTCCAACCTGAAGCTTAGAATCATTGTGATCTCTGTGAGCAGAGACAAAAGCAGTATGACTGCATGGGGTCTGCTTACTATGGGAGGACATCTCACTGACATTCAGACATGAGTACAGTTACATCAGGCTCCATTCTTCTGCTCTCCAAGGATGCTGTTAATTATACACCATCTTGAAAGGCATGAACATTAAGTGCTGAGTACAGGATTTTAAGAACCCCAATGAGAAGTAGTTGTGGTTTTCTACAAGTTTGGTTGAAGTTCCTATTTAAGAGTGTGTATGTAAGCAGCTGCAAAGCTATCACTGCTGTACAGGCTGGACACAAGGGTTTATATTGGAAGGTGCTTATAATGGAACCAGGATTGCTAAAGATTTTGATGTATTTCATTGCAGATGCGATGAATATGTCACACAGCTGGATGAAATGCAGCGGCAACTTGCAGCAGCTGAGGATGAGAAGAAGACTCTGAACTCCTTGCTTCGGATGGCTATCCAGCAGAAACTGGCCTTGACCCAGCGCCTGGAACATTTGGAACTGGACCACGAGCAGTCCAAAAGGGTGCGCACAAAGTCCGCCTCCAAAGCCAAGGGCAGTAACCCCAGTGTAAGTCACACTCGGTCCTGTGGAGACAGGTCTGAAGGATCTGTCCTGAACAACCAGGTGTTTTGTAGTGAGAAATATAAAATCTATTGTGACTAGGACACATGTCTAGAAAAACCATATTCTGCATCTTATTTTATGCTGTAACTGTCAGCGTAAATCCCCACTATCTAACGTCGCAGTGAGTTGACTTGTACTAGTATGTTGTTGAACCAGGTAATACAAATGGTATTATGGTGGTCTTAACTGTAACTAACGCATAAGTATGGGGATGCTATTAACAAGTTAATAGTGGAAAGCGATTAGCTTTTTCCACAATTAACATGTCTGGGGTTTGCTGTTTATGGTAAGTGTTAAGAGTACACCTGATAGAGTATATATCCGGTGTTACTTACTGTAGTTTGTATAGCACAAATGTGATCCTTCCTCCAGGGTTGCAGCATACTTCAATAAATGCTTTTATAGGCAGAAACAAACAGAAAACCTTCCTTGTTACTGTGGCTTAAGTGGTGAAAAGCAAAGGTTAAAATTAGAGCTATGTCTTGGGAATGCAGAGCATTTGGAAACTGGAGTCAAACAATTTGCCTGTTCTAGCGGATGTTAAGTACTTGCTGTTGTATCACCACTAACCAAAGTCCTAAAGCTTTTATAGGCTATAAAAGCTAGAAAAAAACTTGGTACATTATTTACACTCTGCGTCCCTCTCTTCAGAGGGATAATCAGAAGAAACTTGCACATTTATATTAAAAATATGCAATATTTACTCCATCTACAAAATACAAAATTTGAAATGTTAAGAATTGAGATCCTACCTGGTAGACAGTACCTCTTTAAGAAGTTGTGTCCTGAAAGGATCTTTGTGGTCTTATGTTGCTCTTTGCAAGCATAAAACTTTGGAAAGAACCTGTCTGAGATATCCTGTACAGGAAAGAATCTGTAGCCACACGATATGTATGTGTAGAATTAATGTGACTATGGTCTAGTATTGTTGGTCACAAACAGTTTTTCTCAGCTCTCAGTATTAACCTGAATAGGTAGCATTTCAGAGCTCTGATCATTTCTTTAAGTACGCAGAAGATACTGCATTCCATATGCAAGCTATATGTTTCGCAGGGCTCTACATTAGAGGCACAGGAAATTGATCCAGATCATCCTGCTAATAATGATTTATGAAGTAGCTTAGTGCACATACTAATCTTTAAAAACAAATAAACCTTTTTCTGATATTGAACTTTTAAGGGGCCTTTTTACCCACTTAATTACAATAAGTTTGATAGTATAAAAGTGTACTTTATAATTGGTGCCTACATAAGAGAAGAAGATTGAAAATGTTGCTTCTAAAATTGTGGAAAATTTGTGGAGCACTGAAAGGCACAGTGCTTTGTTTAACCCAGAGTTTGAAGTGCCTAGCCTCAGACTTTATTTTAATGTAAAGCCCTGTTTGTTTTGTACTCTTTCAAATACTTTTGTATGCCTGTAGTGCTACTAAAAGCAATGCGAGCCTGTGCTAGTGAGTGCTCGATAGTGTGGTTCCCGAAGCCATTCTAACCCTGTGCTGTGGTTATGCTCCTCTGCTCATCTCTGTCGATGCTCACAGCTTGCTCTGTGCGCTGCCCGTGTGCACTCAGGAGATATCCCAGTGCTAACAGAAGCTAATAAGAGCATGGCTGGTTTTCCCACTGACGGGAAACCGTGGGAGATTTTGGCTTCCCAGATAGTTTTAGGCATGTTGGGGGGCAGTCTTCTAAATTAATACAGTGAGATTTTAAACAAATGGAACTGTGCTACAAAGCTGGGAACCATGGAAATGCTGCAGCCCAGAGCCAGAATTGCATTTATTGATCTTGAGAGGAGGAAAAAACCCCCAAGTGATTCAATTCTAATACATTTCTAAAACATGACTGCTTGGGGTTTAAACAAATTTCAATTCTGGTTTTAGAAACTAGGCCCTGTGTGTCTGTTACTACTTCTTTTAGAAAATACTGAATTCTCCTGAATTTGAGCTTTAATATTGCTAAATAGCAGGTTTGATATTTTAGAAGAGACATCTTTTACGATTTTCAATCCTGCTTTTCTCTTTGCTGCACAATCTTCCAAAAGGCCTTTATTCTTCTCATTCCTGCATTAAGTACAATTTAAAAATACATGGTGAAAGCAGGCTTTTGAGTGCCAGCTTGCTCTGCTGTAATAGACTCAGTAACAATTCTGCTTCCACTGTAGTAGGGAGCTTTAACACAGTTTTCACTGCTTCCATGTCTCTAATGACAGTACTTTTGCAAAATACTAATGGCAAAAAGGTAAACTGGAGAAACTAATTGAATGCAGTTAGGGTTTTTTTCAAATTAGCTGGAATTTTCTGTAACAATTTCAGTGTTACCAGACAGTGACTATTGCTATCAGGCTTGGCTCATTCTTTCAGTTCCGAGTATGAGCAATTTTGCTATGAGCCCAATAGCCTTAGTGGTCATTTCCATCTTCAGTCATTTCTGCACATATTTTAAAAACCCTAAGAGCCAGCCTGACTGCTGTTTGAGTCTATCACTGTTATGGTTTATCCTGTCAGAAAAGGAACTGAGGAATGGTGTAAAGTGACTTGATCTTGCTGTTTGTATTTTTAGGTAATATTTAAGACTGAGTCTTTTAATTCTTGATTAACAATTTCTTGAGACATTAATTTGCTGTAAGTCTTTCATTTCAGTCTCAATGGGTTGGGGTAAAGCATGGAAAATTCCTTAAGCCATCACCTACCTCTGCAAGCAGGCTCTTCTGAATGATTCTCTGCATAGGCCTGCATGATATACTGACCTGCATGTTTCTGGAGAACCTAAAGCTTCACTGAAAACATTTCTTGCACACTCACTGCTTTTAACTTATGCTTGAAGAGCAAAGCTTTATTCAGTACTTGTAAGAATCCTTCTTTCTGCAAAGCTATTGCTTCCAGGCTGAGCCCCCAAAGCCTTATTCACCTTGTGGGAAGGCATCTGTGAGCTGGAGTGGCTGCTGTTTCCCCAGCCAGCTAACAGACCCTTAGCCAACTAACCTGCCTGTGCAGCATATGGGGTTAAGTTTTCAGTTGACTGAGAAATAAACACTGATTTTTTTTTTCTAATGCTATTTTATTTTTCCATTTTTCAGCTGTAGAGTAGTCCCTGGAGAAGGCCTTTCCAACAGTGCAACAGCATTTCTTAGCCCTCCTCACTCTGGTTCAAAGTGGTGGCCCATTGCACAAAGAATGGAAACCACTGACATGATCCTAACTTTTGAAAACCTTTTCCTATATACTACCTGAAACCTTCCCTTTCTGCCTGAAGCTATAAAACAAACAAGCTTTACCTATAAGTGCTGCTGCAGTAAGAAACCTTACAAGTGCTGAAGAAACCCACTTCAAGTGTAACGCTCACCACGTTAGTCTGTGCTCTCCTAGAAATGTCGGATGGGGGAATTTACTTCATTGCAGATGCTCATTTTTTACCTGATTGTTAAACCTGTGCACTTTTGATATTTTTCTTTAGCTTCTTTGATTCCTTATGTAGAAGATTTTATATAAATGCAGTGGTTTGTGCTCACAGTCTCTCTCCAATTTGAAACTTGTGACTTATGAATTATGTATCAGCATGTGGCAGAGATTTGGGGGGGGGCTCTAGATTGTGATTAGAGAAGAGTTTCAACAAAAAGCAGAAGCTCTGCTAAAATACGTGCTGTGCTTCAGCATCTTTTTTTTATTAAAATGTTATGCTTTATATGTTTAAATTACTGATTTTTTTAACTGCCATGTTCATTAAGAAATCCAGGGTATTCAAATTCTGGGGTTTTTTTCATATTGTATTATTATTCTTAGGAATAGTTCAATGTAACAAGAAGAAAACTTGACTTTGCTCTGGTTAAAACAGTGATAGGCACTTGAAAAACATTAAATAAGTAGTATTACCTATAAATTCCAGAATTCCTGGGTTTTAGGAAGTTGAAGTATTATCGAGTAACAGAATTTTATACAACTATACCAGTTAAATTCCAAATTGGAATTGTTTTGTTACTTTTTCATTTTATTGTGCCAAATTATGGTACATTTAGAAAGAAAAATTCTAAAGTGGTCAGTGATAGGGTGTTATCTATCAGCGCCTTTCTGTCACTCATTATTGCCAGTAGTGCCTTTGATCATTTGAAGGGAGACTCTTAGAGTAGCGTAGGCTAAGTCCTGTCACTTAGGAGGAATGGAATAGCTGGTTTGGAATTTGTTAAAGATGTGGAGCAATAAGTGCAAAGTGAACTCCCATTTCGCACATTTTTAATGGTAGTCTTACTATAGAGATTATATATTCAAGGAATTGTAAAAAATTCTGTTAGTCAATGATATTTCATCATGCAAATCCTTGCAAATTCAGGGGTATAGAGGGAAAAAAAACAAAACCACAAACCTGAACAAACCCGACTACACTTTGGGAACTAAATGGACTCATGTTGAACAGATGAGCAGTGTATGACCACATTTATGGTATCAGTCCGGGAATGCGTCGGGAATGTCGCTGTCTGTGGGCGGTGTGCGGTGATGGGTGCAGGAACCACGGCGCTGTGTGCAGATGTGAACTGCAGCACATCGGGATCTCCTTTGCATGTTGTACCTAATTGTGATTTCAGCAAACAGAAACAGAGAAGCGCATCAACAAGCCATGCCAGGCTCTCAACAGTTTCATGAGGCTCATGTGGATGATTAAATTGGTACTTGCTGGAGGAGAGCCCTCCCACTTCTCAAAAAAAGTACAAATTGAGCTAATATTGACAGTGCAGAAAATATTTCTGTTTGCTGGAAAAAGCATTATTATTCCTAGATGTGGGGACTTATATTTCCATCTTCTGTTACAGTATTGATTCATAAGAAATATTGTTGCATTTAAAATTACTACATTTGTATGTGGGTATTTATTTGAAATTATGTCAAAGTACTGTATTATGTTCTATGTGCATTACCTTTTAGTGGTGGATTGGTCTCCATTTAGCGTCCTGTGCATGTATTCTTGCCAAGTAACCTTTACACAGATCTGAAAAACAAAAAAGTTAAAGAGAAAATGTGGAAACTTCTTAAAAGGATAACTGTGTGTTAATTGGATAACCTTAAGAGGAGGGGTAAAGGGCAAAACATTGCTTCCAGATTAATAAAACAGCTTCTGATCTAGGAAAGCAATCTGCCTGTGTAAAGGTAGTCACATTGGCAGGAGCAATAAAAGAGAAAAAGAATTGCGTGTTCTGCCTGTGTTTTGTGGTTTAAGAAAGTGCTGGTTTAAGTAGTCTGCTGAAAGGATTTTCAGCCAGGGGCCAAATAAATACTAATTTTTATCCGAAAGAAATTGAATACTTCACATGAAGTTTTCTGCAGAACTAGAAAATTAAGTATTTGTGCTCACATTCAGGGAGCACCATCCTCTCTTATTCCATGAGATCTTTGTGGATTAGTTTTGGCCTCGATCAGACTGGTTTAATGTTTGTCACTGAATAGCCTTGCAAACACTTGTACTGGCACAGGGAAAGTAAGGGTAGGACTAAGGCTGTGATGTCAGTGGTGACAAGTCATCCTGAAATTACATCTTAATTTTTCATATAACTCTCCAAAATACTCACATACTCTTAGAGCCCATCCAGCCTGGCCCTAAACACTTCCCTGGAAGTGTTTCCTGGCCTGGCAGTGTTCCCTGAGCACCCTGGTCTAGTGGGAGATGTCCCTGCTCATGGCAGGGGGGTGGAACAAGATGGTCTTTAAAGTCCCTTCCAGCCAGTCAGGGATTCTGTGAAAATTCATTAAGTTGATGTTTGTCCAGTAGAATTAGTAAATAAACTGACAAAAAGCCCCTGAAGGAGAATGCCCAAACTCTGAGGGCAAGGCTGAGGTTTGCCCCATCAATACGGAGATGTTCCTGGATCGATGACTTCATATTGGCCCCTAGAAACATTAAATATGGTTTTATACTCTAGTTTGACAACTCTTGTTTCCCCAGGTAGGATCCTCAGAACCGAGCTGATTGTTTCTCTATCTGGTAACAATCAGCTGCATGACACCAGATCATCAACGTAATTTATAGCTGGAGAGCAAGATGCCAGTTTTGCCTTGGGCATTGAAAACACTTGCTATGGGGTAGGCAGTGAACTAGCAGAGCGCGTGTGCTGGGACACGTACGTGCCCTGCTTGTAGAGGTCTGCATTTTCTGTAACAGGAGTTTTACCTGCAGGATAATCTACAGAAGAAACGTGTAAATCCATCTGCATGCACATGAGAGCAGACCTGTGAAATAGTAAAACAGGGTGATTCAAGAATGCTCTAGTAAGAAAGAAAAAGAGAAAACAGTTAAAGGAGAATATTTAGATTAAAAGCTTGTCTAGTGAATGACTATTAAGTAAAACATTCATTTCTTTGACTCTTTTCTGTGTAGAAAAATCCCCTCCCTAAGCCCTGGGGGAAATGTTGCCTGTGCAGAGATGGAGGGTGAGTTCAGCATTCCAGCTGCAGATGTGGCTGGAGTTAAATCTCTGGGAGAGAAATCTGCCAGCAAACGTCACACTTCTGCTTGCTATGGAGTCAGTAATCCAGCAGTGATCCTTTGTTTCTTGCACGTGAGGCTTGAAAACAAGTTGCTCACTTCCCAAAGGAGGAACAGGGCAGATTTCTCAATGTACTGAGATGCCTACAGATAGGAGACCTGGAAGTTCCCATGTACCTGGTTTTGTGGGATGAAGGCAATGAAAATTAAGACAGAGGTGCTTTTTGGAGATTGCACTAGATAACATGGTAAAATTCAGCTAGACATACTTACAGTAGTTAGAGCTTTAAAAATATATTCACATTCTTGTGGTTTTTTAATGGCTGATGTAGTAGATGGACCTACAGGACCAGGAAAAGGTATTTTTGCATCCAGGAACTTGAAAAAAACAATTAAAAACTATAAAGATCACCTTCGTGAGCTCATAACCAAGCAAAGCAGCTAGTTAATGTGATTATTCTGAGTATATTACTTTTGAATGTTATTTTGAATGTTTATCTGTAAAAGCTTCAAGAAAACATTCATTAGAACAATTAATTAGAACACTGAGGGCATGGAATTGAGAACGCTTCTATGAGCTGTGATGCTGAGGCTGAAGTCTTTTTATCGCCTCAGTATAATTTATGCAGTTAGGCTCTCAGGGTGTTCACAATCCCTCCAAGCTACCAAAAGTCCATAGCAGAACTGGAATTTCAGCCGAGGGAGGGGATGAGAGCTAAAGGTAGTGTTTGTGTTCTGCCTTTCAGAAGCTGGTTGGGCAGTAGGAAGCAAGGTAAGAATCCAGGCTTTTCTCTCCTCCCTTGTATTGCTTACCCTTCTTAAAGCCACTGAATGATGAACTTTCCTCATGCCTTCTCTGACTTGCGTTAGACTCTTAATTCTCTTCTGGACTGCTCTTCCCAGAGATGTAAAATGGGACTTTTTTGCTGCTGCATCATATATGCAGAGTTTGCTTTGTTAAGAACCGTGACGGAACATCTAGCAAGGGGGCACCACATAAATCCTCTTCCTGTGTTGTTTGTAGGGAGCAAAATTGTCATTGCTGTTTCTCCCATTCCCCTGAAGGAGGGTTTTCACCAGTATCCTGTTTCAGAAGGGCTCTTTTGTGGAGCAGAAGGAAAAAGCTAAAAAGCCACTACTCCAACCCCAAATACTTATTCATAGAAAAACGGATATGTTTCTGTGGTGTGAGAAGAAGAGGAAGTAGCAGAAGGGGAAACAAGAAAGTAGAGGGAAAGAGTGTGATCTGTATGAGGCAGATCTAAAAAAAAAAAAAAGAAATAGATGAAGGTATGCAAGGGTATGAAAGGGGCAAGAAGAAAAAAAATGGCAGCTATGGATGAGGCTGGACTTGAGCAACTTGAAGCAGCTGGATCTGCTGTGGGCATGGATTGTTTGGCATAAAGCCTAGGAAAAACTCAATTCCAAAAGAGCAGCTGCCAATTTAGTGTAGTCTGGTAGTACAGACTGCATAGCCTGCATTTCTCCATCTTAAAGGGATCAGCTAGCGCATGTATTAGCTACGGAGGCTAGGAGGAGGCACAAAGAACATGAGACCACAGAAGGAAGGAGCAGCGTGAAAAAATGAGGAGAACATGTGAGAGAAAATTATGTTCCCTGGCATATTTGAATGCTTTTGTGTGTGGTTTCAAAATGTCTCATGCAAGTCTCCTGGATTCCAGTAACCCTCTGTTTTAAGCTTCAGTTGACTAAGAATGATTTCCCCTTGAAATATGAACATGAGCCCAGGTGTGTCCTGGTGGGCAAGAAAGCCGGTGATATCTGGCCTGTACCAGCCATGGTGTGGCAGCAGGACTAGGGAAGAAGCGATCATCCACCTGTGCTGGGCACTGGTGAGGCCCCACCTGGAATCCTGGGGTCAATTTTGGGCCTCTCATGACAAGGAAGACCTTGAGGAGCTGGAGCATGTCCAGAGAAGAGAATGGACCTGGGGAAGGGTTTGGAGGACAAGTCTGATGAGGAGAAGCTGAGGGAGCTGGGTGAGCTCAGCCTGAAACGAGAAGGTCCCCGCTAAGGGATTTGAAAGCCTGAGGGATTTAAAAGACATGTAGATGTGGCACTTGGGAACATGGGTGGCCTTGCCAGTTCTTGGGTAATGATTGGACTTGATGATCTTTGAAGTCTTGCAAACTTGAACTGTTCTGTGGTATTTCTTCTAATTAATATCGAAGTCAATCCAAACACAGCTGTACTTACTTTAATGTCCATATCAAATGTAAGCAGATACATCTGACTAGCCTCGGGTTAGGGTGCTTTTAAACACGTTTTTAACTAAATTAGTTTCTGTGGTGTTGCATTAAGAGAACTAAGTTTGGTGCCTACAGAATGCTACCAGGCAAGTAGTCTGTGTCACTATCAGCTTCCCAGGCACAGGGATACCTTATGCTAGTGATTGACACACTGCTGAGAGGTCTGGGGGATCTTTGACCTTCAGTACCCTCTCAAAATTGTGCAGAAAGTCACGGACAGAGGGAGACAGACAATGACTCAAAGAGTCAAAAAAGCTCACAGGTCCAGAAAGGGAGCCTCGAGATCTGGGTGGGTAACATGACAGTTGGGTCCCGAATGTTTTAGAACAGCTGAGATAGCTTGGTGGTAACCACATAGTGCCCAGTTCGACAGTACTCTTTCAGAGCCTGCACCTCTGTAAGCAAGCACCATTCAGCCTGCGCTCTGTGCTCAGCTAAAATGTGGAAGGTGCTGTTGGAAGTCGGGAGTAGTAGCAGTATGTTCACAAAAACAGGCTGCAAGGTTTGTGTAATTACAGACTCTCAGAGCTTCTGACACAAAATACAAATATCCTTCTGTGGAGCTGTTTATACCGGGCAGTGTAAGACTGGTTGAAGTAGTGTGAAGAAAATTTGTGCATGTGCACTTTAAGAGACTGTAGAGGAGGCAGAAGTGCAAGTCTGTGCCAAGCATGACACCTGCCCATCAAAGACATGACAAGAATGTTTGTCTCTGACATTACTGGCTGTGGGTTTTATACTTAGTGCCCAGCAAATCAAAGCGTGACTTTGGACATAAGAGTTAAAATTTGTACTAGCAGATCCATTTATGCAGCATGGTTAGAGAATCTGGCCAGTACAAAGGTGCCTACTGATCATATTCTTTACAAGTCTGGCCACCAATGAAGGTCAGAACTGCTTTTTGTTCTGCATGATGCTTGTGCTGAAAGCACCAAATTTCCAGCTTAGTTGCCGTGTGCTCTGGAATTACCCAGTTGCTGAATGTCCAGAGCAACTCCCTTTGGAAGTCAACTCGGAGAAATAACATTGACTGTGGTGTGGATTCTCCTCCCTGACCTGAAGGGAGGAGAATCCGTGGTGGGAGTGAAAAAATAGTTAAGAAACGTAGAAGTTATGTGACCCTTATGCCTGAACAAGCAAAATATAATTGCTGGCAGCTGTGTGTGGTCAGGGAGCAGTTCTGGCAGAGAACACGAGATGGCAGTGCCAGACAGGGCCAAAGAGTGCCAGGCAGGGCCTGACAGAGCCTAACAGGGCCAGAGAGGGCCAGGCAGGGCCAGGCAGCACCAGTCAGCGGGGCTCGTCTGCTCACAGGACCCTCTGCTGCTTCGAGGAAAATGGAAGCTGAGAGCAGATCAAAGCTGGTCACACTTTTTCCACACTAAAATACTTGACTTTTGTCTCAAGAATTCTCTCCTCCACTCCTTCCCTTCTCCCTTTCGTTCAGGTTTGCCATGGTTACCCATGGTTTTGTACAGCTCACCTTGGAGGTATTTCTTGCTCTTTCAGCAAGTCACTGGCTTGGCAGCTCAGGAATATGAAGTTTTATGAATGGATACCAGTGCTGCAAGTGATTACCCTGAATCACATGACAGACAATAAATGGAATCACAATTGTGAAGAAATTTTTATTTTTATTTTTTTTTGATTGCTCTGGTAAACCAGTTTACTTCCTGAGCATTCACCATTTTTCTGTGTGTCACATAACTATTCTGGGCTTGTGCGGGATCTGTTGTGCACGCAACTTGCCCTGCTTGTTAATTTCAATGCCCAGCAGGAATGGGTTGGGGCAAAAAAAGCTGTCTTCAGCTGTGTGCTAGGTCACAGGTTTGAGAGTGGTTGGCAACCAGCAACGAGTTTGGTCTGCACCTTCCCCTTTGCCCATCCATAACCCCGAATCAGAGAGCACTGCTTCAATCAGCATGGGCAAGGTTTCATCCTGGCTGAGTCCAGCAGCCAGTGGCCAGGCTAGGAGATGTGGCTACCTATAAGTGAGTACTTCTGCACATTCTCAGCTCACCACTCACTGGCACTGCCAGCTTGCAGGGGGGCTTTGTGAAAGGTAAGAAACCAGGCAGGCACTGCCGAGGGTCCTGCAGCAGACATCATCCTGTTGTACAGGCAGGAAAAAAGCTAAAACTACTGAAATCAATCATTTTTTCGGAGTAAAGTTTTACTCAATATTTTGGCTTCGACTAATTTGCTGGGTCACCCTTAAGTGATGTAAAAAAGTAACCCTAATTGCCTAATTGATGAAATGTATGTAGAGTGACATAAAAAAAGAGATGAGAATTCTTTTATCAGAATTCAAAATGAGTCAGTATTTGTTTCTGAATCCAGATTAACAGTGACTAGGGTGACAAAAATCAAGTGCTGTAATTTCCTCTTTTGTTTAAAAGTCATACCTTATGTCTGCCAGACCACTGTGGCATGTATTAGAAGTCAATGTTTCTGGAGTAAATTTCTAATCTAGTGGTGCCCAGAAAAAAACACTATTTCCCTCTCCTGTTTGACAGAGATTCCAGTTTTAGTACCTTTCTAATCAAAGCAGCAATCTGACAGAATCTCAGTTTGACCGATTTCAGGTTACTGAAAATCTTGGGTAAAATCTGTAATGCCCTTTAGATTATTTAATTTCTGAAAGGGTTTACCTCTAATCCTGCTCATTGTTAAAAGCACTTAGGTACGTCCATGCTTTTGCTTTTGAATAATGGGATTTGTGTTCCTGAAAGACATTGATTGTGAAACTCATCACCCTTGATGCATCTGTACCATGTTCCATGATTCAATTCATAAAGCACATCTTGTTTTTGAAGGTAATGTGAAAGTCAGTGTTTTTTGAAAGTTTTTAATTGAACGGTGGCAAGCTATAGCTCCTCAATTACTTTATAATGTGATACAAGAATAAATTATAAACATGGGAGCTGAAAGGACCTTCTGGGTCACTGAGTTCACCCCCACTGCTGCAAATGAATGTACACGTCTGACAGGCCTAGAGCTTTAAGTAATCTAAAAATATAAGTGCAAACCCACAGTAAACAGAACCTAATCTATGCACAGAGGTTTCTATAACACTACTACGCTCTGTCATGAGTTCAGTCCTGGTATTCTGGTCACAGTCAGTAAACAGAGAGATACTCACTGACAGGTGAGGATTCTGCTGGCTGTCACATGTGTTGGCTGATAGCTAGTGGTCAGCAACACCTCCTCATCCTCATCATCCTCTCTGCTGAGTATGGACAGTCACACATCAAGTGTAGCTTTCTGGTCAGCATATTATGAGTCCCCTAATGATCTGCTCTCGTTTCGCCCCAGAGGCAGAAGTGAATACCACTCTTGTAGCTCACTGTTTTTTGTCAAGCAATGGCAACAGGATTACTGTTTTCCCCAGCCCAGATTCTAAAAGATGAAGAATGGCTCTTGTGACCTCCTTGGACATAGAGGACATTTTCAGTTGTTAAGATCAGGCTCCAAAAACAGGTGGTCCACTGATTATTCATTACCTGTTGTATGAACCTAATTCTGCTTTCAGAGAGCCCAAATAACAATGCTGAGGTATATTACCTTAAAAAGATCTGAATCAATTTAAATGAAGAAAACCTGTTAAGTCATTATATAAAGAATACCAGTGAAATTAGAAAGTCTGGGATTGGAAATGCCTCAGTGTTAAGAAAAATTAACATTCAAGCCCCAGTAAATATTTAAGTTCCACTACTTTATGATGTGAAGCTAAAATACTATTGCACTCTGCTATAAAAATCTCATGCCAGAGTTTAAAAGCTGCCACAGGACCTGTGTCCCAAATGGAAGGCTGCTTTACGTTTATCTGCATTTCCTTATTTCTTTCTTTTGTTCTGCAGGTTTTTTTCCTCTGGATTCTTAGCTGCTCTGGTAAGTGGGGTTGGTGAATATGGAATAGACTTGCTTTTGCCTAAGGTATCATTAAAAAAAACAAACAACCCAAACCCTACCTCAGTATGGTTTTGGCTTAAAAATGTTTTCCCTTGAAAGCTACCTTTGATCAATCATTTCTTTCTGACTTGGCTTTTTTTCCCCCCAAATTTAAAAGCAACAGAATAAGTTTCAGTGCTGCCATAAAATTTAATTGTTTTTATTGCATTTGCTGGTTTAATCTCATTGTAAATGAGAAATAAAACAGTTCTGCTTTATCTGCAAGTGCAAAGGCCCAGCTTCAAATTAATGAAAATGAGATTGCACAAATACTCAAGAGATGTCACAATAATCTTCAGATCTTCATTATCACATGAAAAGTAGTCTTTTCAGGAAAGAAAAAAACTCCAATCAAAATTCCAAGATTTATAAATCAGGACTCTGTGCACAAAGGAACTCTGTGTTTGCCATAGAGTGTCATATGATGGCAAAAGCACATGAGGGTCACCCCAAGGATTACATGATCCGGAACAAAACACAACGTGCATCTCCTACAGGAAAAGCATGTCAGACAGACCCTAAGTATTTGCAAAGCCTTGGCATTTTGGTCTCCAACGTCTCATTAAATCTAGAAGAGGTTATTCTTACCCTCATTACATTTATCTTTCCTGGACATGCAGTGGTAATCCTCACTGAATTGCAAAGCCTACCATGAAGGAGAATTACTTTGTATTGAGAGAGCTCGTCTTGTAACAGAATTTTAACACAATATGACAGGCAACTTTTTTATTTTTGGAGAGAAAGAATATTTGTATGAACTTTGCTAACCGCTCACACTGCATTTATTGGCCCTTTTCTCTTACCCTTGCACATATGTGCATGAGATACCAAGGGGTTGAAAACAATTAAAACAAGCCCAAGATAAAGACCATATTCAATGGACATTGCCCAGTGCTTCAAAGCTTAAAGAAGTTCGTTGTACTGGGTACAAAGTAGAATTCGCAGCTAAGATTTAAAAAAACTAAGACCTTCAGGTGCTCAGCAAGGTCCAGTTCATTGCAGAAGATTTCCAACCAGTTTCTAATCTATTTAAGAGAATCTTTAACTTCTTTGAAACTAACACTGTGAATGGCAGAAAGGACAGAAATGTTGACAAGGTAGACTTGTTTCTATTATGACTTCCTTTATAAGACGTGAAGGGAAACAGCTCAGGTACCTGAGACAGATTACAAGAAAAGGGCTTAAAAGAGATGGGTGTGTATCTACCACCTGCAACTCAGTGAAAGGTGGCATCCCATGCTTGTTACTTAAGAGTCATAAACTGTGCCATAAATGATCCCAGGATCATTTTGCTCCTCGTGGTTTAAAAGGATTGGATGCCTCTCAATTCAGGTGGGAAGAAAGTTCCAGTATTCAGGGGAGGTGTCCCAGCAATTTCTTTTGTCTTCTAAACCCAAATGTGCACTGTTTTGCTCTTTTGGTGGTAGTGTCAGACCACCTTCTTCTTAGCTTTTATTCATTCCAATCCCTAGCAGAGCTGCAAAGCAGAGCCCTTCTTTTCTTTGTTGCTTATCTGCTGAAACTTCTCTCTGACTCCACACGATGTACCTTGGTTGGAGACATGGCTTATTTCCCAGATGTAAAAAAATTGACACTGGCCCTCTGTTACAATTTTGCTGGTCAAAAGCAATGGCTACAACTTGCTTAAATTGTTACCTCACTCCAGAATAACTTAACTGATTCTGGTCAGAGATACAAATTTAATGCTGCAGATACCCAGACTATAGATACTGAGTGCCTAAAATGAAAAATGATCCAATTCTCTAGGAAAAAAAAAAAAAAAAAACCAAACCTAAAAACCAAACCAAAATGCTGGCTAGGGTGGGGAAAGAATTGGACAGGAAATAAATAGGTAATTTTAAAGGATTGCTGGTTATTTGCTGTTCTGGTGCTATATCTAACAAGTTTAAATGCTTAAAATAAATCTTGTCTCAGCTTCCCACTTTATAGCATGGACCTTGCTTTCATGAGAGCAAAGAATCTGGGAAGTTTTCAACAATTTGTAAGTTTGTTTCTGCTGCTGAATCTCCGTTATACCTGATAACCATGCAGCAATGATTGGTGAGCTTGGATCTGTTCTGGTGAAAATGCTGTAGAGAAGACCCACCTCGTTGTCCTAAAAGACAGGACTAATCTAAGAGAGTCATACCCATTTTTACAGCAATAAATGTCTGAAATCATTAGGTGTGTATTAAATTTGTGTATGTATATTAATGCTTTAAGGTAGGATCTTGAAAGTAACAGGTAGGATTCTCAAAGTGGCAAGAAATCCAGTTTGGTTCATTACTGATAAATCTGCTTTCTTACTTTGGTTTATCTAGACCCTATTCATAGAATTGATCTACAGCAGCTACTTCTTTTATTCTGGAATGATTAGTCCATGGAAATTAATTTTGGGGATGTCACTGCAAAACTGCTTTTCCATTCCACCACGCTATTGAAGTGCTCAACAGTATGTTTCCATGCTAATGCCTGCAACAACATTGGATATTTCAGGAGGAAGGTAAAGAGCAATGATGAGCTGCTGGGTAATAAAAAATAGACTAAAGTCCAACATAGATAACTTTTCATTTTATTGTGGTTTTTTTCCTGAAGTTAAATTGCCTTTGTGAAGACCATTTTACATGGCTTTGTGTTTTCAGAGATAGACTGCTTGATAGGTACTTTTAGGCTTAATACATTTGTTTTTCTCGGTATTATTTACTCCTTGTGATGAGAAGCTGGGATCTTAAATCTAAGAAAGCTCTCCTTTAAATATGTGCCTGACCTGAAGAAGCAGAGTTTCCTTCTGTGAAAGGAGCACTCCACCAGGGCTACAAAAGAGAGCATCACCCTCCAACTCGGCTGCAATCCCTCCTACCTCCCGCGTCCTACTCCCTGTCCAGGCACAGAGTGGTAAGACAGGTGGGCCTTCGGGTCTGACTGAGAAGCTCTTGTTTCTTGGAACGGTTCTGGGAGGTGGGAAGAGGTTGGTAGGGTTTGGTCCACTCAGACAAAACTCGTATCTGAATTGCTCTCTGACACATACGTGGAAGAGCAGGTCAGTCAGAGAAGCCATGCGCAGCCCCAGGTCTCTCCTGGGCCTCGGCGTGTCCCGCAGCCGCCCCCAGCAGCTGCACCGAGAAGCTTTTGGCTCCAAGGGCAATAGCCGGTGTAGGGCCTGTAGCCCTTAGGTTTCCCTTTCTATTGCTTGTGACGTGATTTTGAGCTTCGCCCTGGGTTCGTCCTCTTTCTTACCGAAGGGACCCATAAACACCTTCCCTGTGGCATG
This sequence comes from Aleadryas rufinucha, assembly GCA_013397815.1. Lineage (NCBI taxonomy): Eukaryota > Metazoa > Chordata > Aves > Passeriformes > Aleadryas > Aleadryas rufinucha. The sequence continues at coordinate 105,484 of VZTH01014104.1, forward strand.
CGAGTGGTGAGGGGCTTGGGCGCCCCTTGCTCCCTGCTGCAGCTGCATCCCGGAGCTCCCCGGCTCACTTGAGGGGAGTGGGATGTGGTCTTCGGTTAGCCCAGGACGGGTCCGGCTCAGCGGGAACTCCTCGCAGCGCTGCCCAGGGGCCACGCAAGCAGCAGGCACTACTTCTCCGGGGCCGGGCGGGAAGGGGGCAGGAAAGGGTGTCGTCCCCCTCCCCTTGGCCCCCGCTCCCGGCCCTAGGGAGGGGCCAGCCCCGGCGGGTGCGCCCTTTCCCCGCCACCGCCCCCGGGCCGGGAGCAGCACCTGGTCCCCCGGCAGCCGGGGCGGCCCCTCCGGCGAGTCCCGCTGCCTCCTGGGCCGGGCCGGGGCGGGGGCGCATCCCGCCTCCTCCGCCGCCTTCAGGGGCGCCGCGTCCNCAGAGCAGCCCGCACGGACCCGGGGGCGCGCTCAACTAACTTTCTTTCTTTAATTGATTTTTCCTTTTCGTTCCCTGCCCCCGCGAGCCGCTGGCGCGGTTCTGATGCAAACCCATCGCCCTCGGGGTCGGTCCGCCCTCCCCAGGCCCGACCCGCAGCGGCGCTGGCTGCCCTACCCGTGGCCCCCCAAGCGCCGGCTGCGGGCTCACCCCGAGCTGTCCCCGCACAC
>VZTH01014104.1:106273-162457 GCA_013397815.1 Aleadryas rufinucha
ACCCTGGACCCGGCGTCCCTGTGCGGCTCACAATGGCCAGGGAATCCATGTTTGAGTAAATGCAGCACCGAGTTGTGTAAATATATTTTTAGTTCTCCTAAAACCACGAAAAATCAGTTCTGTTAAGCACTCATTTCAGTAAGACTGCTATTAACTGTATAGATTAAATTTATTCCCTGCCAATCCATATTTAGGTACTTATGAAATGCTTTTTCCCTCTCTCCTTTTTAAATACCTTTTGGAACTGTTAGTACGCTAAACGTAAACCATTTCTAGTTGCAAATTGGAAATATCTGAACCATAATGGTCTGTTACGTTTAGCTGGCTGTCTCTGTAAAACCAGCATCTCCTGGGGGGAAAAAAAAAAAAAGGGAAGGGGAAAAAAAAGCCCTAAAAACCCCCTTATGTTTAGAAAACTGGCCACATGCATTGTAGCTGTTTTTTTAAACATCAGTACCTATGTCACATTTTCCATTCCAAATATTGAGTGGTTTAACTATGTTAAAGGGATATGATCTACCTTAGTTCCATTGCAAGCTTTAGGGAATTTTAACACAAAGGAAAATAGCTCTGCAACATAAAAGAATCTTGCAGTGCCTGATACGCAGCGGCACCAAGGAGTGGGAGAGACTTGGCAATTGTTAATGACCAGAATTGGTTTTGTTGAGAAGTATGCAGAATGGAAAGGGGTTGTGTATGGCGACCTATATATTGGTAGAAGTATTCTTGCATTCTTTAGAAGAAGTTTATTTTTCATAGAAAGCTGTTTTTCACAATGCTAGGAGGATGTTTTAGAGTTCATACTCCGACTAGCAGAGCTGTGTTTATAATATCCCCTGTAATAAGCAAGCTGGGTTGTTCCTGATTTAACTCACTTGTGACCCAGTTCTTTATGTTGTATATGTTCTTACCTTAATAAAACTAGAGAAAAATGATAAAAATGAGATTGAGTTTGAAGGAACTCCTTCTTTTGAAGAAATAAATTCTTATTTTTAAAAAGTGGAAGTTTTCTGCCCTGCTTCTTGGGTAGGTAAAGGCTGGATCAATCTAGGAAAGATAATGGTGAATTCCAGAGCTGCTGAAGATCCCCATCTGCCCTGGATCCAGAGATATTCAGGCAATCTAACTTCTGGCACCCCCTGAACTCCTTGGGTACCAATCTTCAGTACCTTAATTTTTAGAGGCTGGTCCTCCCACATGGGTTGGAGCCTACAGTAGCTGAAATGCCTATGTTAGCAGCCTCCTGCTCTGTTAGTGAAGGAGCCAGGGTTCTCATGTTAGTTGCTTGTAGATCAGTGCAATATGTAACCCACTGTATGTGTATGTGATCTTCTTGAGTGTGGTTGATGCTCTTCAGTGAGCTTCATTCCTCTTTTCAGAGTCAGGGCAGTCAGTGTGTTCTGATCTAAGGGAAATCTGTAGAGCTTGCTTGCTCTTGTGGCTCTGATCTGATGTGCCCTGCTTGCATAGTCCTGGCTGGAATCATTCTTGAATGGAGGTGGAATTGCTGTTGTTCAGTCTCATTTGGTGCATCTTCTTGCATTTAAATGTGTGTCTAAAACTCTTGCTGAAAGTGAAGACAGGACCTTCTCTTTCCAGGGGACCTTTGCCTCTTGCCAAGTGTGCAGATCTAAGGCCTGTCAGGCATCTTCCACAGAGGCAGGGAAGAAAGATGGAGTTGATACTAGGTTGCCCTTTCCTTAAGGAAATCTGGTGTGGTGTACTAATGCCACAGAAATACTGACCAACATAATTCTTGTGGGTGTCTCCCCAGTTCCCAACACTGGCTGAGGTGATAATGTAGGATGAGGTCAGGACTGCAGAGTGTTATATTCAAAACAATAAAAACAGTAGAATCATAGTGGTGATGGTCCTCATGGCTTTTTGTGTGGGATGAGCTTCTCTAGTGTGATCCAGAATGAGGAAGACTGTCTTAGGTCAGTAGTGGTGGAAATGGGATGTTGAAACCTTGTGACACCAGGAGGGACAGACTTGGAAAGTCAGAATCCCAGGTGATGATTTTCCTTCAGTGCATTGTTTGCACTGCAGTGTTTTCAAGGCAGTTTTTGTGGCTGGGTTTCCCAAAGTATTTAGATGGTTTATACTCTGAGCTCCCCGATCAGGTTCAATGTGTTTGGTTTTGAGAAAGCTTTGTTCTTAAACAAGCTATGTGAGATGGAATGACGTGGGCAGTACTGCCCTCTGAAATATGACCTAAAATCCATCTGTTTCCTACTAGTTTTCAATGAAAAATGAACCGCTAACTTCTGCAGGAGGTTTTGGGAAGAACTTTGTCTTCCCATGAGTCTGTAAGCTCCAAGAACACTGGATGCTCCTGATTGAAGCTTATCTGTACCTGCTGACTGAGCTCAATATTTATGGATGCATGGAGTTTTTACCAGTTTGTCTGGACCGGTTTTTTTTTTAGGGATCTTGATAAGATTATTGGGGATCAATAATGCTCCTTTGGTCAGTGAGTGTGACCCAGTGGTCTGTGTGAGAATTGAAAGGGCAGGGAGTGTACACATAGCGATGATGTGATTAATGCTTTGATTCCTCTGAGTGTGCACCGGTTTCTACTAAAGCTATGAACTTGTGAAATGCTTTTGAGTAAGATTAATTTTCTTCTTCAAACTGTTTTGTTAAAATTTACATTTTAATTTTTAAATTTAAATTTTTCATTTACCAAAAACTCACTTTGAAATTAAAAGAGGTGACTGATAAAACCTAAGTAATGAATATTTCTAGCTCCCTGGATATAGATATTGTGTTAGACATTTGAGCCATTGATTATGTAGATGTTAACTTGTTTGAGTAGAGTGAACAGTGGCAGATTAAAAGCAGTAATAACTACTGTGGTATCCATTTGTGCTGGCATTATCAAATTTTAATGTGAAATTTGATGTTTCACTCAAGAGACCGACTATGACTTGCGATTCTTACATAATGATGAATATTGATACTCTTTCAAAAATACGTCTCTTGTTCCAAATTCTCTGAATCAGTTGAAAGTTCCTTTTAAGTAAAAATAACATGACTTCATATATTTCTCAGATGTGGAAACAGAGTATACAAGATAGCCTGAGCTAAGATGGACTTGGGCATGAATGAGAGGGAGGGAAAATAGGAGGGAGTATCATTGAACTCCTTTCCATGATGTGACGGCTCTTGAGCCATGCTGCATGCCCATCACTAGCTCTCAGGGCTCTCATTTTTTTTGTCCTCTGCCAATCTCTTTAGACTCCCCATGGAGAACTGAACCTGGCACCCCCAAGCACAGGACCCCAGACCTCCATGGTGAAAATCCATGGGAAATTGAAAATACATGTCTGCAGCTCAGTGTTGCATTCTCTGGAGCATTTGGGAGGCAGTCAAGTCACAGCACGGAACTCTGGCTGGTTTGGAGGTTATGGGTGGTGAAATTTGAGATGCCTTTGTTGGTGGAACAATAGTGAGGTACACTGGAAAGTGCTTCCAGGGGAAATTTTTCTTTCCCCTCCCTTTACTCTCCCCCCTCCCATTCCCAGCCAGCTCCTAAAAGCAAGGGTTAATATAACTAGATTCACATTTTACACTTTGCAGTATCTTAAAATTTTATGGGCCTTTGGGTTTTATTTCACAGTTTGTGGCTGCTCATTTTATCTGTACTGCCTGTTAGGAGTTCCTGAGACAATAATACTGAGTGTTTTCTTTACCTGGGTACTGGGCGAGTGCTGTGCCAGCCGGTGCAGAGAAGATGTGCTGGTGTGTGGTGTCTCTGCCTGTGATGCTAATTGGAGTGATAACCTCATGCTCATCTCCGCTCCCTCTGCGATGTGGCTGTTGCTTTTTGTGGCAGTAGTCACCACATCCTTCTATGAGAAATATACCCAGGTCTGCAGCTGTGGCCTGGCTTCTCAGGGTTAACTCATTGAGTTTAAGTGGCATTATTGAAAGCCCATGGCCTCTGTGGTCCCTGACCACTACCTCAAAAAATGCTGTTCTCCCTGCCTTTTCTTCTGGCTTTACTGACTTTTGTTGCTATTTTTGTCTTTCTGTGAAAGAGTTTATTGTTATTACCTTCTTCCTTATGTTCCAGGTTGGACTCTTCTTGTTTTTTGCCCACGGTTAAGACCCTCGTGTGGGACAGAAAGCCAGTGATTTAACTGCTGTGAGAGGGCTAGGTGAAGAATTGAGGTGGAAGGCTGAGAAGAGGAGGTTGTTGACATAGCATAATCTCATGGTACTTGGTACTGCCTGAATGATGTAAAGTGTGTTAGTGGTGAGGCTGGTAAATCTGGCTTTACTGTCACGTGGCATCCCCAAGAGGCTGGTCAGAATGACCATTGTTGGCCCCTCTCTGTACTGGTGTTGGGCGCCAATAGCCTGAGAAGGATGTTTTGTGTCTTGAAGAAATATGTCAAGTGTTACCAACTTTTTTGTCTTAAATGCTGGTGACTTTCTAGAGAGCTCAGAGTTACTAAAGGCAAGAATAACCATTTCTAAATACGCAAATTTTGTAGGCCTCTAAAGTACATTTAAATGTGTTGGAAGTATCGATAGCTGTTCAGAGGACACTCCTGAGGTTGGGTCGGAAGCAGTCATTGAGCAGTGAATAGAGTAATGTAGAATTAATGGTCTTCAAATCTGTTGTTAGTCATAGGAAAAATGCATCTTTTGGGATGACAGAACCTTCACAGTGTTAACAGCAACAGAGCAGATCACTGGCCATTGCTGTGAGAGGTGAGGAGCTGTGAAATGTTGTAGGTCCTCATGCATTTCAGCATGGCCATGAACAATTACTTTACTGGAATTGCATTTTAAAATCCTGAAATGTCCCCTTTTGAAAGATTGTTCTAGTTCTTTATTTCTTCTTTATTCATCTAATTTGATTCTGCTTCTCAGAAATTCTTTTGTTTAATGAATATTCGAGGAGAGCGCATTTTTATGCCCGACTATTGAATGAATAAATTACATGTTGTATTTGTCATTTTTGTCTCCTCAAGCATTTTGAATAAGCTCTGCTGAAGTGTACAGAACCACTGCTTTAAGTGTAGCCTTTGTGTAACCTTTACAGTTAATTTCAGGTACTCATTGAGCTAGTTAATTAATGTGAATGGCTAAAATGCTAACACAGGGTCCAAAGCTGACACAGGTTAGATGTCAGCCTGTTATTAGAAACCCAACCTCTATCCTTGGGATGGATCATTTGGATACAGTATATACAAGCAGCACACACATCTGTATATGGCATCATGGCAGTCTGGATGGAGATTTTTGGAGGATACCAGCCTTGATATTAAAGAATCTGATTCCTAGAAGTCTGAAGAACCCAGTAGTCTCAGTATTTTTTGGAAGACAGGGCGACGTCTAAATATCACTTAGATGTTTCTCCTCTTTATTTTATACTTCTGAAAAACAGGCAGGTGTCTGACTATAATAAAGGAATTTAACACTGGGCTCTAGTTTTCTTAAACTCTTGGCCTCTTTTTATTCTTTCTTTTTGGGCTTGCAGGCTCTGAGCAGAAATTCTCTCTTGGTAACTTAACCCTGAGCAAATATTTACATTCATGGGATTCTTGCTACTTCAGCAATCATTTTGGGCCTTGAGGTTGGAACAGGGTGAAAGTTAATGTACCAAACACTGGGACAAGGAACTGTGAAAGGGAGACCAAAGAGGCCTCCAAATATGTGTTTGCCATGTTTGATATGAATCACCTGCTAAGTGTAATTTGGTTGTCACTCCCAGAATGAGATCTACAGAGATACTGTGTTTTCTGCCACTGGCCCTATGTGTCTGATGGGGGCTTGTGATTTGAATTTCACCCACAGCTTTAAAATGCTAAATACAAACGTTTGTGTAAAAACTGAAGGGAATGAAGTAGTAGAAGACTGAGATACAAAAGAAGAAAAAAAAGTGAGTACAGTGCAAAAAAAACCTGATAGGGGAGTAGGAAGAGATTTTGAAGAAAGAGGGTTTTAAAGTAAAAATTAGTAAGTAATCTGAAATTTGTAAAAGAGGAAACCTGTACAAAACACTCTGGGAGATTAACCTGTGGGCGCTGCAGAAGTAAGGGAAAAGTTCTCCAGGGTAACACTAACAGAGAGCTGCATAAATACGGTAAAGGAAGGAGATTTCTCTGCAGACCAGTGAATGAAAATACCACCAGCTCTCAGCTTCCTGTGGGTTTGGTTTTATTCCTAGATTTTGCTGTTACAATCCAGCATCATGCCCTGTGCTGGCTGCAATGTTCCTGGGAAAGACAGGGGATGACAGTGTACTTAGTTCTCACAGCCTTTGGGGGAGAAACATGCAAGGTTCCTCATGGAGGCTCTCAGTGGAGGATAGAGCTTTCTTACACAAGCCCACCTTGGCCAGTCCTTTGGAGACGTGTTTGGAGCCCCAGGGATTTGGCAGTGGTCTGGCCCTTGGGTCAACCACTGCAGCTCCATGCTGCTGCCGGTGAGCTGCCAGGAGAGCGGGGGGGTGCGCACCTGTGTAGGATAGCTGAACACATAACCCAATGCAACCTGGGCATTGTATTCCCTCTTAAATTTGATGGAAAAAGGGACTGTGCCCCCACAGGCAAAATTGTGCTGTTGGTTGATGTGGTTGTACTGGAGCTGTGGCTCAACCTACAAAAACTGACAGTGATTAAGGTCCATCCCCCAGGCTGTAGTAGTGTATAGCTGCATCTTGGAACTCTTAGGGGTTTGTATTGAAGTAACATATATGGTTTTTCTATTTAAAATTTTTTTCCCATTTTTTCCTTGTTTGTTGAATATCTGCAAAGCCCCTGACTGGGGGCAGATGAATTTTGCCTGGAGGAAAATCTCAGCCATTCCAATTTCCTGCTGGAGCCAGGTGTTCCACCTCTGCGAATCGCTCTCACTGGTTGTGGGAGTCATTCATGCAGAGTGAAGTTTCCCATGGAGGAACAAACAGTGCTGCCTGCTGAGCTCTCCTGGATCTGTTTTACTAATTGCTATTGAAATTCTTACAGCCTGTTTCTTGGCTGTAGAAATGCAGAGCCAAATATCAAAGCTGGGGAGCAAAGTCCCCCTCTAATTATTGCGCGGTTCAGAAATGCATTTCTTAAAATTTTTTTCATCTTGTGCAAATACATGCCTTGCTTTGCCATTCCTAATTTATTGGTAGAAGTGCAAGTGTTCACAGCTAGGGGAGAGTAAGATTTCCTCAAAATAGTAAAATAAAAATAATAACTTTAAATAATCCTGACTCATCCATAATGTGTGGAGTTGTTGGAACTGGGTCTTTGGTTGGAGTTATGGCTACTTGATCTTGATGGTTGTGCAGTCAAAAAAGTTGCTTCACTTGGAATGCAAAACAAATGCTTTTCTTATTCCCTTGAAAGGATAGTCTGGTGGTTTTTTGTTATTTCCCAGACCATGCAAGTCCCAAAAGTTATTTTAAAAACTGCTAATCCTCTTCTGAGGATAAAGAAACTGCCGAAGCAAATTTTGAGGATAGGAGAGTTGCTGTGTTACTTGTCCATCTGCTTCGGGTTTCTGGCCACACACTGAAAACCTTTGTAGCAAACGGTTATGGAATATCTGGCAGCAAGAGGTGGTTTTACTATTTCTCTTCTTCCCCCTACACCCAATTGTTTAAAAATTGGATTGTGTCTTAAAGCTGGAGGGTTCATCAACTCACAGAATTCATGGCCTCCACAGGAATTGAAATTTTCTTATGGCTGATAACAGAATTTCTAGTTATTCAGAAACTGTATACAGAGTTGTGCCACTGTCTTACTTGTACGTTTGAAGTGTTAAAATGTTGTATCATGACAATATATCTGAGGGTGGATGTTCCACCCCACTCCTCTCTGCAAAGTGTTGCATTTTGGGTTTGAGCTGATTAATCCAAAGCTGTAAGGAACTCGTAGGTGAGTTGCCTCCAACTGCACAGTGTGCACTGTTTTATTGCTCCCTTTGCTCTCCTCCCTCCTTGTTCAATTAGGTTTCACTGTGGAGAATTGAGCAGGATCTTGCTGAATGATTTTTGATGACAGCAGAGCCTCAATAGGGTAGTGGTTTCCTTTGTCTTCAAAGGAGGGTCAGAATCCCAGGAGTCATAGGTGGTGCCTATAATCTGGGAGAGGCTTGGTGAAATGCTCTTAAAAATCCTGAACCTTGAGAGCACAGGTTTTAAACTTGGCTGTTTGATTCCCTTACATCTGCTTTTGCACCTACACTGCTTGGGTCTCCCAACCACAAAGATATTGGCTGCTAAGAGTATATTCCAAATCTGCCAAACACATTAGATTATCCTGTCTCCTGTTTCCCGATCTATTCCATCAGCTTTGTTGGATGAACACCAAACTCCTAATGAGTCCTGGTCACCTGTTTGTCCCACTTCACAGTGCCTGAGGAACCCTCAAGTACTACTGATGTGGCTCAGCATCAACCTACCACTTCTTTTTTTTTTTTTTTAAATATTTCTCACTGTTTTTGGTCTCTTCCCTCTGACATATTCCTTTTCTGTGGAAGCTCCAGGATATTCCTGATGACATCTTTTCCCAAGATGTTTCTGCTGTGACATCTGCTTGGCTGACTAATAAAAATTAACAGATCCTGAGTTACTGCAGTTTGAGCTGAACTTAGCCTTGATCTTCAGATCCTTCTGGAGACCAGATTTTAAAAATGCACATTTTTGTGCATTGCTTTCAGCCCTCTAAATCTTTTAGTTTTACATCCAAAACACTGAGGTTTAGATAGTGTTTGTGGAGTTAGGATAACTCTGTAATTGTGCTGCTGTTTCCTTGTTTTTTATTTTATTTAATTTAATCCCCACGCCCTACCAAATTTATGGTCCTCTATCTTGTGATGGAAGAAGTGATTTTACATGTTAAATGAGACTTTTGAGCATGTAATCTCTTGGTGTAGCTTGAAGAATTCTGGATGTGGTGATATGATAACAAAATCCATCGTCGTTGTCATTCTGTAGAACCATGCATCCCACAGAGAGTCCTTCAGGCACCTACTGAGGAGGCTCTTGGCACTAAAAGCTGATTTTTTTATTTCACGGGGTAGTGGGGCAAATAAGATGAGACTTCATTTAGTATCCATTTGATTAGTAAATCAATGTATTGATCTATCTTTTGAAATTCATTAAAGATTTTTAAATGACATGTGCCTTAGTTTCTAAAAATACTGCAGAATCATCATTTGCAGCAAAGGCCTTAAAAACTTTTTTATGAAATAAAATTGTTTTTTCTTTTTAAAATGTTGTTAAGAGTTTTCAAATAGAGCACAATTATAAAAGGGGGAGTAGTCCAAATGTGATTCTGTAACTTCCATTTTGGTTTTGTTTGTTTATTTTTTTAAGACTTGAAAATCAGATGGTGGTTTAAGGATTTTTTAAGTTGATGCTGGGGATTGCAGTGGTGTGCCCTTGCTGAGAAGGCTTGTGGCAGACCTTCAAATCCAAATCCTTTTTTTTCCGTCTGGTGTAGTGATGATGACTGTCATTTATTTCACTTAGAAGCAAAGTGTGCTTTTCAGCAACTTTGGTGTTAAAAGACATGGCCCAAAGAAATTTTACAGCTTTCCCCCGGTGATCCTGCTGCCAGACAGATATATTGGAGGGAGGTCACACTTCCAGGGATTAACACAGGCTGGAGCAAGATAAAGCCTTGTCTGAACAGAGTAGGCAGTGCTTTGCCTGGGTATTGCTTCTTGGATGTCTTCTAACGTCAGTGGGTAACCAGTACAGGACTAGAGCTGATCAGCCAGATTGCATGCCCAGAGATTCCCAGAGAAAGGGAATCTGTTGGAAAAATGTTTATCCAAAAGGGAGCTTGAACTGGAAATATGGTGGTAATGTTCAAGTTACTGTTGGATTTATAATCAGAGTTCTGCTTAAAATTATGCTTCTTAGTTATATGTATTTTTAGGTGGTGTTACAGCTGGGTAATAGACTTGTGGAAATGTGTCTACTGAATGAATGTGTAATTAGTGTTCAGAATAAAAGAAATGTAATTAACAACATTTTTCTCCATAAGGACCGCATTTATCAAATATGGTTGTCTTTTCTATGTTAGCAACCTGATCTAGTGGAAAGTGTCCCTGCCCATGGCAGGGGGGTTGGAATGTGGTGGTCTTTAAGGTCCCTTCCAATGCAAACCATCTGTGATTCTATAAATATGCAGAAACTGGGTGTAGATTGTTACACTTCCTTGTTTTGGCTCTGACTTGTAGTGGGTTTGGTTGTCAGTGATGAAAATGTGTTGCAGAATCTTTAGCTGACTCTTCAGCTGACTCTGAATTTGTCCCCACTCCCTGCACTCAGCTGGCCTATTCAAGATGTGGTGTAGAGTCTTCATTTCAACTTGCTGGTATTGATTAAACTGTAGTGTCCAATTTTTTTTCTCTTCCTTTTGAAATACATTAAATGCATTTTTAAGAGCTGGATGTCACAATTGCAGGATTCGAGCTAGTTTATTTAAACAAAAAACCCACAAAAACTGGATGTCTGCGTTTTTTCTACATTGTTATTTTTACATTTATTTAATGACAGCCATGATAAAGGCTGATTTATGCCGGATTTGAAGTGTAGCTCAGCTGTGGATTTCTACAGCAGTTTACAGATAACTTAGAAATGTTTGTAGAGGCTAGATAGTGACAGGGTTTGGTTCTGTTGTCTGGCTGAAATATGTAGGATATTCAGTAAAGATATTGAGATCTCTGGTCTCTTACTTGGAGTTGACCTAGATAGGTCAGCGTTGCTGCTCTCTCAGTCCCACTCATTACATCTGTTCTCTGTGTAGTCTGAATACAAGGGCTGAAACTGAATTAAATGTATTTTCAGGTTTTGTTGATTACTGATATTAAATCTAATGTGGTTTTTGGCTTGGGTTTTGTCTTGTAGGTTTGGGATTTTTTTTTTTAACTAATTGATTTTTGAGAGAAATTAGGAATATGCCTTCCTTCCTTCCAGTCTGTTTTTCAGTGTTGACAATTGTCTTCTAAATTTTAAGTCTAAGCTGACAGATCCACACTCCATCAGGCGCACCTGATTCTGAATAGGTGCACTGGTAATAGCCAGTGCACTAACTATTCCCGAAAGTTAATGCAAACACCTTCAGTTTCTTCCTTCCCTCAACTTCTGTTATACTGACCATGTAAAAAGAGCTATTTGAGTTTAGATTTGATTAGTTTCCCTGTGCTAGTCCCCAGATTAGGAGGACTCTTTAAGCTCTCTTCTGCAAAGCAACTTGCAGATATCAAAATCTTTGTCACAAGTACTGTTTTGGGGGTGTTTTTCTTGTTTATGTTGGGGGGTTTTGTGGGTTTCTGTGGGGGGAGGGATGTTGTGGTTGGTTTTGTTTGGTTTTTGTTGTTTTTTTTTTTTTTTTTTTGTTTTTTTTTTTTTTTTTTTTTTTTGAGTTTTTGTATGATGACAATCAGCAATATAAACACTGGATAATCNGGTTTTTTGGGTGTGTTTGGTTTTTAAGAAGACCTTCAAAACCAACATCATGTGTTGTGTACATGCTCAAATAGCTTCATCCCAGTGGAGGCAAACAGCAGATCCTTGGCAGTCTGAGCTCAGCTTTAGTTTGCATTATACATTATTGGATCCTTGGATTGATTTTCCACTAGAAAAGGAGCATTACCTTCTGAGTTCAGGTAGGCTAACCCACTATTAAAAGTGGGCTTGCAGTGTTTGTAAATGTGGGCACACCATAGTTTTATATCACGTAGCCAGGATAATTATAAACAGTGACATGTTTTCTGCTCTTTGTACAGTTATGCTTAGTTTCATGGTGTCGTCGTTTGGGAATGGTACTTTCCAATTTAGTGTTCCCACCAAGACTCTCCAAACCATGCTCCACTCACTCTCCTCCATGGCAGCTGGATAGGAGGATTGGAGGCACAACAGATAAAGATCATGAGTTGAGATAAGATCAGCTTACTGGAAACAGCAAAGAGGTAAGAAAATTAACCGTAAAGGCAACAGTAGTAATACAGAATGAGCAGGAAAGAGGCCAACGATGCACACATGAATGCTCATCACCAGGCAGGACTCCCGACAATACCTGACCACACCACACTGTGCCACCTGGAAGGGACCCATTTCCCCATCCTGGAAAATGATGTGAAATGGTATGGAATAACCTCTGGGTTCTACAGCAAAAATTAACCCTGTCCTGGCTGGAACCAGAACACGTGTTTTTTTTGGGATGACGCTTCAGAAACAAGCACTGATACTCGAGTTTTTAGTGCTGTAGTCAGCCTGCAAAACTAAGCAGACCCAGTACAGAAGAGGAAAAATACTGACCAGTGTCTTGTTAGGGGAAAAAAATATTCTTCTGGGTCCTTGGGGGTTCAGTATACTCCCTTGCAGTTAGATCCAGTTTTGTAAGAAAATGGATATTTATTTTCCCCAGATTTAGGTCCCAAGTGTGCTCAGAGATCTGAACCAAATGTAGAGTTCCCTACAAGTCATGTCATGAGTGTTCTCCATATTCAAATGCTGGGTAATCTCCTTAGATTATCTTTAAAAGTGTTTGAGGATACAGATTGTAAAGTAATCTGACTTTAAGATCTGGGGTGCTTAAGAGTTAAGGATTGTCTTCAACATTTCAATATCATTAAGAAAAAGCCCAGGGTATTCTAAATAGTTTTTCTATTATCTTTTCCACTCTCTAATTATGGGCTTGATAGGAGTTTTAATGTTGATGTGGCATGGAAGACTTTGGCCCCTAAGAGCAGGAAATGACAGAAAAAAAAAATGTTTACTGCCTGTTACACTCCTCTGTTCCAATTGGAAAATAAAAGTAGTAACAAAACAATTTTCTTCCCCTTCATTTTCCTCTTTGTCAGATGGGGATGGTTTGTTACAGTGGAAATTGATTGACAAAGTTCCTTTTAGGCTTCAGCTTGTGAAGTACATGGGTCCATCTGGAAAGACTAGATTTCTTTTAATTTGGAAGATTAGGAAAAATTGCAGCAGTTAAAGGTATCTGTCATTCTTGGGGTAAATATAAGATGTTTTGTGATCAGTGGCTCAGGTGGTTACATGAGGGCCGGGGAAAAATGGGATGCTGAAAAGTGGGGGAATTTGGGTTCTGCCAAAGAAAGGAGCTTTGCAATGGTCTTATTCATTGGGGATTCTCTAAACTGCTGGTTCTGCAGCAGTTCTGGGGGTCCTGCAGGCAGTCACAGTGGTAACAGAGGTTGTCTTGGCATCTTAAAATGGCTGATCAAGTCTGAGAGAAGAAAATAATTTTCTGCATTTCTGAGCTGTTCACCAGTGCTCTGCTGGTGTTACAGGAAACTCCTAATTGCTAATATTGTCAGGAATGCTCCCCTGCCCCCATCCCCCACTGCAAACTTGAATTGCTACTGTGCTGGCAGCCAGCACTCTTGGCACCAACACTAAAGGCGAAACTAGAAAGATGTGTGTTTAAGGAATCTGTAAGATGTATGTCAGGAAAAGATTCCTTTAGCTAGAAGCTGATGTCATGGTGGAGTTACAATCTTTTTGTATTGAATAAAGTGGCATTTGATTGAGTCCTCAGAAGACCACAGATCTGCTTCACTGGAAAAAGTAGGTGTTGTAGGAAAACCAAGATACAGCCCTGCTAATTCTCATAAATCTCTCAGTTTCTTTCCATGCTCCTAAACACAGGGTTTGCAATCCCTAATGGGGCATAAGGACTCTTCACTGAAGTGGCTTTACTCGGGACTGCGGTAAGACATTCTGGTGCCTTGAGCCGTAACACAATTTTGGCACCGTTGCTGCCCTGTAGTTTGTGGAGGAGGGCTCCTTATACGTGGAGAGTTTGGAGTTCTTTTATTTTGCTGGGACTAATGACAAGACCATATCTTTACCTTGGAGCACCAGGGGTAAATGCATGGTATATTGCAGTATACTGATTTTTTTTTTTTTTTTTAAATAACTGTTTTAACCTCTTTAGTTACCTAGAATGTTTTTAGACTTCACCCAAAACAACTGGGCAGGGAACTAGGAAGTTACTGAGAGGTAAGGTGCTGTTCTAGTGTTCTGGCTTTCTCTGCAGTTAGGCAGACCACATTTTGCACTTGGTTGCTTGATGGTTTCTAATCAGGAGCATCAGAAGCTTGTCCTGTTTCAAGTACTGACTTACACTGTATAATTGAAACAACTGAACTTTTAGATGTTAGTATACAGTGCTTACACTTTGACTGAATCAGCTACCTATGAACCGAACTTTGAGGTAATGCTTTTTGGTCTTTGTCGGCTCAGTTGAACCTCTGACAGCAATTGAGAAAGTCAACAAGAGGACTGGCTTTGTTTCCTCTGATCTCCTGAAGCTTTTTGTCTCTTCCATACTTCATCTTGGTCAATTGAGGACTTTACTTGGAGTCTGTAAAAAAGAGGATTAGGTTATTTGAGCTGTCTGGAAAACCCTGTTGGATTTGGTTCTGCTTTAAGGCTGTGCAAAAGCTTGGGCTGGATCTAGGCTAGTGTGTTACCAGCAAGACACTCTTTGCATGAAGAACTGGTGGTGTTTTGGATAACGTTTAAAGTTTCAGCTTGATCCAGAGTGCATAGACACACGGTCTTCCTTGCAGCCAGATGGATCTGCTCTCCATCTGTAGCATCGGCAACTGTTTATTAGTTGCCACTAATAAATTGCCGTTTATTAGTGGCAACTGTGACTTGGGATGCAGAGATAAGCAGTCTCTTACAAACCTTTTCTCGGTGGGTGCTGCCCGTTAGAAATTCCTGCTGAGAAGTCTGCTCTCACCTTCTCCTGGATAGACTGGACTTTGTGGTTGCCTTGTCTCTTGTGTCAGGTTTGGGGGAAGACTGGATTTGACTTGTAAGGGAGGAGTATAAACAATTCTTGGAGTATTTATGTTTCTGATTCACGAGTGGGAAGCAGTTATAGTTGACATTGTTCCACTTAGGATGTATTCTTAGTTTTTAATATTTAGTGGTAGATTTTGCTTATGTAAAATGTTTACTTTGAGGCTAAAAATATCAAAGAAAGAAAAAATAGCTTGTATTTGCTATGTCTACATCAGTAGCTACTGCAGCCTATAGAATTGGATCTGTGGAAGGAAGGTGGTGCTGAGGACCACCATCTGCCCTGGGTGTGAGTCTGAAGAGCTTTTACGTGAGGTCAGCTCATGGAAGGCCCTGAAAGACCACATGGATGCACTCTTTGAATGCCACTCCTCTTAAGAGAGAACGGGTCACATGCTCTGAGACTGTGCTGAGCTACAAACCAAAACACAGTAGCATGAAATGAGTTGGGAGATAGCTTCAAAGGAGCTCTCTGGCTAGCACTAAAATGAGGATGGTGACACATCCCTCGTCAGCCCCTGGAAAACCTGCACAGTGGAGTTTGACAGCCAGTTTGGTGGGGCCATGCCTCAAGGCTCAAACTGAGCCTTGGCCACTCTTCTCTTTGATCCTACACAGGAAAGAAGTGTCAAAGAGCAGACTAATTCTGTGTCTATAAGGTGTCCTTTGCTCATCAAATTGACTTTGGATAATGATGAAGTGGATGGAGTCTGACTTCATAACACAGAACAACCCAGTCTAACACATAACTCAGCCACTAGACCAAAAACACTAAAGTAGGAGAATCTCAATCCATCCCACTCCTGGTTTGATGGCAGTGAGAGCAAGAGATGCCCAGAGCCTGGAGAGGGATCACAGGTCAGCAGGAGAGCACCTGCAGGGCAGTGCAAAGGAATTCCAGCCACTCCAGCCAGTAGATTGGTTTCACTGGGGCCCAGCTTAAATTCCTCTATGCACATGAATACAGCATAGGAAATAAACAAGAGGAGTTAAAAGCATGCAGTCCTATGGTTGTACTAGCTGGGGCTGGAGCCAGGCTGTGAGAGCTGGGGATGTTCAACCTGGAGAAGGGAAGGCTCTCAGGAGACCTTAGAGCCCCTTCCAGTGCCTAAAGAGTCTCTAAGAGATTTAGAGTGGGACTTCGGACACGGGCCTGGAGTGACAGGACAAGCAGGAGTGGCTTCCTACTGCCAGAGGGCAAGGTTAGATTAGATTTTGGGAAGAAATTCTTGGCTGTGAGGATGGGGAGGCCCTGGCACAGGTTGCCCAGAGAAGCTGTGGCTGCCCCATCCCTGGAAGTGCCCAAGGCCAGGTTGGACAGGGCTTGGAGCAACCTGGGATAGTGGAAGGTGTCCCTGCCTGTGGCAGCAGCATCTTGTTGAAATGAGACAATCTTTAAAATCCCATCGAGCCCAAATCATTGTAGGACCTTCACAAACAGAACCATGCTTTGGAGGCTGGGCTGCCCTCTCTGGCAACTGGCTTTTGCCGTGATTTCACACAATTAAAACTTGCTCTTGTGCCATCAGCAGCCATGACCTCCCACAATAAGCAATGGAATTATTTGAAAGGCCAGGAAGATGCTGCTGATTTTTCTGTTTTGTAAGTTGATCTACACTTGTCTTCTTCCTATAAACTGGAGTGTTTTCTGGAGGTATGTGCCCCATTGTTTGCTTATCAAGATTGCTAAATATATTTCAAAATCAATGTCTTTAAAGTAACACATTCATTGAAGGGGGGATTACTTTTCAAATAGAAGCATTAAAGCTGATAGAAAATAATCTTTTTGTGGTGATCCTGGCAAAGGCTCCTTTTTTGTTTGTTTGTTTGGTTGATTGGTTTGGTTTTTTTAAATTTTATTAGTATTTGTCTCCAGGAGCTTCATTATTACGAGTTTCTTGTAATCTCTCTTTTTCTTCTTGGCTTGGTCTCTCACTTCTCTTTAGCAATAAGAAAGGAGATGTCTGTTTTTTAAAATCATGATATCAGAGTGGATTAATGTTGGTTGAGAGAGGAGCACAAAATGTGTGTTTTAAAGGCACAGAAAGAAATAGGAAGTTTGATTTCTAGTTAAATATTTGCTTTTTTTATTAAAAGGTTTGTTGGCCTTGATTAAGGCATCTGATTCTTTATTCCTTTTAAATTTTTTTTTTTTTCTTCATGAGGGAAAACTTGACATTTCACCCAGGGCAACTGTTTTCCTTTAAAGCTCCAGTTCCAGATTCAGGTAGTTACTTATGGATCTCAGATTAGATAAAAAAAACTAAACAAATATTCAGCTGAGACTTTTCAATGTCTTTGTTGGAGGCATACAGCTTTTTAGTAGCTTTTGGACAGTAAGTCATAAAAAATTTGCATTTCCTGAATTTCAGTGAGGTAAGTCCATCAAACCCCTGGATGTGTTATAAGAATCTTATGGCTGATCCTCTTCTAAATACCTGCATCTGGCAGAGGTCTAGGCTTCTATTTTTTTCATCTCTGAGGCCATAGGTAAATATTCCCATTGTTTAGTTAATTTGTTTTTTCCTCCCTAGTAAAATTTTTTGTGAGAGGTTCTTTGGTGCAGTTCTGTGTCAATCCACCAGATGACACTTGATGCTTAAGGATGAAAACATGAGTAATCCTGCATGAAAAATTCTGTATTCCTATGTTGATTTACAAAAAATTCAGAACCTCTTATTTCCAAAACGTTTTCATATGGTACTTGTAAAATTTGAGGGGTGTGTATTGAGAATGTTTATATGTTCTGCTTGGGCTTTTCACATGTCTTGTAAGAAAAAAATAAATGAGAAGAGACTTTTTTATAAAGGCTTTGAACGAAACCGTGCAACAAATTGAACCACAGTCACCCTCACCTTCTGGTGAACTGTTACTACAAATGATACTCCCTGTCCCTGGGAATGTTCAAGGACAGATTGGATGGGGCTGGGACAACCTGAGATAGTGGAAGGTGTCCCTGCCCATGGCAGGGTATGCGATGAGATGAACCTTGAGGGCCCTTCCATGATTCTATACTCTTGTTTAATGAGAGGTTAGTGGTGGGAGCAAAGACTCTCAGAAGTGTGTGCTCTTACCCTCTTAAACTCATCAGAAGGTGAGTGATTTTGATATCCATTCATGTGGTGGAGCCTGGTGGGTAAATCCTTTGCAGGTTTTACCACAATATTGACAAATATTACAAATATGTAAATGGTTTGGACTCAGCTTTGTCAAAACAAAATGTTCTTGATCACATCCCTGTCCATGATAGAAAACCAAATGAGGATGGTTCTGTTTTGTCCCTGTGTGGAGCTGAACTCCCTGTAGGGCCATGGTGTGATAAGGCAATGGGTTAATACCCAATGTTAGCACAGATCTTCTGTGTGTGTTGTGGTGTGTATTGGAAACAGAGGAGGAAAATGAGCCAGAAATTTTTGCTGTAACAGTACTTCTTAAGTCAATAAAATAATATGTTGTAAAAGGCTCTGATGTTTTTTTGATTACCTCCACAGCTCTACACAGACTGTACCTGATCTACCTCAGCAATACTTTTGCACACCTGTATCTGTTTGTCACTGCTGTTCATCTTAAGAAGCAACTCCTACCAGAGAGCATGAATTAGAGATGGATCATGTTTAGCTGCTCTAGTTCAAACTGTGTGATATTTAGGAGGATTATAGATGTGTGACAAGGGTCAATGGCTGGTTTGTGAGTAAAAGTCATAATTTTGTATGAAATAATCCACCTCTTGCCAAATAATTTGTTGCATTTGTTAGTTTTTTGTTCTGTTCATGTCTCTCTGCACGATGTCAGTCTCTGTATGTTTCTTCACTTTTTTTTCCTGCAGAATTGCACATTGGGCTGTGACTAATGTACAGATTCGCTTTCTGTAGTGCCAGTGATGTTTTGACAGTGTTTTAGTAGGGGATTCCCACAAGAATTCCCCTACCTCTCCCATGTGGAGGAGTTGTGTGCACAAAGAATACGTGTACTTCAGTTATTTACTTTGTGGAGTGGGAAAACAAAGGCTCCTATTTACTTCTTTTAGTTTGAAACAATACTACCAGCTCACTAACTGGTGCTGAAGGGAGTTAGCCCTGTCACAGGAGCCGGTTAGGACACCGGCCAGGAGTCCCTGCTACAGTTCTGTTCCCGCTGTGAAACCTTGGCAACACTTTCCTTTTGTTTTTTATTTTCTTTCATTTTCAAGCATTCTTTGTTTGAACTGTGATCAAAGCCTGTTTTTAGTAAGTATTTGTACAATGCCTATCTCGATGGGCTCTGCTTTCCTTTGAGATTTTTGGGTGCCTTTGTAGGAATAACAGAATTAAAACTAGCCGCTGCTCCAACAAGCTGCTATCAAAGTGCTCTCACCAAGAGCAAGCCCTGGTGTTCCACATCCCTGAGCTTCCAAAAAACTGTGAAATCCCTAGAAATGCAGATGGCAAGTTGCCTACATTATATGTACACATGCATTCAGGTAATTGCAGAGGTTCATTCTCCTCACTGATGACTTCAGAATGTCACAGACCTGAGCACAGTGTGCTGCTCTTGTGCACTGTCTGCTATGGCAAGAGTGATAGAGATTTTGGGAAGAAAATTTTTCAGTGATGTTATTTGTGAATAGAGTTATATTCATATTTTCCTTAAAGAGATGATACATAAAATTAATCATGAGCAATTACTGTAACACCAGCAAAATACATATTTTTAAGTTTGAAGTTATTAAAGGGAGTGGTTGTCAAGGTGTGTATGTGTACATGTATATGTATAAAATATGGATGCATATATACATATATTAAAAATTAAGGATTACATCAGAAAAATTCAAAAGATGTGGCCTGGCTCATGCTCTTGCTAAAGCTGTGGATGTTATGCACCACTCAGAGCACACAACTGTGGTTCCCCTTGCACAAAGACTACCTTTGTTTTTTGAGTGAAGTCATGGTCTATTTAAAACCCTGTGTTTTAATAATGAAGTACACTGGAAACTGAAGGAAATGAGACGATGAGGTTTTGTCCCAGTAAAAACCAAATTGGAAATTGCAAAGTCAGCTGTGAATAAATGTGCATGTCATAGTTTATGGTTTCAGCTTTGGAGTTTTGTTCCTCTTTTCTAAATGTTTTGGAAGAAATTCACACCTCCCATCAGTGACCTCATAAAAATAAATTCTACTTACTTTCAAAGCATTTTCTGACCATGAAAATAAAATAAAAGTAGAAAAAGGCACTTCATACCTTTCATATTTGTTTCTAATAAATTTCACTGAGTTGAACTTCCAGCTCCCCTGTTCCCCACTTCATGCTGGCTTGGTTCTGGGTTTTCTCCTGGTGTGGTTCCAGAGCAGAACACTCTGAGGACACGCAGCCCAAGACTGAAACTCAGAAGCGTTTGTGCTTAAAGGAATGGTTAGCACTGCCTATCTGTTGTTGATGACGACAATAGTAATTATAACCTATTATTGGTCCAGTGAAATTTAATACACTTATTGAACATGTGGTATGAAATGGCTAGATCAAAGATCTCTAAAGACCCATTCATCTAGCTTTATTGAGGAATTTTTTTTGTTTGTTTTAGGAGAAAAATTATTCAATTTAAATAGTTGAAGCTATTTTGGTGTTTAAACTTCTTTTGCCACCATTTATACCATGCAAGTGATTTAAACCTCTCTCTTTATTTTTACCGCAGGTCTGAAGGGGGAGTTTCTAAAATAAGTTTCAGAAATTTGTATGACCATGGCAAAAATTTCTGTTTAGTTTGTTTAAGCCTAAAAGAGAAAAGATGATGAGTTCTTAAAGGAATATATTTTGTCAGCAGAGGTGACTGACAGCAGAGCTGCTTCCGTTTTCTCAAAAGTTATTTGGTTCTCAAAAGTTATTTGGTTTTCAAAAGTTTCTCCTGCAACAGAACAGTGATAAAACTCCCTTGCTGTCTTAACGCCTCTAAGGTAACTCCTAGCGGATTGGAATGATCAAGCTTTAAAGTTGCAGTGCCCCTGTAGTGATTGCACATGCAGGGGGAAATAATAATTAATGAACACTGTTTCATATAGCTTTTTTTAATTGAGATTTTAAAGCAGCCATGGTCTGTAGGGTAGCACCTATATGCCTTATTAGGGCACACGAGGAATTTTTCTGCTGCTATATGGGAAGGAAATGCTGGGTGTTAGCAGAGATGGAGTTTAAAATGTTGAAAACTTAAGGAGAATTGTGGAAAGTAGTCTTTTAAAAAATCTCTTCAGTTTCCTTTCAGGAGACTTGGACTAGGTTGAAATATGTGCCAAACCTGTGTGGCTCACCAAAGTACCCTGAGTTTTCTGCCTTCCTAACCAGTCAGCTCTGCAGAGGAGAACATTGTAAAAATACCTGTTGCAAACCAGTGTCCCTGGATGTAACAGGTACCTCTATAACTCTCCATTTCCTTGGCCTGGTGTACCATTTCACCTTTAGTGGTATTATTTGAGGACCAGATAACATGATGCACTTATGCAGCTCTCAGACAGATTAGTAATTGTACATCTTTTTGTTGGTTATTTAAAAGATATTACTCCGCTCAAAAAGACAAGGCTCTTCTGCTTGCTCCACTGTGGCTTGACTGATTTGTTGCATCTTCTTAGGTTTTTTTAAATTTATTTTTGGTGCATGCAACTACTGATAGTATGAATATACAGCAACACAAGTGTCTGCATCAGATATCAGTGTTGTAGTTAGGCAAGCTGACTTTTCCCTTGTTTAATTGGCAGGTGAATGTAGTTGTCAGAGCATAAAATAAAGAGTAAATGAATAATAGATATCAACTTCTTCCCTGTTTTGCTGGGTGCATGATTTGAAATGATAGTTTGTCCTTAACAATATCTTCTTTTTTGTTTTTTGTTTTTTTTTTTTTAATTTTATGTCTGTTCTTCCAATAAGAAGTTATCAATCATCTAAAAGCTACCACCAACCGTGAGATGAACTCTTCATTTCTTTGCATGTGCACAGTTCTGATAAAAAGCTTCAACAAGATTACAAGAGGATCATGTAATAATAAATAGCCAGTCATTTGTCAGTTTTCTCCTATTTATTATTTTGCAATAGAAGACTAAAGTATGTTTTTTCCCCTCAGCTTTGCACATCTGATACCTTGCCTTGTTACTAGGAGATGAGGTATGATGTGTATGATGTGTGTGTTCCTCTCCTGGAGCACAGTGGTTTTAGCCACATAATCACAGGAATGTTGGCTAGTCAGTCTGTTGCTATTTAGCTGTTAGAAAGTCTAAAACAGCAATGCTTTTTTGTTTGTTCAGGGAGGCTTCAAAGAAATCTCCTGGCTGCCCTTTCCAGACATACCTGGATATCTGAGATTTTTGTATACATATAGAAATAAATATATTCTTGACTTCTAATAATCAATATATGCTCTCCCTGAGGTTTCATGGCCTTCTGCTCAACCTCAGTGTTTACCTTTGTCTCTCCCTGGCAACTGCCTTTTAAAGAAAAGGATAATCAATCCGAGCTGCTCCCTGGTCTTGTTGAGTTTCCCTGGTAGTTGATGGTGTGGCTCTTAATCTGGTTTCCTGAGTAAGTGAGGTTTATGCATTGTTCTTTCTGTCTCTTTTTGCTCCTCAGGCTCATTTCAGAGTGGTCAACAAAAGGGGTAGAGAGCTATACGGGTTTTTTTCCCCTTTTCTTTTCTGTTTTTCCGAAATTTATTAGTCAGATAGACTGGTCCCTAGAGAGAAGGAGACAAGTGGGCAGAAGCATCAGGATGGCAGCTGCCAGACAAACAGTGGACATATGAGTTGCTACAGACTAGCCCCATCCTGCACTGGTTGGTGCCTGCTGGAGCTGGGAGAGGGGCACAGTGGAAAGCTGGCATGGTGTGAGGGGATGCAGCCAGAAACATGTAAGCCCACACCAGCTGAGCCCTGCAGAGCTGCTCCATGGCTTTGGGCTGCTCTGGTTTCCAACTGTTTAGATTTTTAAGCCCTTTCAGCCCTTCCCCATTGCTTGTGTGTAGCGGCTAGTGTTTTATAGCGCTTTGCTGTGTTTGCATTGACAGATTTAATTCTGTTCTTCCTTGATTTTGAGTATGAATTGAGATTTTGCTGTGAGTGGAACTTTGCTCTTGGTGGTTATAAAGATGTGATGGTGAGGCCACCTGTAGGAGCTCAGGAAAGCATGGAGAATTGTACTGTGTGATCTGGGCCATGCGTGATCAGCAAAACTGATTTTTATTGTGATACCATAAAATCAGATTTGTGTTTTATTTGTATTAGGGTTTTTGATTTGTGGCCTTGTAAAGAAATGTTGAACTTGTATTTGGCTGAGGAGGAAAATAGGTGGAAATATATGGGTTGGGCTGTTTGCTCTCTGCTTCACAGGGAGATGGACCTTCCCTCAGGTCCAGGAGGGCTTTCTCCACTTCTGGGCTAGCAGTGTGTCTTCTTGGGATTCTGTATGTGTAAATGTAATGTATTAGTTCATCTTACTGCTCTGACATGTTGCAAAAAACATGTTTTCATACTGTTTTTTTCTCTCAGTTCAGATTAGGGCAGAAATTGCTGCAAGTGAGAGGGGAGTCATAAAGGGCCCTGGCCTAGGTTAATTCTCCCACCAGTTCTCCCCTGGCTCCACTTGGGTAGAAGATATCAGCCACTTCTCTCGGGGCACTGGGACCTTGGTGGTGTCTCCTTTTCTCTGACGGGCGACTGGAGAGATGAGGGAGCTCTAGGGAGAAGGCAGCTGCTGTGGGGGCTGGCTGGAGCAGCTGTGGAGCAGCCAGCACTGGGGTTTTCTGCAGAAACTCCAAAGCCTGACAGGTTTTTTCCAGCCTTATGCCCAGCCGGCTTGTAATTGTTTTCATGGTATCTCCACCCTAGCTTTGCTCTGTCCTTTTATATGGCCCACAACTTGCTTACCTCCTCTCTTTTTGGCTTAGTTGCTTTGCTTGCAAATCAAAGTGGTCTTTGTGTTGGTGCAGTGTTCTTGGTGCCCTCTACAGAGAGGCTGAGGAGGGCGGAGGTCTGGCTAGTGTGCCAAGGCAGAGCTCTCTATTAATTAACTATTGTTAAAAACCTTTTCTGTGTGTTCAGAGACAGTGCTTGGAGAAGTTTTTGATGTGTAAAATTCAAATACATTGGTAATAGTCGGTGGTAAACTGATGACTGTGGAAGTTGCTTTGCTTTGTGGCAAATATTGGACAGTGAGTATTGCACTTTGGTTGGAGCATTGTGTTAATGTCACTGTAGTGAGCAGCTCTGACCTCTTTCTGAGGCTGGAAAAGACCTCCAAGATCATCAAGTCCAACCTCTGACTGAATCCTATGATGGCCACTAAACCACGTCACCAAATGCCATGTCTGCTCGTTTTTTGAACACTTCCAGGGACAGTGACTCCACTACTGCTCTGATCAGTCTGTTCTAATGTTTAACCATTCTGTTTCAATGAAAAAAATTTTCTTAATATCCAACCTAAAAATACTAATTAAATTTGCATAAAATATAATCAGTTTGATGAAATTGTATTGGCTGTTCTCACTGGGATTTTGGTGCCAGGCTTCCACCTCCCATGGATTATTTTGGTTTACTTTCCAAGGGCACCCTGACAAGACCCAAGGAAGGGGAGGGTGGCGGTGGTGTGAGTCAGGATCTGATGGAGGAGCACTGTGGAGAAGTGTGTCACAGTGTCCACCCTGCTTTTATTGTCGGACTTTTCTTAGTTCTTCAAGGGACAACAAGACCATTGAGGTGATCTGTTTCATACTATGTGTGAGAATTGTTTGTAAGACAAATGCTATCCTGTGTTTTAATGATAAGGTGATGCTCCTTATCAAGCCTTCCTGAAAATAGTCCTCCTTGCTACAGCCTCAGCTCTGCAACAGGTTCATCTTTGTACACCAAGTTTTAATTGCAATTGAATATTATTCCCATCTGTGTAAATTCCAATATGTAAATAAAGTTTCTTCAGCTGATCATTGAAGGGATCTTACACTGTACTTGTTTCAACCAGCGTACCCTCAGCATCTCAGGGAAGTTTCATGCTCTTCAACTATGTGAAATTTGGTGCAAATGAAAGAAAGTGCAGGTAAAATTACAGTAGTAATGGTAAAACACATTTTCTTCTCCTGGACTATACTCCCACGCAGTCAGGCTTTAGAACATCTCCACGGAGTAGCAGCAATTGCCATCAGTGAAGCCCCCTCCCCTTCCCACATTTATTTCCATGGTAACCTGGAGAAGGCATTCTGCAGCCTCAAAACTACTTTTGCTCTTTCATCATGCGAGCTGGCATTGTCAAGGGCTGAGTGTATTCCTACAGCTTTGAATGAATATAAAAAAAAAGGCGCCTGAATTTGGCTGGGCGATTTTTATTTGGGAGGCCCTGCAGCAGGAAGGAACGGGCAACCTTCAAGTGACCTAGTGTCCGTACGTTGCTTAGTAAGGAAAAAACAGTCTTGCTTCATTAATTGATTAACGGGGAGGGTGGGGGTCATCAGAATGGTCTGTCTGTGAAGCGAATGCAGTGATTTCCTGAATGCTGGGAGGTGGGCGGGCGAGGGGCAGATGGCTGGCCAGGCTGGGCTGGCGAGCTGCCGGTAAGAGAGCATGCTGTGATCTGTTCAAATAGCGCTTTCTTGTGGAGTCTGTAATGCTTTTTCAGGTATCGTGTAGAAAATGGTGTCTTACTAGATGCCTGCTCTTCGACTGTGTTATGCATTAGCCTTTTCCTGGTGTAGAAGTGGGGGGGGTTGGCAGTGCTGGGCAGTGCTTGCTGAGTGTGAGCAATTTAGTGCTGGTAGTAAAACATTTGCTCTTTCCATACAGCTCTATAATGAGCAGTATTGATTTTATGCTTTTTAAAATCTGTATTTATGCAGCATTTGTGTGTAGATGTTGAGAGGATGTCACTCTTTTTGAGCTGGCTAAGGCTGTTTGATTGCTCTGTATGATAACAGCAGCATGTGGAACGCATAGTACTTGGTAACAGAAAACCAATTGCTTGCAAACAGTGTCTGCAAATGGGGGATGAATGAAATGATGTTGTAAGTAATTATTTTTTAAATAATCTGAAAGTAGAAACCTCTCTTGTCCAAGTGTGGTCAGAATCTTGTATGATGAATGGATTGGATGGATTATTAATTTGAATTTTGTGCTGATGTCGGTTTCCATGTTGTCTGAGTACCTGATTCACAGTGCAGGAAAAGTATTGGTTAAAATATTTCAGGGGTGCTGCCTGCTCAAAGCATTCAGTTACCATTTGATTGGCTTGGGACAAGCTGGCAGGATTTTTTTCCCTTTCTTGCATTATTTGGTTGGGAGGGGTGAAAACGTAGCTTTTTTCTAAATGTGTCTGAAGTACATAAATGACTGAGAAGTCACCATGACAACATGGGGACCTGGATCAGGCTTTCCTTCCGTGCTTTTTCTGTTTTGTTGTTTTTAAATATTTGTCATTTAGGCATTCCCTGAGGTGTTTGAGGGAGCATCTCACAGCTCCTATTGCTATGGGACTTTTTATGATATCCAGCTCTTAAAGTAAATGATGTATGCAGGGGTTTTTTTTTATTTAGCTCAGTCCAATGTATACAGTTTGCTGCACAGTTAAGGTGGGATCTAAACAAGGACATGAGCACCTCCAGCGGGAGTTAAGGATCCGGCTTTCCCGCAATTCTGGTATTGCAGATCTGAAAACTTCTGCAGAGCTCTTCCATGGTCCTGAGGCTTCCTTTGTTCTTGTGGTGTTCTCATGTGGGACCCAGAGCCTGGAGATTCCTGAAAGTTATGTCCAAGCTAAGGTGTAAGAGAATCTTTGTTCAGGAGTGTCTGGAGTTAGGGGCAAGCTCAGAGACAGCAAGAAAAAAGGCTGATCATGGTTAAGAAACAAGCAAGTCGAGAAACAAACATTTCTTCCACCCTTCTTTGCTAAGGGGTGCTGTTGGTACCTCTCAGAGAGGAAGAGGGTTTTCCAAGATGTGTTGCTGGCTGTTCCTTTGCACTCGTTGGGATGTAGTGAAGCCATGCTGCCCGTGGGGGAGTAAGGTTTGTGTTCAGTTCCTTTCTTGATCTGAGGCTTTCAAATTTCACCACTCACAGATCTTGGAGTAGTGAACCCAGACTGCGAGAAGTTGGACCATACAGGGCGTTCTGAGCTCTCCTGAAGCCCTGGCACTGTTCAGAAGGGAATGAAAGACTCCCCAGGTTAGAGAGGGTGTGCAGGGAAGGCAGTAGCTGCAGCACAGTAAGAGGCTTTGTTGGGGATTTGTGGAGGAACTGCATTTGACTTCTGGTCTCCACTGCCACAGCTGTGGGCACGTGTGTGGAATTAGACATGTGCTTATTTTGTGGTTAATATTTTGGGGTGATCCAGCTTAGGAATCTTCTAGAAGAGTATTTACTTTGAGGAGGAGACATCTTACCCGGAGATCTCTCCCTGGTACTGTCTTCTGCCTTCTCCTGGCGTGTTTTCTAGGGTTGGAGAGAAGGTGTTTGTTTCATACTTGTAGCAGCAACCTACATAATCAACAGTGAATTTAGTGGAATAATGAGTAGTGCTAGATGTTCTGTGGAGGTGACATTTCAGTGTCAGCAGAGGAGGATAATTGTATACTCCTCAGTTACCATCATACTTTTTGATGAAAAAACCCCACTGTAACTTGGGTAAATGGAAGTAAAAATCATTGCAGTTGTCACTTGTGCCTGTGTAAACTTGGAGGGAAAGTATGTCTGCGCCATTTTCTGAGAATGTATGGATTTACTTGCCCTTGTGGCGGAGCTATGAGTATGTTTCAATATTGAGGCAATTGAAAAGTAAGTGCAACATGACAGTGACTTTCACTTTGTATTGTACCCTACATCTCAACATGAGAATGTGAAGTACCACGCAGTTTCCTCTTGACACCCATTAATCTAATGTTTTATTTGATGGCAAATGAATAATATAATGACTTTTTTTAATTTGGAAAAATGTTGAGTTCTGTCTTATGCTGGAGCTAAATTTTCAAGTAATGCTTAACAGAAATTTTCTACAGCTGGGTAGGATTATCTTCTTTGAAGAACCGCATATCTGCATGATATAGCCTATTTTCCTTTTTCTTAAAGTTACCTGATGTTATAATTTTGAATATAGAAAGTGTGCAGAAAATCTAGTCCTTCAGAAATTCATCTCAAGTATCTGAGAAAAGATTTTATTTTTTTTTTTAAGCCAGAGGCTCAAATAATGAGACAAAGCCGTTATGAGAAAAACAAGTAAGAGCAAGAGCCTGGTGGAGTTAGTTATACAGATTTTTGTGGTTACATACCTAGTTTTTAAGATTCTTACAGTTAGGATACATATCATAATGCTAGAGGCAAAAACTTGAAAGTCCTGAATTTAGGAGTAGGTAAAAACCAAAACAAACCTAAATCCACCCTTCCTTTCCTTGCCAAAAAAACCCCAACCACAAACAACAAAAGAAACCTCTTCTTATTTCTGGGGTTGGAGTCAAGCTTGGTGCTGTAAGGAAATCCAAACCAAAAGAAATTCCTCTCACATATGAAAATCCAGTGGGGTTAGGGCAGATTGACACTGGTGATGCCATTACAGCATTCTTGGTACTTAAGGGTCCTGATGATGGAAATGACGCTTTTTACTCCACCTGCTCTCAGCAGTAGTGCTCTAAGAGCTCAATGACAGCCACCTGAAATCAAGGCATCTGAATTTTTTTTCTTATTAATTTTGTTCATTTCTAAGTGGCAAAAGAAAAGCCTTAGTTTCAGTCCTACAAAACAGGATTAAATTAATTTGCAGTATTTTATTAGGAACAACCTGGTTTTGTTGTGTGTCAGACACTGGCATTGGCTTGCAGTGTAATCTTGCTTCTTGTTCCTTCCCAGTACATGGGGAGCGTGAGTGTATAGATAGCCATTAAGAACTGCATCCAAAGTTTAAAAATTCTTTCCAACTTACAGGATCCCACTTACCACCCCTTCAAAAAAGTGAAGACTTCATCATAGTGGATAAATTCACAATTCAATGTTAAAACTGAATCCTGCTTTTTATAGAGCTATTGTTTTTGCCTTGCTACTCCCACCCCCGCCCCCCCCAAAAAAAGTTTTTGCATATGCAAATTCCAACAGGAAACCAAAACTGTGCCTTTTCACTTAAGCATGGGATCAGTTGAAGTTTAATTTCCCCTATAAATGTGATATGGCAATAAAAATCCCTTGTCACAAAAATTGTAGAGGTCTGGAAAAAACACTTCACTGAAAAAGCTCAAGGTCTTGACCTCTTTGGTTATCGGGGGCAAACTGGTTTAACTTGGGTTATATTTAGTGAATGAGTGGTAAAAATGCCATGGTCTGAGAAGGTGGAATGATCAAACTGAAGTTATTTTTCTTGTAAAGGTGACCTTGCTTTTAAGAGGAATAAACAGTATCAGTTTTTGAATACTTCTTTCTATACTTCTGGTTCCCAGTGAAAAAGTATTTTGTTGCAGAACAAGAGGTTTTGATATACTTTTTCCATGCCATTAGGTAATAATAACTGAGATGAAGTGTTTCTGTTTGCTGGCCAATTGAGCTGCAGGAAGCCATGTCATTCCCAGGGTTCTGCAGAGTGCAGGACCTGTCAAAACAGGAGCCCTGCCTGCAGTACCACTGTAGAAGATGCCTCCAAGCTCAATTTTGCTTTTTGCTGCCTGTGGTCTTACTGGCTTCCACCCTGAACACAGCTTTCACACCACTGCCCTGTGTGTGGGATCAGTTGAATCAACTCTGAGTTGGGTCAAAACCTTCTAAGCAAGAATAATGTAGTGTCTGTGGTTGAGGGACCAAGGCAGGACGATTCTTTCAGTGGGAGGACGTTAAGTGTAGTATAAAACCACACCATTAGGCCCACCACCTGTAACTTGCATCTGTATTAAACTCTGTCCTTTAGCCCAGGATTTACCATTTCTTTCTGCTAGTGGGTGTTTGGTCTGGTTTGTTAAAATGTCCTTTTTTGGAAATACTACTGTGAGAAGCAGAATGAGTGACAACAGATACAAAACACAGAACGCTAGTGGAGCTCCTGTGCTGCTCCTACCAGGTGACGCGTTTCCCTTCCAAAGGAGCTGCCCAGTGCTCTTGTCTTCTGAGCAGCCTGGATTGAAAAATATGAAGGCCTTCAGGACTGGGCCCTCAAAGAGTTAAATATACAGAAGTACTAATCAGTGAATATTTAGGTCATGGAGGACTGAAACTGGAGAAAGACAGAACATTACTGACAGCCAGGGGGTTTATGATGGTAATGGACTGGAGAATATCTTCTGTCTAGTAGTAGCATCAGATTTTGACTTTGTAATTGTACTTTCTGTTGTGTTTATGTTCTTAGTTGCATTGCTGTTGCTTTGCAAGAGGTAAGGTGTTCAATAAGTCTCTAAATGAGCTTTCTAGAACCATTACTTGTGTCTTTCATCATGTCCTGCAGCAGTAGTTGCAGCTGACTTCCTAATAATCACAGATATTTTGAAGATTAAATACAGGTAATTTGTTGTCTTTTCTGAGGAAATGGTTACAAAATTCAGTGTCTTACTGGCTTTTTGCAGGGCTCTGACCCATAAACCACTTCTCAATGACATGGATAGTTCCAGTTTGAAAAGTATGGTATACAGGCTTTGCCCTGTCCTCGAAGGCTTTGGTTCCTAAGGGCAGGGCTTTCTAGTCTTTTATCTGTCTGTAAAATGTCATTGAATGTCATGGTGTGATCTACATAAGAATGGTAATGATGAGCTCACAGTGTGGGTATGTCCCTGGGGAGAGAAGCAACTCTTGCCTGCTGTCCCTGGCCCAGATGGTGGTGACTCTTAAAAGACTTGTTTGCATCCTCTTTGAACGTCAAAACTGCTTGATTTGTCAGCCTTTGCCACTTTCAGGTGATTAAACAATCAAATTTAACAAATTTCACAATTTGTTTGTTAAAATATTTTTTTTCAAATGCCAAAACCCAGTAATTTTAATTTAACATTATCATGTATATTTCCAACAGATTGCTAAGTGGATTGGAATTTTATGCTGTTAAATGTTATTACAATTTGAGTTCTATAGTCAAAGAAGCTAATATATTGTTATGGCTTTTATATAGCTTTTACATTTTTAATAGAATGAAATAACTAGAATTTTCAATGTGTTTCTAGTTTTATTATGGTTGTTTTTCACAAGGCCAGATTGCATGGGGCTCTGAGCAATCTAGTCTAGTGGAAGGTGTCCTTGCCTATGGCAGGTGTTGGAACAAGATGGTCTTCAAGTTTCCCTCCACCCTAAACCATTCTGTCATTCTGTAACTGGGCATCCTGCAGGGAACAAAATACACGATTCTTCCTGACTATTAGTGCAAATTTCTTAAAAAATTTCTTTAAAATAATTGCTGGCAGAGTTGTAATGCAATTTTGAGATGAAGTGTGTTGTTTTTTCTTTAGAATGAAGACTTAACTGTCATTCACAAGGGTTTTATTGTTTGTGATTTATAACTGATGTCCCAAATGATAACCTGGGTTCTTGCAAAATGTCCTTGGTTTTCACATTGGAGTGGTTATGGATTGGATGAAAGTGCAATTACAAATAACAGGAGAGATGAAATAGCTGTTATAGATACAATGGATTAACTGAAGTTTTGTTGGGAAAACTAATACTAATTCTTTTTACTCCATTTTTTTTTTCTGTACTCTATATTACAGGCCTTTGATCTGGTGTTACTTTCTTTGGAGCTTCTCAGGCTGAAATAAAGGATGCTTTATGCTATCCTGTGACTGGGATCCAAAATACTGGAGCTGGTTCAGTGGTTTTCAGTCTCTTCAGCTTTATTTATCTGTGCATTTGTTCCCATGGACACCTTTAACCTTTCCCATGTTCTTTTTCTTGCTCTTGCTTTGGATCTTAGAGACTGTGGATCACAGAGTGAGGAAGCATTGATCTAAGCTAAGGAGATGGTCGTGCAAGGGAAAGAATGCTCTTTGCTCTTGGTTCCTCCATCTGCAAAGCACAGAATATGTTTGTGTGTCCCCCCAGAGTTGGAAGAGATGTGGTGTCTGACCTCAGGAGCTGCTCTGGGATAACTTGGGTGTGTCGGTCTCTGGAGGAGCAGGGTGCAGAGCCTGAGGCTGCAGAGAAGGGTAAAGATTTTGTTCTCTAGTCAGCTGAGAAACCAGTGCAGTGTAGTGTGGACCTTTGGTCAACACCATAGGCTGCTCCAAGTCTCCAAAAAGTAGAGACTCACAGTGGCTAGACCCCTTCAAGGCTTTCCTTGTGCTGGATTTGCAGTCACTGTGTGGGATTGCTTTGTTGGAAGTATAGATATGAGGAAGAGGCATGGGACTAGGAATGCTTTTGCTTTTAACCTCTCAGTGCTGCCCAGGCTCTTAAAGGCTTTTCCAAAGTGTGACTGTGCTTTTGTGAGCCCACGTGGCACTTGGTCATCCAAGTCTACAGCAGAGGCACCACAGCGACCTGGTTTTTTTCTCTCCAGCTGCTGCCCATTTTCAGCCCATCAGTCAGAAATGGCTTTTTTCAGGGTCCTTTTCTCAATAAATGGCTTATTTTTTGAGAACATTATTTATTGATAATTTACTTTTTTCTTTTGTTATATTTGTTTTAAAAAAGACAAAAATATTATTATAGATGTCATACTGTAATATGCATGTCCATGCTTGGAACTAGTCAAACCAGGTCCTGAGCAGCCTGCTCTGTGTGGGCCTGCTTAGAGCAGAGGGGTTGGACTGGGTGATCTCCCCAAGCCCCTTCCAACCTCAAAGACTCTGTGGTTTAGTCAATTTTCTGTGAAAGCTTTAAACTTCAAGTAGGGTGTTACTGAGCCACACTGAGAGCTGAAATGTTTTTCTTTAGTGATTATTGCAAAATTGTTCTAGATTTTGAAATACGCAGCTCTTCTGTCAAAATAGCATAAAAATACTCACTGTGCCCTTCAATAATGAAGTTGAATTTTCTTAATTTCTGCAGTGTGGAGTGACAGCACATTGTGGTCACACAGAAAACCTAGTCCTGCCCTGCAAAGCTCATTTCTGTAGCAAAGAACCTGAGCTCAGTTTTACCTACTTATATTTAGTACCTAAGTAGATTTTTAAATCAGCAAAGGCTAATTATTGGTTTACTAAAACTAATAAAACAACTCAGGATTATAAAGAGAAAGCCAGTTGTTTGGGACAGTGTTGGAGATTGATTATATTGTCATTAAATGTTAAGTGGAGGATTATTTTTACTCACCTTGCTGGTTAAATGAGATCTTACACATTGCAATGTGTGGCAGTAAGAAGATGCACAAGCACATCAACTGAGCAGAGAGAGATCCTTGCATGCTGCTTTTGTCATTAGGAATAACTATTTAATAAGTTATTAGTAAAAGAAGAAATTAAGCACATGAAGCATTTTTTGACATAGTTTTGGTTGAAGGCTGGGATTTGCTCATAGGGCTAGATTGGGCTGTTTCTCATCTTTGTGTCTTTTAAATCACTGGAAGGTGGGCAGCGTAATGCTTTTCTCTGTTCCCTCCTCTCCCCGCAACTCGCCAGTTCTGGAAGTTGGAGATCTGCCATCTTTCTCTTTGTTCTTGGGAGAGAATCCCAAAGACAGTAAATCACCCAGCTGCAGGTAACCTGAAAGGAACAAATTGAGATGGCTTTGGCTGCAGTAATTTGTTTGTAGAATAAATTTCTTTAGGTTTTTACAGTAATGGATTGCTCTGCTGTTGCAATTCTGGTGTTAAATTAGTACAGATGTGAAGTCGCAGGTGTATTATTAGCCTGAAATAGTTCTTTGATTTGCACCATCAGTGCAATTATAAATTAGGACTCTTTCATCATAATGAAAAACCTTTTACTTGTCAAGGGAAAAAGAAAAAAGCATCTCTGTGCTCATCTAGGAGGAAAGTCTCAGGAATGCTGAATAAAGATTCTGCCTGCATCCCTTCATCGGGATCCAGTGTGTGCAGCCTAGAGGAGAGGCATCCAATGTGGGCATCTTAGAGGTGATATAGACATCTGACATCAGTGAGGGCTCTGAGGCCGTCAGGCAAAATGATAGCTTCAACTTGGGAAATCTGTGGTGAAAATGCATTTATAGTTGCAGCTACACACTGCACCTCACGCTCAGCTGCCTTTGGCTGATCTGTGAGGACACCGTCTAGGGATCAGTTTGGTATGGAGTGTTCCCTTCTGGGAGACCAGGAGTCGTCTGTGGGTAAGCATCCCTGTGTCGTGCAGGAAGCAGCCAGACTAAATCTGGAGACTAGAACTAAACTGAGTTAATAACCAGAAACATGAGATGCAAAGTAAGTTTGCATGGGGAAGAGGCAGGAGGAGGAAAAGAAATGTTGAAATGCTGCTGCTGTGCTGAAGGACCCCACAGTGGTGGTGTCTGGGACTTGTCCTGTGAGCCAGAGAAATGCCCTTGTTTCTCCTCACCTGGCTAGAATGAGAAGGATGAGGGCAAAGTTATGATGAGAAATACTTGGCTGTAACTAAACCTTCCTTAGAGAGTGTTCTAGTCTGTTTCAAGTGCTTACCTTAATTTTTACTCTGGGCATGTTATCTGCCCAATACTCAATCCTGAACTCAGGAAAAAATTAGGGAGAAAGGCCCATTATCTTCCATTTTCGATGAATCCTTTTGCAAAAGAGAAAAGCAAAGCAAAACACAGTCTTACGAATTCACCTATTCTGTGTTTCATGATAATTGTAATGAAATATATGAATGAAAATCCAATTCTCCTTTCCCCGTCTAAATTAGGCACCTGCAAAAACTTAAGATGAACTTTGACGTCTGGACCTTGGTATCTGCACCTTGACCAATGCAGGAATTAAGTCTTGAAATCTACTGCTGAAGTTAAACAAGTTGCTGTGCATTTCAGCACACAAAAGTAGAACAAGACTTGTATGCACCAAAGAGATCAGTCTGGCTGCTCATCCCTTCTTGCCTCCCTTTCTCTAGTAGAGGAACAGCGTTTGACAGCCCTGTGTGATGGCTGAATCTCCTGATGTGTGCTGTGAGCAGTGTTCTGGCAGGGCTTTTGTTGCCTGCAATGTCAGGCTGGATGACATCTGCCCCAGGCTCCTTCTCCTTTACTTTGTCACTCTTTATGCCTCAGTCTTTTTATGTCATCTAACCTGCTTTTCTTACTGGATGGAAGAGTCTCAGGGGTTTTTCTCTTCTACCTTTGATCTTGGTGTCACAGAAAGTTACTGTGCTGATTAGTTTAGCCTAATTAAACTATGCCGTTTGAGGGGAAAAGTCAGCTAAATGCTTCCTCCAGAAAAATGAGATTTGCAGAGCCTGTTTGTTACACTTCGTTAAATCATAAAAGTTTGTAACTGCCCTCCATTTATGGGGATTTGATGTTCAGTATCCCCTTATGTTTATTCTCTGTATGTCAATATGAAGAGCAGGCCAAATGTAAATATTGAGAAGACTATAGCTAAATGCAGGAATTTGCTTACCAATGAACAGCGTCCAGCACTAGACAGAGAGATAACATGTTTTTTTCAAATTGGAAATCTGTTTCCTGTGTGCCTTGTGGCAATGTCACTGGAGGCTTGAAATCATAATGCCAAAGTTTGGGACCAGATCTATAAGATATGCCCAAATTCTGGGTATGATAGAAATGCTAATGCAAAAGTTACTGGTGGGCACCTCTGTCTAAGTAAACTGAGAGATGAAACCTAAGGCCAGACTGATACTCTCCAGAGGGATACAAATAGAATAAGAAAGAATAACTTTGGTACGACTTTGTCGCAGAATAACATGAAAGAACTTGAGAGTTGCCATTTAGATAGGTGGGTGTCAGTCTCTTCTCCCAGGTAGCAAGTGACAGGAGGAGATGAAGCAGCCTCAAATTGTGCCAGGGGAGGTTTAGGTTGGATATTAGGGAAAATTTCCTCACTGAAAAAGTGGTCAAGCCTGGCACAGGCTGCCCAGGACAGTGGTGGAGTGTTCAAAAATGTTCAAAATATGTGGAGGTGACACTTGGGGGACACGGTTTCACGGTGAACATGCAGGTGGTGAGGGGATTGATGGTTCAACCTGGTGATCTTAGAGATCTTTTCCAATCTTAACCATCCTATGATTCTGTGATACTGTGGAGAAGCACACAATGTTGATATTAGTTCAGGACATTGTGTAGTTCATTATCACACTCAGCAGCACTACAGACACAGATCTAGAAATTACAGTATTTGCATTAAACCACATGAAAGAACATATATGACTACTTTAAAAAATCCCCCAAGCCCCCCAAAATCCATCAGTCCTCATCTATACTTCAGCAGAGTTTAAATTATAATCACTTAGAAGTTTATTAGCAAAGAAATAATTACATGTGACGTTTTCCACTCTTGGGACTTGCATCTGTCCAGTGCTATGATAATGGTGATGCACAATGAGGAGCTTCTTCCCCACAGTGCCTCCTTCTCTGCAGGAGATGGTGAGGCTGGACTTGTCCCTGGACTGCCAGCCTGGATGAGCTGGGTGCCTTCCTACAAAGAGGTTTCAATACAACCCTGTCATTTGGGGCTGACTCCTGTGACCGAAGGGAGGCTGAGACTGTGCAGCAGACAACGTGTCCTCAGTGTCCATGTGGATGCTAACAGAGGGCTCAGTTAAAACATAGCTAGTAAAAACACAAGAGCTTTTTTTTTAACTTTGTACCAATAACCTCAGGAGCTGAAGGTAAGTGCTTGCTAACTGCAGTACCACATCCTGTTTCATACAGGAAAGGAAAATATTTTTGTTTCGGCGCTTTATTGTGCCTGTTGTTAGTCCTGGGGGAGAATATATTCTGTGGTGCTTCACCTTGTTTTCTTTCTCATTTTCCTTTTGAGTGAATTTATTCTGTTCTCAGTATGGGTATTCTGGTTGTTACTTCCACTCCTCAGGCCTCCTCAGAATCACCAGGATTGGAAGCTGGTCCTTCTTCCCATTTGACTGATGTGTTTTTCCCTTTGACTCATTTTTGGCAAGAATTTGCTTGGCAGCCTGCTACAAAATAAAACTAAATTAAGAAATACCACTTTTCTTCTTTACTAGGGAAAAATGACTTTCCATACAGTTAAGGACAGATTCTGGTTTTCTGTCGTGGAAAGGAGTTTAAATTTTCTCTATTAGTGGCAAGTTGAGTTGATCCTGTATTACATCTCAACAGATGTTATCATTGCCACTTCAGTGGAAATGTGGCATATTTGACTGGCCTTGGAAGGATCCTTGCTTTGTGCTGTCTGTGGGGGATGTGGTGGCCGGCTGTACTCAGAGCAACATAAAAAGCCTAAAGCTAGAAATGAGTGCCTGCTTGATTTTTTTCTGGTTTTTTTTCCTTGCCCCAGTGTGAGGTTGTATGTAACGACTTTCTAGCAGCAGGACTTCTGAGACATGCATGTATTTTTGCCTTTTCTTTACCTTGTCATTGGGTAAGTAT
Source organism: Aleadryas rufinucha (assembly GCA_013397815.1). Taxonomy (NCBI): domain Eukaryota; kingdom Metazoa; phylum Chordata; class Aves; order Passeriformes; genus Aleadryas; species Aleadryas rufinucha. Next base: position 143,465 of record VZTH01014104.1, read on the forward strand.
GAAGATCTTGGCAGAAATTTGGTTTACGCACCTGTGTTAAGTAGTGTTGTAATACATAATTAGGTGTTGAAGCTCCTCATTTCTGTCACTCAGAAATCTTCTCCTGACCATTGTAATTATATAAATGTAGAGTAAACATTTAAGAATCACTTTTACAGCCAGTTTTAACAGCAGTTTGCCAGCTAACCCATGTCTAAGGGAAAGGTCCTAGTGCCCAAGCTGCCCCTGCAATGGTGAGAGGTCGGAGAGCCTGAACTGACACTGTATTCCTGCTTCATGTAGAACTAACAGTGCCAGTAGTGCTTCTGGCTGGACAAATGTGGGTCTGGAGTGTGAGGTTTTTTAATTTACATGCAGGATAGAAAATGAGGACTGTGCTGTAGTACCCTGTCTGGGGAGCACTGAGTGGGACAAGGAGTGTGTTTTATTGTTGTGAGGGAAGGGCTGATGCAAGTCTGTTGAAAAGTTAATTCTTTAAATGAAAGTATACCAGATTAAATGAGTAATTAAAATTCTGTAATGGTTTCTTTAAAGCAGTTGTGGAGAAATCCCTGGCTGCAGGATCAAGTGTGAAATGTCCCAGAGGCAAAGGAGTTTTGGAATAGCATTGCACAGGTACCTGGATTAGGTGCTGTTCTGCATAGGGCAATAAAAACAAGATTGCCACGACAGATACAGAGACTACACTGAAATGAGTGTGTAAAAGAGGTGTTTACTCATTGTATGTAAAAATCTGTTTGAGAAGAACAGAAGTCAGAGCTGAAAACTCCTTTCCCCAGAATAAGCCTGTTGTGATTCAGATGATGAGAGATGTAAGGTGTGTGCCAGAGCTGGTAAAGCACAGCCTTTATTAGGTTTAGCTTGCAGGAATGTACCTTAGGAGAATCTAATGAGAATAAAAGTTTGCGTGTCTTGATGCAGGTTTATGGAAGATACAATGACAATGATGTTCAGTAGTGACACTCGAGATGTTATAGAAACATCTGTTAGTGAAAGCATCCTCATCTAAGGCATTTAAAATTAGTCAGAACAGGATAAAAGTACACTAAATCCCCAAATCCCAAATCCTAGCATTATAGGTCTAGGGAAACTATTGGTCCTTCTTGTGCTTTACATGCACAAATTTGTTAATTTTAGCTATGTGGTTCTTTCTGTGAAAAACTCTTTTTTTGTGTCTGTATTTCTGTGGTGGTGTGAGGTGAACTGAATATACCAAATTTCTGGCAGCCCTGCTCAGACTGAGTAATTTGGCATGGCTTGCCAGCATTGTGTTTTTTCTAAGAACCCAAAGCAGCAGTCCCTCTGAGGATCCTCGGAGATGGAGTCTGCCCTGAAATGCAGCGTTCATTCAAAAATTTTAGATTTTGCTTTGTCCTTTATCGTTTCCCATGGAGGTTCTGATGGGAGAGCAGGATAGGGGAAGAAGCAGCTTTGAACATTTTCAAGACATTTGATGTAAATCTTTTAACAAGCTCCATCCCTTGCTGGTGGAATTGCATTTATTGTCACTTTTGTGGTCCCTCACTTCCCTTCTCAGACTGTGAAGCAGACTGAGAGTTTGTGGGCTGAGAACTGTGTTTTTGTTGGTTCCCATTACATGTTACTGCTGTTACTGACTGTTCTTGCATTAATATTGAACTGTAAGCAAAAACCTACATAAAAATATGAAGGAGGCCTACAAGAGTGCTGGAGAGGGACTTTTTACAAGGGTACATAGTGATAGGACAAGAGGGAATGGCTTCAAACTAAAAGAGCTTAGGTTTAGGTTGGATATTAGGAAGAAATTCTTCTCTGTTAGATTGGTGAAGTCCTGGCACAGGCTGCCCAGAGAAGCTCTGGCTGTTCCACCCCTGGAAGTGTCCAGGACCAGGTTGGATGGGACTCTGAGCAACCTGGTCTAGTGGAAGGGGGTTGGAACAAGATGGTGTTTGTCTAAGGTGCCTTCCACTCCAAACCATTCTGAGAATCTATGATTCCATGATCTGGCTTTCTCTTTTCTATTTCAGAAAGATTCAGGCTTCTAAACCATCCACGTCCTTTGTATTGCCTTTCAGATGGTTTCAAACTCAAACTCAGCAGTAATCTCCTGTGACTTGTGCTTAGCACAGCTCCTCCACGGGCATTTGCCACGTTTATATGCTTTGACTCACCAACCGCAGCGGTGGTCGGAAGTGAGCTGGGGGAGGTCAGTTCCTGTGAACATGGCATTTAACCCATGAAATGAAAGCTGCAGCAGGAGCTGTTCTTCCTTCTTTTTGGTTGTCTTAGAGCTTAAGCAAGTAAGAAAAAATGTGTGAGCCTCTGCTCAAGCACAAGTAAGTGATATGCCTCTCTTTTGGTGGGGAATTGCAGTCCATGACAGATTCTTGCTTGCTTTGGAACATAATGTTTGCTTGAATGCATCTGTTTCTGAAAGCTTATGGCAATAACTTTGCTGTCACTCCTTTTGCTGAATTTGATGTTTTGGAATGCCAGAAAAAAGTAAGCTAATTGTTGTCAGTGTCACTGAGCTGGGTTTTATAGCAGGGCTGTACAGCCCCACCACACACTGCTTTACACCCCTGCTGAGGTCTCAGCTGGGCCGTGGTCAGGAGGAAGAGGTGAGCTTTAAGTGAGTTTGAGGAAAATGCTGGAGTTAATAAAGCAGCACAGGAGGAAGAAATAGGGTATACCTGGTGGCAGAGTGGGAAAGGCTTTGTGCTCTTTGCTGAGCGGCAGGAGAGGGCTGGGAGCTAGTCTAGTGTAGGACAAGGTGTGAAACAGCCCAAGGAGCTGTAGGCTTGCTTTGTTTTGGTGGAATACTGCAGAATCTCTTCTCTAATCGAGAGCTAGAGGAGAAGTCCTATGGATTGGCTTATGTAGGATGTGCCAAACCTGGAGACTGTCATAACATTTCAGGTTCTTGCTGCTATCACAGACCTCAAAGATATTTTTTATTTTAAACTGGGATTATTTTTGAACATGGCTACATAAGGACTGAGTGCCAAATACAAGATCCTAACCTGGCTTGTGTGTTGGTAGAAAAGCCTGAGAACTGGAGTTTAATCACTTGGGCTCAACTGATCTCTTTAGTAGTAAACTTAGTGGAGGACCCAAAATCTTTGTATTTTATTTTAGTCTACTAGAAAAATATACTGTAGCCTTCAAGTTTGTGACAGCTTCTAAGGGAAATATTTCAAAAATACAGACTTTCTTCTGGGTGCAAACAGTTAGTGAGGATAAGAGGAGACACTCAAGAAAGTTCTCTGTGCCATAATGTTCCCACTGGTTTTGAATTCTGTCAGAAAGACTGACCTTACTTTTCCAATTTAGTGAAAATACAAATTGTAGCTCAACTGAGGCATTTCAGAAGTTTTGTTTAAGTTTTGCCTTAGCCAAAGCCTAAAATGCCTATTATTTTATTCAAATAATGCAAAAAATTACCTCTGAAAATAATAATCTGGGTCCTGTTTGCTTGGATTGGTTTTGAACAGAGGAGTTATAAGCAGCATTGTTCATGTGAGTAGAATTATAAGCCAGCCACAAAGTACTTGAGTTTAAATATATTAGAAGCATAAAGAGTGGAGAGCAAAGCTGAATCTTAGGGCAGGATTTTATGAGTTTGGAAGTGCATGCTCAGGCTCTTCGAGTGCCTGCTGTGAGTGCCTGGGAGGTGCTGGCACACTCCACAATATTGTGACCAGTGGGTCCATACCTAATACAATAAATGCTTACACCAAATTTGTTTCCAACCCACTGCAGTGCCATAAGTAGCTCATAAGAGGTTTTAGCCTAGACAAAAGAGGTGTCTGGTGGTGCCACACATTTGAAACCAATGAAGGAGCCACTAGCTCTTGTTTTCAGTAAAAATGTAAGGTGGTTTTGGTCTGCATTCACAGCAATTAATTCCAGGGGGAAAGAAAAAGGAATTGGATTTTAATTCCTTTTGAAACTTCACAAAATTATCTCAACAGGATAGTCCTTTTTTGTGGCAGTGGTTGAAGAAGCTTAGGGTAACTGGTACCTTACTCCAAGTCAGCATGGGGTAGCTGGGCTCAGCTTAGGATGTTCAGCTGGGGATCCCCCAGGGATGTGGTGCCTGAGGGCAGGAGAAGCTGTGGCTCTCCTCCCTCAGCTGCTGTGGGGGACTGTGGACATGTCTGGCATCTACAAGGACTTCAGTGCTTTGCCAGAGCTGAAACTGCTGCCATGCTTGTGTCATCAGACAACAATTCAAGGGTTATAGAGGGGTCTTCTCATATTTTCTGGAGCTTTGGTAGGTGCAGACATTTGTCCACTGAGGAATTGGATCACTGAAGCAATTTTTAAGAAAATACAACATTGCTAGATTGTATTCCAGTCACACACAGGTGAATACCTGCTGAAACACTGAGCTCTGTTTTCTGCACGCTGCCCTTTTAATTTTCTCAAATTCAGGCTTTTCCCTTGTGCACCGTTTTAATTTCTGGCTGTGTTGAGCTACTGTTCATAATGAAGAAGTCCTAGTCCTTCCCCTTAAAAGCTGGCCTGTGGCAACACTGCTGCTGTCACAGGAAGCTTTTGGTACCCAGAGCCGAGCCATCAGCGTAATTTCTGTCAGTGATTATGTGTTTGCAATAATCTATTAATCTGATCTAATAATCTTCTCTGGTTTCACTGCATTTTTCTGGTGAGTGAAATTATATTTGAATAGAACATAGTACTTATAATTTCCTGGTTTTAGCTGGAAGGATGTTTTAATAGCTGGTCTCAAATCTGCTGAAAAGAAGATTTTTGTGGTAGAAATGCTAATGAAGCTTCAACCAGCAACAACTGGCAGCCATATACAGGGAATTCAGGGATTGTATATTTGGGTGGCAGAGATCAGTAAGTAGATTTGTGCCATCTGAATCTATTTTTGACAACAAAATCTGCAGTATGCATGGCTCAGACTCCAGGGACTTTATTCAAAAGGTCGCATCCTGATTTAATACCATTAATATAAATCCAGGATAATTTAGTTGATGTGAATGGGAGTACTTTTCATTTCAGGTTTTTGATTTTAATAGGAATCTGGTGGAAAGTAGGTTGCATTTTTGAAGCTAAAGCCATGTTGTTGTAGACATCACAGAAAGGCAAATACTGGTTTTTCAACTTTAGATGAATCCTTTCTATGTGATGCAGGCCACCTTCCACTCTGGTGAGAATCTGGTAAATTCAGCTAGTCCATTTTAAAACAGTAATAGGGAAGGAATGTTTGTCATGTTTTCTTTGCCCTTTTTTAGTGCATTTATGTTCAAATTTCCAAATTTGATGTGTTTTTCATTTCTGAGTACTGCCAGAAGCCTATATATTCATATGTTCATATACAGCAATTTTAAACCCCATTCATTTTTAAACTCTTTTTTTAACCTTCTCATGACACACTAGTAAAGCCAACGTGAGGGTTTCATGTAGGCTTGCCACAAGTCCAAAAAAACTCCAAATCAAATAGTGCAGGATCCATGATGATTTGTTTTCTGAGTCCCCACAGAAGTGAATCAAGAATGTTAAACTAAAGACCAACAATCATTATTAATCACTTCTTTCCCTGTGTTGACACTAGATTGTATCTTAATGGCATCTTCTAGACTGAAGCCTTTTGCAGGCATGTTAATATGTCATATAAGGAGGAGTAATAAATAGGGCTAAAATGCAACTTGAGTGATTAAATCCGAAGAAATGGCACTTGTACCATTCCCACCACGTGGAACACATTTTTCAATCACCCTAATTTAGTTGTATTTTACCAAGTAACACAACATTATATGCTACAGCGCTTGTATTTCTGTTTGGAGAAATCCTTTTGAAATGGTTTTTAACTTTTATATTTGCTCTTTTATTTTGGGTGTCTGTAGTAAAGAAGTAAATAATTAATTAAAGACAGGATTACTGAAATTCTGCCTGTTTCACCAGTCAGGCAGTTTAACAGGATTATTAAGGCTGGATATATTGGTTTCAATAACTTGTGAGTGAATGGCTCACCTCCCTCCTACCTCCCTTCCCTTCCTCAGGAACTTGAATGGGTGATATACTTCCAGAAGTAGCATAAGTTTTCTTCAGGATCAATAGAACAAAATAAATACTGAGTTCTTTCCCTCCTTCCCTCAGGTTGCCCTTGTTCTCCTTTTCAAATCAAATGTCACATTGACTCCAATCCAGTGTTGGAAGCATGTGGGGAACTGCAGCACATCAGCTCAGCGCAATGTCTCCATCAGGCTGGAAGGAAACCCAAAACCAAAACTGCACTGGCCAAAATGCATCCTCTGCAGAAACCCCAAGGCAAGTGACTGTCCTTCTAGAAATTGTACAAGCTTCTATCGCACAGAAAGTGTATTATTTTAAAATTATGGTTTCAATTTGAATCAGAGCAAAATAGTTACTTTTACATTGTAATGTATAGCTGGCAAGGTTTTATTATCTTCATTTTCCAATGTTAGATAACCACTTAGAGAAGCCTTTAAGAAGATATTGATTCAGCAATAACCAATTACTTAACTTGTCACTTTATATTTCTTGTCCTGTTGTTACACCTCATGCAGCTGTGAAGTGTAAGTTGAATTTAACAATACTGTTTACATTTTTGATAATTTTTTTAAAAAGTATTTTAGATCATAATATCTTATTGTTTAAACCTGGTCTGTTTTCCATTTATTCTAAGAACTGTGTATGGCAACAGGAAATGCCTAAATGGAACAAATGTATTTGGAAAATATAAAATAGAAGCTAAACCAATCACGTCTGGGCTGTGGTACTTCCACAGAACTGCCAGCTAATAGTCAAATAGGTGGCAATCCCAAAGTATGATGGAAGAGGAGCCAGGAAGAAGCATGTTCCAGCTGGTCTCCAAATGTTCTTCTGGTCTCCCCAGGCTTCTGAATTCTACCAAAAAGACTGCAGCAAATTTCTTGAAAGTGTATAAATTGTTTTCATGTTTCTTCATCAGTGAAATGACATGTGGTCTCTCTTTGTAATGACAGTTTGCCAAGTGCCCTACTCTGACCACCCCGTGATTTGTAGGATTGATTACACTTATGGGTGTAATGTAATGGGTGCTTGCCTCAAGGGAATTGGGGATGCAAAAAGCATGAAGTTTGAGAGGTGTTTGGAACAAAGGAAGCTAAGCCTCAAGAAGATACTAAGTTCATAAACCAAAACATTTAGATGATATGGGTCCATGTGATAGATGGTTATTGTCATCTGAAAAAGAAGATATTTTGGTGTTGTACACACTGAGCCGTTGTACCACCACCCCCTCCCAATTATAATATCTGTACAAAAGCAACTCAACCTTAAACAATAACAAAGAAAACATTGTATTTTCCACTTCTGGATGTAAACCTTAAACATTAAATTAATATACTACTTCATGCTTGAAACATCTCACAAGGTCTGTGTCTTTATGGAGCTTTCACCTAGAGGTCTCTGTAGCCCAAGTTTAATTAGTGGTTGTTCCATGATTGTTGTTTGCCTCCATGCTGATGTCTCTATTTCTCAGCATTACTTCAGTGAGTAAAAATTCAGAATTAATGTAAGTGTTTTCCTGCTTCCTTTTGGTCCAGTGCAGTGTGTTGTATGAGGTGATTCAGATGAATCCACTAACAGGAAAGACATCAAATGTTTACATGGACTGTAGTGACACCCAGTGTAAATGCTTTGATATTATTGTAAAACCTTGGGGTGTTGTGGACCAGGACCGGCTTTGAAGGCCTGATGGGGTATGTGGGGTAGGTTCTGACATGTCTGCCTGCTGCACTATGCACCTTCTGTAAGGAGCACAGAGCTTGTCTTTGGCTAGATGGGCCAGATGGCTGTGTGGATACTTGTTTTTAGGTTGTTTTTTAGTTTTACAAGAAGAAATATGGCCAGACACTCACTGGTCACATGGTGTGCACATGAAAACCTGGAGAACAAAACGTAGATCTCTACCATCCCATTTGTATGCAAGAAGATTTTTTTTTTCCTGCTTCCCTGTTATTCCTGCATAAGATAGGGCTAGTAGAGGTGTTTTCAAAATTGAACTTTAACACCTTTATTTTAAGGTAGGAATTTCAGATGGTTTTGGAGACTGGGCAAATCAATTCTCTTATAGGAAGTGTCCTCTTAAAGCTCAGATCCTTGAAAAAATTGATTTTGTTCTTTCACGCTGAAATAAACTCAGTAATGTAGGGAGTTGTTTAAAATCTCAGACTTATACTCAGAACTCCAAAATGTTTTAACAGCTCTTCATCACTGACCTCAGACAATGTCTATGGAGCACTACAGCAGCTGCCCATCTGCTGGAGCAGGGCAGACATCTGGGCTGATGTGGATCTTAGAACAGATGCAGAGCCTTCTGCAAGGAAGGGACAATTGGAATTGACTTTTTGGGTGCATATGCCTCTGTTTATCCTCCTAAAGCAAGTAACCCTGGAATTACATTCAGAACAGTTGCTAACTCAAGCCCCATTACAATGCTGATCACATGTGCCACATGGGTGATCAAAGCCAGAAATGGTTGGAAGAAACTGCTCTTGAAAATGTTTTTTAATACAACATGTAGTTAGAATTTCCTCATTTAACATGTCAACTCATTGGATAGTCTGGATTGGAGAGCACACTTGGCAGTGCTACTCCAAGTAGTGTGTGCTTTGAGAACAATCCCACAATCAGTTTTCCTGCCCTCCAGTGTCAGTTCTGCCTATGGGAGTTGCTTTCCCTATAGGAAACCATGACAGCATGGGAACCTGTCGCCATGAGTTACTGCCTGTGTATGATAAATCATTTACTCTGCAATCAATGGAAGATCTGAATAAATTTTTTAAAATGACATTACATTTTGATGCTACTTTTTGAAATACTGTGTTAAACTTTGTACCTTGGCCTCCTTGTGAGCCCTGAAGTGGAATGTGAGTGTTCTTACAATACTTGTTTTATTTATATCATATGCAACACAACGTAGAACCAAAAGAGGAAGGAAATTTGTGATGACTACTACACCACAGAAGAGAGGGGGAGGGAGAATGAGAGGAAGAAGAGCCATTATGTTCTGCCTGTGGTGTTTTTGACCAAGCAAACACAAGGCACTGAAATGCATGCTGGGGTTGGGTTTTGATGGTTTGTTTTGGGATGTGGTTCATCCCTCCGCCTTTTTTTTCCCAATATAAGAGATTCAATGGGGTGCCAGAATTTTGAGAAGTCATGGAAGGGGAAACTCATTAGTGTGATTGAGATGGTGAGCGAACTTGCAAACTGAAGTGTAAGCTGTGCATCCTGTTTAGTAACAAGGAAGCGGTGCAGTGCTGCAAGCTGCTCGGTTTGTTAGCACAGCTAAGCCAGCTGTAGAAACACAAAATAGAAGCCCGTCATTTCTCTTTAGCAGCTTGCTTTGGTGTAAGCAATACTTCGGGACTGCTCCTGTGCTGTTTATAAAGAATCAGGAAAAAATGCATACCTCTCAGTCTGGATTTTGTTCCCAGTTTAGGATAAAGAAGATGGAGATTTATCCTCCTGTTTTTTCCCTTCTCTTTCGTTAGTACCTCCTAAGCCTGTCCATCTCAAACCTGGGCAAGAAAGAATTCCTCCTGCACCGTCTCGGCCTTTGCCAGCTGATCCCAAGTCATCAAGGAGCTTAGCACCTGGAGAGGAAGAAATACCAATATCATCAGGAGTCAACACGCTCATTGAGAAATTTGAAAGTATTAGGTAAATATGGCTTTGCGTGATCTGGTCTCATCTCCCTATTCTGCATTTTTGACTTAGAATATAATAGTAGAAATCATTAACTGTAATGATCACATAGAAAGTCCTCTTGGGATATTTTCTACTGGAAGTGTAAAGCTTTACTGAGGACAAAGTATCTTTTTAATAAAAGCTGTGAATTTTAGTTTGTAACATACAGTTGTGCTTAAGGAGCTTAAAACCTGCTGAATTTGGCAAGATTCTAACAGAGGCAAGTAGCCCACCGTTTGCTTTCAATAAGTTGGCTTGATGTGGGAATTGCATCATAAGAACTTGATTGTTATATGACAATTGAGTTTTCTGTCTAAGATACAATAAACATCAGACCTTGCTTCTTGGAGGCAGGGAAGGGCATAGTGTACTGTGAAACAATGTCATGTAGAACAGCAGCTGTTCTGAAACTTTGTATATGAAACACACTAAATTGTATAAAATATATGTATTTTGCTGTAAAATCAGCTCATTTTACAAACACATGAAAACTTTCCCTGAAGAACAAATATGCCTGATGGAGCAAAGTGATGGGTTTTTTTCACAAAGAGGGAGATGGAGACAGGCACCATACTGTGCCTTGGAGTGTCACCTGGGCGAACTTGGTGTCTTTCAAAGAGGAAAAGTAGTGCCTTCTCATGCTTCAGTACATTCTCTCTGGCAGAAAATACCTTGCCCCAAAGGCTTGGTTCTGTTGCAAAATGAGAGTTCCTGTTTAAACGAGCCCAGAACCAACTGCTTCTTTTTAAAGGCGATTCCTTCTTCTCCAAACCCTCAAACCAGACTGTTCTTCAAGGTGCAGGGGAAAGCCCTAAAGGCCCAGGATTCTGGTGGTGCCATTTCAGTACAATGTAGGGGTGATGGTTTTTTTGTTGGATGTTGTTGAGTGATCACTATTACTGCAACGTGCACACTCTTGCCTCCTGGGATTGTCAGTGGGGGGCAAGAAATACAACATGAATCAAATGACAATCAGACCCTCTCTTTCAGGGCACTTGTGAAACCTGGGTGTTAATATGACTGTAGTGCTTTCTCTTCACCCACAGGCAACCTGTACATATTCTTCAAAGAAACCAGCTAAATTTAGCTCTTAGGATGGAACCTGGCCTGGACTCATCCAAGCAGACGAGCTCATGTGACTGTGACACAGTGGCTTACACTGGCTCTTCCACAAATGACAAAACTGAACTGGATGAAGCCGAGCCCAACGTACCATGCAGCACGGATCTATCTAACACAGACATAATGAAAATTAAAGAGCTGAGCATAGGTGATAACAAAAGCTACGAAGACTGTACTGCTGTGACTGTGAGCAAAGAGCCCCAAGGAGAGCTTGGCAACAAAGACTCAACTGCGGAACTGAACGGGAATGGTAAAATTCCCAACAGAGACAGTGGCATTGACAGTCCTTCTTGTAGTGTGGCTGGGGAAACATTCCCCAGTGAAGAAGGGGCAGAGCAGAAGAAGCCCAGCATGGCTGGGAACCCAGGAGAGATGGAACCTGACAGAAAGGGCACCAAACTTTCTTCTGCAGAGCAGAAGAGAGACTCCACACAGGATGAGGACAGTGACATTGATGAAGGAAGCAGTGAGGAGCAAGAGATAGCAGAAGTGCCAAAGTTAGAGTATTTGGATGTAAACAAGGTAAGGGAGTTTGTTCATTGCTATCAAGTGCTCGGAAACCAGTTCCTGACACTGGCAAGAAGTCTGTTGCATCACTTTCATACATTGTTTGAATTATTTGTTTGGTTTGTTTTTCATCAAAGAATCATGATAATCAGTGTTATTTCCTGCTTTATGCAGGTCCTAACTTGTTCCTGACCTAGATAGTTTTTTTAGAAAGTTTCCCAGCTTGCTTTGAAAGGTTTCATATATGAGAATCCATCACAGCCAGAGGTAAGCTGTTAAAATTCAAATACTTTTGTAGGTCAAGACTCCTACCTTGTATTTGTTGTTTGGGTTTGTCTAGGTTCAGCTTGTTAGAGCATGTTGTTTTCCGTGGGGCTTTGTGTTATTCAGAGAGCTAATTGGATAGTGTATCTTGCAGGGTCAGGACCTTGCGTCCGAGTAGAACAGGCGTGATCAGAATCTTGTCTCACACAAAATTTAGAGTGGTTTTTTATAGAAAACTGTGCCTTTTTTGGCGTGACCACTTCTTGAGTGTAAAGAAGTTGTTTTAATGATAGTTATGTCAAATTACTCTTCAGGAAACTGTAGCTAGAAAAGAGATTTTTCTTTGATTCCAGACTAATGTAGTCCAGCCATTGTGTATTTGCAGCAGCTATTTAAGATTAATGACAGATTCCTTTGATTAACAGATTATCAAGATGGTTATTTTTAGAAATAGTGCTGTTGAAATGGATTAGATTTTTCCAGAAAAACAAAATAGAATATTGCAAAATATCTGCAAAATGTTCCATTTTTTACAGTTTTTGTTTGGTGGGTCTTTTTGTTTGTATTTGGGGGTGTTTGGGTTTGTTAGATTTTTTTTCCCCCCAAGCTATGATGACAGTAAAGTTAATAGATGGGATTTTTGTGTTTTAAAGAATATGATGAGCAGCTGCAGCTAATATCTATAGCTAGTGAAGTGCAGCGTCCACACCTCAGTTTGTACAAATAGGGTGGTTCTGTTGAAATCACCAAGTATATCGTGATTTGTGTCTGTCAAGAGCTTGTCCCTCAGGAAATGTGGACATTAGAATGCATTTCTTAGTTTCTAGGTCAATCAGCTGGTGACTATAAAGGAATGATGAAAATGGCATGCAGGTACGTGGTGTGCACAAAGTTCTGTACCTCAGAGCTCGACAAGAGTGTGTTTATACATACATACACACACTGTGACACACTTTGTTTTGTATTTATAATGTGTATGTATGTGCATGTGTGCAACTGAAATATTATTTAAAAGATATTTTATTAGTTGCAACAGGCCAGCAAGAAGCCATAGAATCATGGAATGTCCTGAGTTGGAAGGAACCCATAAGGATCATCAAAGTCCAACTCCTGGAAAATAATATATTACATTAAAAAAATCTTTAATCTGGTAATTAAATTTACAGTTCGGACTAGGAATGCTGTATCAAACCAACTGTGACAACCCCAAGCTGAACATGATTAAGAAGTGCTTTGTTGACAAATACCAATATTTTGTAAGATATCGATGATTTGATGGCTGTTTTTGAGTCTTGTTCCTTAGGTTAAGTGTCCACATAGTAGGAAATAAGGATGACAAAACACAGAGTTATGAGGTCATAATTCTCTGGAGCTCACCTGGTGAATTTAAGAGAGAGGTATCTCCAGAAAAAACTCATTTGTTTGGGCTTTTTGTATTACCCTTCTTCCTGAGGTGCATTTATGTGATGCACTGCAGGTTTTCCCTTGCAATTTGAGTTGATTTCCCCTTCCAAAAGGCAGTTTTGAGGCCATGGCAAAAACTGAAGTTAGAAATTTCATTTAAAATGTTATGCCCATTGAAAGGCAAATATGTTGCAAATTTGTCTGAAAAATGCGCCTATCTGCCTCTCTGCCTAGCAGAGAGAGCAACTGAAGATAGAGTCACTCTGTAGAACTGAGCTCAAGCTGAGTCTATTCAACCCTTGTGTGGTATTTAAGCAGATGTCAGCAAGTTTTTTTGAAATATAAACTGAATTGCAGATGGTGAAGGTCAGGAGGTTATAAAGTGCCTGTGCTATGTAAAGATTTACTTCTGAGTACAAATGTATTTGGTTGGAAATAAGTATTTTTCCAATTCTGAATTCAAACAACTTGAAGGATGCTCTTGGTGGCTGGCGTGCCAGCTGGTTACGTCAGTGCCTTTCATTTGAGTGCCCCTTTGTGCCCAGCAAAACCAGAAGATAAATTCTTTCTCAGTGAGAGATCCTTGTAGTTACTGGGTTTGACTGGCCAGCAGTGCACTTCAGTGTTAACTGTAATAAGATGTATTTGCTTGGAACAATTTCAAAACTTATTGTGCTGTGATTTTTTTTCTCTTCCCCTAAATATTGATACATATTGAACAGACCAGGATGTTGTGTAGCATGTTGAAAGAGCTTAAAAGAATATTTGAATCGACTTGGAATAATTTGAGTGGCAGGGCAGACAGAGTCCATGTCAAAACTTCACTCATGGCATGTTTGCCTATCTCCAGATTTGTGCCTGGAAAAAGGGATTGCTTCAAAGGAAGTCTGATGTTTCATCAAATAAAGAAAAGCTATTCACTTCCCTTCAATAATACTTACATCATGGAGTTGTGGGTACTTCATGCCAAGTGGCACCTCATTCCACGTAGGATAACTGTGGGTCTGATTTGTTTGAGTTCATGGCTCTCTTTGAAAAGCCTTTGAGGTTTTCAGTTGTACTGCAGTTTGTCTGAATGTTTGCTGGGGGCGGGTGTTTAAATTTTTCTCATCAACTTTATTTGGAAACAAAATAAGGTGTTGAAGAAGTTTAAAGAGAGCCTTTATTTGATACTTTCCAACAATCTGATGGTGGCCCCCACTGGGTTATGTCTAGAAGTCCTTGCCCCAAATGCAAGCACCAGAGACGGGCATTTGGGATAGAGCTCTGCTGCTGGTGACTGGCCCAGATGCTTCCTGAACTGGAAATTGCCCCATGCATTTAATAGACTTTAGCTGAATTTTTCCTCTATGGGTATTTCTGGATCTTTTGTGAACCTGTGTGAAGGTTACTGCCAGCAGTGTTGTGTTGCTTGAGGAAGCAGCTCCTGAAGCAGCACCTTGGTCATTTTATTTGATGCCCTTCAGTTTTCCCATAGAAATAGTGGTTAATTGCATCCAGTCGATGTTCTCCGTTTCAGGAATCATTAATGCACCTCTTACCTTCATTGCATTTGTCTTTTTTCCTGGATCCAGCCCAGTACAGTTTCCCTGCATTTGATCATCCTTGCTGCCCATTTTCCATGTTTGTATTCCTGAACACAAGCCAGCCAGTGCTCTGTTCTGGACTAGTTTCATTAGATGTAGGCACTCTTTAAAAGAGTGTTGGGAAGCTCAAGCCTGTATTCTAGTAATTCAGGTATTTTTAAGCACTTAGTGAGCAAAGGATCTATGTAGCTTTTGGCTAAACTGTGCCTAAAGATGGCGCTTTATAACTATTTAGGGTTTTTAAGTAGTCCTTTCTCATTCTGTTTTTTTAAATGAGCTTAATGAAAAGACTTCACTGAGTGATTTGGGTTACCTTGCTGAAAATTCTTTTCAGGGAATTGGCCTGTGTTTAAAGCTGCACAAAAATGTTAGAAATATGCCATAGAGAGTAATGCCATGTTGGCCAGGGTAGAAATCTGGCCAAACAGCCTGGTTTCTAGTTTTTGTTTTAGCTACAGGACCTGAGTCCAAAAGGAGAACAGTTAGTTTACAGTCTACTGCCGTGATTTTCAAATAGACTAGACTTATTTCCAGGTTTAGAGGATATTTCTGGTTCTTTTTATAAAACCATAATGAAATCAAGTGATGTCCTGACCAGCCACTGATTTCATTACTAATTGCTCTTTCAAAAAGCAGCATTAAAAATGTCTCTGGAGCAAAGTGATCTTTTGAGGGATGTGGAGCGGATTCTGAAATGTGTTAACCTCTTTCACTCCAGGCTCCTGTGCTGGTAGGGATTTTGGCCACTGACAAAATGAAAAAGAGAACAGTTGGTGGAACTTAGGTGTGTAGGTGCAGATGGATTGTGTAATTTGTAACTTTTTTTTCAGTGTACAGAGCCCCAAAAGCTATTCAACATCGCCAATGAGCTGCTCCATACAGAAGAAGCATATGTTAAAAGACTCCACCTCTTGGACCAGGTAATTCCATTTTGAATTAACTCTCCTTTCTTTTGAGTGAGCAGCAATGATGTCTCCTGTCCATTGCCTAAGCTATAGCTCAATACAGTGCAAATACTGTGTGTAGGTGGAAGATGGAGTTTGCTTGCCAGGCTGTGTTGCCATGGGTCCCAGAGGCGAGCTTTGGGCAAGAGGGTTCTCTGAGAAGGAACCGGAGGGTTGGGATGGCAGAAAGGGGAATGGGAAAGCAGCAGCCCAAGACACAGGCACTGCCAGTATTCGGTTCCTCCCAGGGTGTGTGGGGGAGAAAATCACAGGGACAATGAAGCCACTAAGAAATGATGAAATCTGTGATTGCTCTTTGATGTGCAAGAAGTTGAAGTTTTACTAAAATCAGGCCACATGTGTCAGCCCCGTGCTTACAGTGAACTGTTTTTTTACCACTGTGTTTTGTAATTGTTGTCCATCATGTTTACGCATGGGGGTGAAATAAAACTGGTTTGTTGAGTCTGAACTTTCTTCCCCATAGACTTTGAGCTGACGCTACACAATTCAGGCATTTCTATAATTATCTCAAAGAAAAAAACCCATGAATGTGCAGGACAAATAAAAATGAGGGTGAGACACATTGCTAGCCAAGTGCTTTTTGAAAACAAGTAGAAGGGGAAAAAAAATAGAAAACTGTGACCTGGCTAGAAAGGTTGCTAGAAGCTGTAACTTGGAGAACTCTTCACCCTCCAACTGTTGGAGTTCTATGGAAGACTTGCAGTGTTTGTATTAGATGAACAGAGACTATTTATAGACCATAGAAATCTAGGGATTGTCTTTCCCTTTTGTTCAGTACAGTGTAATTTTTCCTACAGAGAACAACTCATTTGCTTTGTGTAAATAGCAGTAAATGCTTTTCAGGAACTGGATGTTCTTTGCAGCTCGCACTCCCAAATATGAGAGGTCTGATCTCAGTAATTTCAATCTTTTTTGAATTACAGCTCAGATTTTCCTAGTTTTTTGTATTGCCCATAGTGATATGTCTAACCCCGGGTGACAGTGGGCTTAAGTTTTGTGAACCTCCTGAAGTCTCCAAGGACCAGCTACCAGGGGTCAAAATCTGTAGCTCTGTTCTAAGCAGTCAGTTTTGCAAAACTGCAATCTAAAATCAGCATGCCTAGGACTGGTTTTCGTAAAGAAATGTTGGTACTGTCTTGTTGCCTTCTGCAGGTTTTTTGCACTAAATTGTCTGAAGCAGGGATTTCATCTGAAGTGATAACAGGCATCTTCTCAAATATTTCTTCCATCTATTGTTTCCATGGACAATTTCTTCTTCCTGAGCTCAAAACAAGAATTACACAAGAATGGTAGGTAGCTGTCATTATAAATATGTAAAAAATACATTTTCAGGAAACTAAAGCAATCATAAGGCCTAGATTCAGAATTTTTTATTGTTTAATGCAGTAGTTACAGTAGTTATTTAATATGTTAATATGAAGTCTCTCAAACATTTCTGACTTAAGGAGTAGGCCTGAGCACTCAAAATTTCCAGAATACATTGTGAGCATTTTTTCAGTTCAAAGTATTGCCAGAGCTGTTTTCCTTACTGCATTCCCACTCTCCTATTATTGCAGTACTATGAAATTGCAGTACTAGGAAGGAATGAAATTGCTTGTTTTGGCCCCATAGCGGAAATAAATATTTTCAAATAACCATTAAAATTTGGCTACTCTAACAAACTGAAGGTAGGACTCATTGATTTTGGAGGTCTTTTCCAACCTTAATGATTCTATGATTCTGTAAGTTGTAGATAAGGCAGAAATGCACTGATAGGTAGAAAGGTTAATTTTAAGTCAGATCTAGGAAACCTGATTTGAGGGGACACTTTGACTGCACAGTGTCCTGCAGTGGCAGGTGCAGATAGTGCTGACCTTTCCAGGTACCCTGACTGACCAAGACAAGACCAGGACTTGCCTCTCTCTTGGCTGAGTCCAGTCTTCACACAATTCATCGATGACCAGAAGGAATAAATGAGTCTCAGCACCTCTGTGCCTGACTTGCACTTGCAGGGACAACTGTAATAAAGGGGAGGAAAACTGCAGAGTCTGGGAGTCAGAAGAGGATAGAAGCTTGTTAACTGGCCAAAGGGGGTCTTGCACAGGCAGACTGGGGAAGAATGGCTGGCTCTCTGCCCAGCCATGACTTGGGAGGAGAGAGATGTGTGTCTACTGCTGCTCCAGCCTGGGGTTGCTGGCCCCCAGGGATTCAGCTGAACTGAACCATCTCTTTGCATTAAAACCACTTTAGATGTTTGGCTGTGGTAGAAAAGATTATTTTTAATAAGTAAAAGTTTCCCACAAGATTTTGTGCTGGGCAGAAGAGATATATAGATGTTCCTTTAATGATGTGTAGTCAGTCTGCTCTTCACTTAAGACTGTGAGGGCAGAAATATCGTCCCGTGTGCACTAGGATTCATGTTTGAAGTTTCATCTAGGGTATTGTATAGATTACCTTAAACTAAACTTAGCCTTTCTTGATTGCACGTATGTTTAAGTGCTTGTGCATGTGGGAGACAACTGTGGAAATCCTACAGCTGTGTTTTCTCTCTGAAGAGACCATTAATTTCCAGAGATTTCAGTACTTACCTGTCTCTTTACCACAGGAGTGTCAACCCGCGGCTAGGAGATATCCTGCAGAAACTTGCTCCTTTTCTGAAAATGTATGGAGAATATGTAAAGAACTTTGACAGGGCAATGGACATAGTGAACACATGTATGCAGCGGTCCTCTCCCTTCAAAGATGTTGTTCAGAATATACAGGTATGTTGTTAATTGGCGTAATAGGACTTGGAGATTGTCATAGTTTAGGAGTGATACTCCCCAGTTTAGAGTCTCCAAAACCACACTGCCACTCCCTTGCTTCCCCCCTCTGCCCTTTTTCCCTCCCCCACCCCCTGCAGCAGCTGAAGAGAAGAGCTGGAGGCATGAAAGGCAAAAATCATGGGTTGAGGTAAGAACAATTTACTGGAAACACCAATGAGATAAGAAAATGAACAGTAAGAACAACAATATTAATAATAAAAGTGTACTAAAGAGAGAGTGCAGAGCTCAATCCAACTGCAGCCACATCACCCAAACCACTCCCTCCAGTCAGGACCAGCATCACCCAAACTGCTCCATGTGCCACACTTGTTCCACCATAAGGAACCTTCTCCTCTGAAGTGAGACCCTCTCTTCCAGCCTGGCAATGACCTGAGGTGTTATCCAAATAACACTGGTGTCCTGGCCACACTCCCTCCTGTCGACTGCAAAAAATTAACTCTGTGCTGGCCAGAATCAGGAATTAGAGATCCTCACTTAATTCGCTGTGTTTGTTTCCCAGTTCATGACACACAATGTCAAGATAAGGTACTAATACTAAAAATATGCAATTTTAGTGGCATTCCTTTCTTCTCTTTTGCTGGCTCACAGATTTCACACACAGCTTCTTTCCAACTAAACTTTTTTTTTTTTTTT
>VZTH01014104.1:162482-270542 GCA_013397815.1 Aleadryas rufinucha
TTTTTTTTTTTTTTTTTAATATGGCTTTAAACTGACAGAGGGCAGGGTTAGATGGGATATTGGAAAGTAATTGTTCCCTGGGAGGGGGATGAGGCCCTGGCACAGGCTGCCCAGAGAAGCTGTGGCTGCCCCATCCCTGAAAGTGTTCAAGACCAGGATGGGGCTTGGAGCAACCTGGGATAGTGGACAGGGGTTGGACTGGATGGTCTTCAAGGTCCCTTCCAACCTAAACCATGCCATGATTCTGTGGTTTAAGAGGAATATCAGAGTCACAGAATGAAACTTCACCCTTGGCTCGGTGATTCTGACTCTTTTGGATTTGTCTCCCCCATTTCTAATTTTATTTTTTTTTAATTAATACATTTTCCTTCTGAGGTGGGTGTCCTTGAGTTTGGACATGTCACTGACAGCATCTGCTGTTTGTCTGGTTTTTCTGAGGCTTCCAAAGTGGCACACAGCTCTTGGGATCACAGCTCCACAGGAGGATGCTTAACACGGGTTTTCATGTGTTTTCTCATAATTGCACAAAAAGCTGTGCAGGGAGAGGGGAAGAGCTCCGGTAATCCTGATGTATCCATAAAACTGCTCTATCCCGCTCGGCCCCTGGGCCAGCTGAAGGGATGCAGGCTCCAGCACGCTCATGAGCATCCCTGTGCCAGTCCTGGGAAAGCAGATACCGTCCTTTGGGAAGGGAGGGCTGGCAAGGAGTGGGTTAAACTGAGCAGGGAGCACAGCTGCCTGTCCTAAATGGGAGGATTGTGGCTGGGCCAGCTGTCAGGAATCAAGTGATCCCCCAGCAAGCTGGGAGAGGAGAGGCCCTGTGCGGAGGTTTAGGGCTGTGTCAAAGACTCGACAGAAGTTTGGAGAAGCAAGGACTGGGGGAGGTCCTTTCCTGCCACGCTGCTGCTCCACATGGCCTTTTCTTACCCTTTTTCTGCCTGCACCCATCCTGCTCCCACTAAGGGCATGTGCAGCAGCACTGTGTTTTGCTGTCCTCAGCCTGTGGCAAGCCATGACTTTCTGCAGAGTAAATCCATTTGGGACTGTTTTCCCTACAGCACAGGCAATTCCCTTCCCTAAAATTCACCTGTTTCTTCCCACCACCAAGCTTCCAACACAAATGATGTGTGTCACCTGTCGATCTGCACCTGCTCCAGACCATGAGCAGCTCTGTTGTTGCTTCAGCAGAACTCTTGCCAGGCAGTGTGGGCACTGGCAATGCAGGCAGGAGATGCAGCTCAGAAGCCTGCTGATGGTAGAATTATACTGCAGGTTATCTAGTCACACCTACATGGCACTTTTTGCTCCATTGCTCAATGATCATAGCTGCAGGAGGCAGAGATTGGACCCAGAATGCTTAGTCCACTCATCTGACATATATCTGCACTACCAAAAGCCACTGATAATTATCAACATACCAGCTGAAGTGTGTTATGATCCTTCAGGGAGGCACTGTCTGCCTAAGCTGCTAATGGAATAGTAAATATATAATATACAGCTTAAGGCATCCACTGTTACTAATTATGTTAAATTAGGGAAAGCAGAAAACAAAAATCATATATTATTAATAAGATGAGGACTGTGACTTATCTTATTGCTCTCCTTGTTACACTGTGATGATATTTTTGAAAGAAAGTTTAGTCCTTTGAATTTCTGGAAGGAAGGCTAATATTTTTCTCTCAGACATTCATCCCATTATCTCCAGCCTTGTTGTGAGAATGGAGAGAGTCAGCAGCATGATATGGGCTGTAATATTTACAAGGAAATTGCAGATACTCGAAACAATTTCCTTTCTCTGAGAAATGCACAGTGAAATTAACTCGGTTGTAGAGAGGCTGCTTACACTAGAACAGACATTAGTGGGCTGATGTAAAAATAATGCTGTGTAGAAGAGCTTGTGTGTGTCTGTGGTTAACACGCTGCGGTGGAGTCAGATTACATCGCTAGCAGAAACTTCCTGTGTGTTTTAAAGCAAGTTACTGGTTGTTACTGAGGTTCTCATCTCTCTTCTTTTGAATAGAAGTAGTCTTCTGCTTCACAGGATCCTATGAAAACAGGTACATTGCAATACTCAGTGCTGTTGCACGCAGAGCCTTATCGGATGATATTTACTGTAATCCAAACCTCCTCCCCTTTTTGGCCAAGTGAAAAAGAGGTAGAATTTGAGAGAGCTCTACCTTTCAAAGCCGGTGTGTGAGCAGTGTGTCTGCTGCTCATAGAGTGAGCACTGACAAGCAATATATCCCTGGGGGCATTCTGATTTTGTGTAAATGGGAGAACAATGCTGCACAGGGCCATGGATGGGAAGAGCTTTTCTGAGCCTTCTGAAAGAAGAGAGTTGCATATTGGCAGAAAAAGCTGGACATGGGATGAAGATTCACATAAAACCTGTCGGCTCTGATATCTGCTGTAGGGCAGCAAGGCTCCATAGTCATATCTGGAGAGGCTGGATCCAAGGCCAGGGGTCTGAGGTTCAACAAGGCCAAGTGCTTTCCTTGCAGGAAAGCAAGGGTCCAAGGCAGGGTCCTGTCCTTGGGTCACAACANCATGGAAAGGCTTCATCCCTGGAGAGATTTAAAAGAAATGCAGATGTGGGACTTGTGGACTTGGTTTAGTGGTGGCCTTGGCAGTGTTAGGTTTATGTTTGGACTTGATCATCTCAAGGGTCTTTTCCAACCTAATGAGTCTGTCGATCCATGATGGCTTGAGAAGTTCCTGTACATTCCTCTAGCTCTTTGGGAATGGTCATTTTTCATTGCTGTTGAACACCAAAGGCAGGAACAAAACCAAACCCTCCTGTTCTTGTTTTCTCACCATTGCAGAAACAGGAGGTGTGTGGAAACCTGACTTTGCAGCATCACATGCTTGAACCAGTGCAAAGGATTCCTCGTTATGAGCTTCTCCTGAAGGACTATTTAAAGAAACTTCCAGAAGAATCTCCAGACAGGAAAGATGCTGAAAGTACATGTAAACTCCTCTGTGTCTAAAAGCGTAATAAAATCTTGGGCAGTTTTTTCTTCACGTGTTCAGATACTTACAGCCAGGACTATGGTAGAAATGGAGATTTGAATTAATCAAATTATTGCCAAACAAAGGGATTTTTAATGCTTTTGGAGTTGAGACGAAAAGGGTTGGAATACCAGCACTAGAAATGAAAGCAGCTTTGGCAAATAAATGGTGACAATATGTTGATGTTTGCTGTAGTAGAATACCTGACATTTTTGTTTAATCCATTGTGTGGCCAAGGACAAAGACAGGAGGACATCCTTGCAATAGCCAGAGGAAGAAAGGAAGAATTGTTTTAAATTTGTATTGTATTTAAATGTATATTTCTTGGCAAGAAAGTCAGTTAGACTCTGTTCATATGGTGGAACAGGAGAAATGGACTTTTCTTGATTATGAGGAGTGTTTGATCTCAAGGAAAAAAGGGTCCATATTACCATAAGCAGGCAAGTCCTGTTTTAGGAAAACAGTCTTGAAAATATGCTTGGGAAGACTTAAGTGAGACTTAACTTTTAATAGGTGATTCCTAGACAGTGATGGTTTTTTGTCACTGTGTGCTGTGGCTTATCTAGATTTTTAGGAGAGAAAGATGAAACGTAGATCAGCTGAACATGCGGAAGTGGTTGTGTCTATAATTGCTTATGTAACATCAATTTTGAAGGAAAAACAATAATCAGAGAGGTGAACCCATCCCCCAAGGTGCCATTACAAGATATAATCTAGGGAATGCATAACTGTTGATACTTTTATTGCAGAGTCACTGGAACTGATATCAACAGCAGCAAACCATTCCAATGCTGCCATCCGGAAGATGGTGAGTAGCAATTCCAGAATGGAATCGTGATCTGACTGAAACACTTGGCTAAACTGAGGGCCTCCCAATGCAACAGGCTCAGTACGGTAGACTGGGAAGGAATATCTGACTGTCAGTCAGGCTTTAAACATGTGTTGGATGTCTGAGTTCTTTTTATTGTAAACGCAGTTTCTGTGGGTTGTGGGGCTTAAATTCCACTTCCCTCATTCTTAAGGACCCAATGAGTTGAAAAAGGAAGTTTTCATGAAACTCATTATTTGCTTTTCCTTGAAAAGTGTTGAAAGTATTCCAATTAGTTCTGTTCACAAGGTGTCCTTGCAGATTTTCACACTGGTTTTTTAGTCCTACAGGTCTTCAACAGAATGAAGGTTGCTTTCATTTGATTTTGGCTCATCTTAAGTGCACAGAATGTGCATTTTGCATGCATCAGTAGCTTTGGAAAGCTGTGCTTCAAAAGCTGGGCAGTCAGACTGTGGAGATTTCAGACATTAGCACATGTTTTACACACAGAAGAGCTAATGCATTACCATTAAAGTAAACGAGCTTTATAGCTGCAGATGTTACCCCTTTGGTGCACCTAGGTGTCTCAGGACATTTTGTATCTAACAGACCTGAAATGCTGGGTATCTGGCTCGGCACCCATTGACAATTTGGGGCTGCAAGGTTTATATTCCCTTCCCTATCAGACCATTACTTCCTCCCCAACTGGTGGGGACACCATGAGACCACATTTCCTGTGGCTGCCATGGGGAAGTGACCAGCTGATGTCTGTGTATTGTCAGTATGTCTGAAAACACAGTTAGGAAACCATCTGTTTCTATTTGAGTATAGCATGTTCTCTTGATAAGGATATATTTTGGTGGAAAATTTTCTGGTTTGGGGCCTCTAACAACTCTTTTCCTGGGAGCTGTGTACAGTATTTCTGCAGACATCAGGAATATGAAACAACCAGCTCATTGGTTTCTGTGTGGGTTGCTTTTTCTGTCAGTACACAAGAACCCATTGGAAAAGGCTGCTATAATAATTTTGCTGCATGAGGCCCAAGCCAAACTGAAAGGAAAGTGAGTGCTATTGCAAAATCTCCAAAAGTTAATGGAGGGTTGAATTAATTGTTAGCTGCTTACTCCTGTTGTCATGCAGTAGAAGAAATAAATCATGCTTCCAAAGCTGACTTTTCCTAAAAGTGCAAATATTCCTCAGGTTTTGGATCTATTTTTAGTGTTCTAGTTTCTCATTTAAAAATATATATAGTTTGATAAGGTCATTGTTGTTTGTTTGTTTGTTTGTTTGTAAAATGAGTGGAATCTCTTGCTCATCATTGCATTTGGTAGAAAAAAATCTGCTGTCTCTTGGGGCTTAGATGATTTCCTTGTTTTAGTCCACAGCCCCCACCTTCCATTTTGTTTGCACTGTGTTCATTTTAATGGTTTGCGGTTTTGTTTCTTTTTTGGTGTTGTTTTTTTTTTTTTTTCTGCTGTTTATTCCTTTAATTGTTGGTCAGAAGAATTGATTAGGACAGGAAATGGTGTGATGTATATTTGTTGTGAGAATTTTCAAGTTAAATGGAGGTAAACAAAGAGTGTAAAGATCTGGAATTCCAGCTTAATTTATAGGTAGGTAGAAATTTGATTTAGAGATGTGTTTGGGCATGTATTTGGGTGCAATTGGATTGATCTTGGTCCTCAATTCCTGACCATTTGCTGACAGTGCCATTTGGAGAACATCTGTCCAGCTTGGGGTTGGAAAGCTGTACCTTTCCAAAGGCTGTAATTCAGGAGCAATATGTGCATACCTTCCTTATTTTGACTAGCTAAAGCTTCTGCACTGCTTAATAAGGCAGCTGCAAATGGGTCAATGAGTCACCTTTATCCATTTGAATACTGTGTAGAGGGACTTTAACATTTAGATGACTTAATGTAAAGTAGAAACAGTGGTTTGCTAAAAAGGAAATAGTAATCCCTTCATAGAGAATTTTGAACAAGATATAAGGATGCCTGTATGATATTAAAAAGTATATTCTATGTGTTTTGGCTGGCCTATTTCAGAGGTACTTTTGGCCATGGAGGCCCCTGCATAGGACTGCAGGATTCCCCAGACAGGTGAGGTTTGAGACTTAGCTTAGAGCTGTGGAATGTGACTGTGCTTCCTGGTGGAGACCTACCTCCAATTGTATCAGCAACAAACACAAGAGGTGACACTTCTCAGAAGCTGGAAAATTATCATATTGTGGCAGAAATCTTAGTCTGAAACATGGGATGGAAACTGGTTTAATAAATTAAAACTTGGAAATTATTTGGTAACATACAGGTCTCCAACTTGGCCATTGATTTTATTGGACGTTGCTTCTAAAGTTTCAAAGATTAATATTTGGACTTGATGAACTTAGAGTTCTATTTCAACCTTTATGATTCTATGATACATATTTATTGTTGAATAGTAATAGTCTAAAAATATCAAATAAATTGATCTCAAAATGTCATTAAATGGTACAGTCCAAGTGTAACTAACCCAGTATGACTACTCCAGAGTGGGGAATAGTACTGAAGAGTATGCAACAGGTTTTAATATAAATGCAAAGCTATAGCTGAAGTGAAAGACTGTTTTCTTTCAACTTACATACATTTACCACAGAAATGATACAGTGGGCAATAGACCACATGGAATATTTTTTTTTAAAATTTAAATTGCTGGGGGTTTGTACCTGCAGGAAAAGATGCACAAGCTTTTGGAAGTCTATGAGCGCCTGGGTGGTGAAGAGGATATTGTTAACCCAGCCAACGAGCTCATTAAAGAAGGACACATTCAGAAACTTTCAGCAAAGAATGGCACAGCACAGGATAGGTATTTATTCCTGGTGAGTATTTTAGTTGCTCTTTCATTTTCAGGGTTGTGCTCAGGTTAGACGGGCCTTAAAGCAAACTGATCGAGTGGAAGGGGTCCCTTCTCATGGTAGGGGTGTAACAAGATAGGCTTTAAGGTCCCTTCCAACCCAAACCATCCTTCGAATCTGTGGTACTTTTCCATCTTCCTAAGCTCAAAGACAAAAAGCATTCACCAGCTGAGCCCAGCTACTCCTTCTGAGCAGCAGTTTTCTCTTGAAGCTTATTCCTCAAGGACTTCCTTCTTTCTTCCATGCTGTGCCTTTGCTGATGCCTTGTCATGCCCAAAGGGGTCGTTTCCATCTCCCTCCTCAGAGGCTGGGTTTTTGTGGAGTGCCACAGGAGGTGGTTTCCAGCCAAACCACCTTGCTGTAGGAGATGGCCAGCACTCACTGGCACTGGGAGAAGAGCTCTCATGCTTTCAAGGCAGTCAAATTCAGAGGGAGGGGCAAAGGAGAGAAGTGACTGTCTGACATGTTTCTGTCTGCTCACTTCTTTCGGCAATGATGCATCAGCCTCACTTTCACTTTAAATCTCTTCTTGAGAACTATGTCTTAGAGTAAAACACACCAGAGCCCTAAACTTTCACAATGCAGGCTGTGTCCAGCATGTAACCGCCTAAGTTAAACTCTTCCCTCATTGCAGTTTAACAGCATGGTGCTGTACTGTGTGCCAAAACTGAGGCTGATAGGCCAGAAGTTCAGTGTCCGAGAGAAGATGGACATTGCCGGACTGCAGGTTTGCATCTCTTCTTTTCCCTTTTTTTAATGCTCCTTGATAGTTTTGGATCCCTGCTGAATCCAAACACATAACATTATATGAACGTAAAAATATAACAAAATTCTAAAATCCAGCATTGGATCACTTTGGATCAATGCAGCTTTTCCACTGCGAGAAGGACCTTCAGGTGCTGGAGTGTGTCCAGAGAAGCACAACAGAGCTGGGGAAGGGTCTGCTGTCCTTCATGTGGATGTGGCTTTTCCCGGGGTGAAGGGGCCCACAGCTGAGCTCCTCTGCACCCCAGATGATGGGCATTCACTGCTCAGACCAGAGGCTTTTCCCCACTACACACCCAAAACCTCTCCTGCCCCCACCCTTTGGTGTGAGGGTCTCTTGGAGCCTGGCAGCTGATAGCCCCAGGGCTGTGGTCTCCACCCAGAAGGTGCTAAGCTTGGTCCCTCTGTGAATGTATTCTTCTCCCCTGAGTCACTTTATCTTATCTTCATCAACGAGCAGTGTAGGGCTCCATTCAGGGTTTTGGTGGTTTTCTCTGCAGCTTTTATACAGTTTTGCTATAATAGGCAAAAGTCCTTCATGAAGATGTTTAAACTATAAATTATAACATTTCAGTCTCCGATAGTTGGGTTTTTAAAATTTTTATAAGAATCATTCAAAGGGGAGCAGAATAATGGTGACTGTGTGTGACATGTTTGGATTGAGGGCCCCACCTTGTCCCCTGGCTGGCGCGGGAGCCACCTTCTGCCCCTGCTGCTGTAGGAGTCTGGTCGGCGATACAGACCCACACATTTTTTAGCAAGACAGGTAACTATGGAAACAGTCCCTTAGTTTTTCTACTTCTATACTTTATTCCAAATGATCCTTTTGACTAAGCATTTCAAAGAATGACTATACTTGTAAGTCATTAAAAATGCTGGAATGACAAAGTCAATGAATAAAAAGCTGATGTGCTTTTTACAGGTCCAAGAAATTGCCAAGCAAAATGTGGCTCATACATTTTCCATCACAGGAAAAAAGAGATCATTGGAACTACAAGCCAGGTATGGTACTTGTTCTGTCTTTGAAGGTTTGTGAATATGTATGGTGAAATTGAGCTATGGGCTGTGCTAGTGTGACAGAGCTTTAAATCACGAAGTGAGAAGCAGAGGTGGATAACTTAGATATGCAAGAGAATGTTGCTCCTAAGTCAAAGTGTGTTGATTGTCTTTATTGAATGCTTACAACATTTATAGTAGTACTTGTAGGGTCCACTGTGTCAACAGTTCAAGTATTTTTGACATTTGATAGTAATTACTGTCAATAATTATTAATAATGTTTATGAAATAGTGGATAGCAAAGCTAAAAATCTAATGGATATAAAGCTGTGAAGTGGTGAAGCTGTGAAAATACTGTAAGTAGAATGATGATATTTTCTCTATTTTTCTTTTGTTTTAACAGGACAGAAGAGGAAAAGAGGGAATGGATTCATGTTAGTACAAAATACCAGTGATAAGGAGGGCAATCACCATGCAGGCAGCATTTAAAATTATCATTCTGGGGTTCAGAATTAATGTGGCTATGCAGGGAAGCTGGGTGGGCCAGTCTGGTGGAGCTGCTCATGGAGAAGTGTGGAGCCCAGTCAGGTTCCCAGTGCTGACCAGCTGGCCCCAGAAAGTATCTGGGGGCTCAAACTGGGCTCCCCTTTCCTGCATTCCTCAAGCCCAGTATGAGAAGAGACTGAGGTATCAGACCTTGTATATTCTTGACTTGTAGAGACACTGTCTGATGGCAGTCTTAGTTTTTAACTTAAACAATAATGGGTTAACACCACTACTTAAGGTTTTTAAGTTTCCCTTTCGTTTATACAAGTGTGAGGGTTTTTCACCAAATGATAATCCTACCCATCTTCCTATGAGAGAATTTTTTTTTGTGATGCTTCTCATCTCTGCTGACATTTTTGTCGCAGGTTATTCAAGCCACAATAGAAAAGCACAAACAGAACAGTGAGACATTCAGAGCTTTCAATAGCTCCTTTTCACAAGAGGAGGAGCATCTTCCTGATTCCTCAGTAAGTACCAGTGCTTCATTCTCCTTTGCCAGAACAGTTTTACCAACAGTTAAGACTTGCACAGCTACCTTTAAAATAGTGGAGTCTTGTTCTGGATTTTTACATGGCATTACAGGGCCGTCATCTCAACTTCTCTGGCTCTCAAATGTGTATCAGTCACAGTTACTCAGCTGTGCAGATACAGAATAAATTACCCAGGGCAATTCAATGCCAGAGACCCATCAGTCATGTTTTCCAGGCTGGTGGCTTTTTTTAGCAGAACAGGTGTAATTCCTCAATATTATGAGTGCTTAGCTGTCTGGAATGTTGTTTGTGTGCCTGGGAGATTTTGTTAATTACTTTTCCCCATCTCATCAGAGATACATTTTGGGATTATTTCTTTGATATAATCAAATAAATATTTTATGATTATTTAAAATATTTTAAAGACTCGGAAGGAAAAGGATGCATTTTAAAAGGATCTTAAAATGCTGTCTTATAAATAGTAAATATATGTCAGAAAAAATACTCTTCAACTAAATATGCAAAATAGTCTTGAAAGTTTATTGTTTCTCTACAGCCGTAAGGTATCACTCTGTGTTATGTTTGCTAGGAATTCTGTTCTAGAAGTATTCACATCAGGACAGTATCTCTCCATTCAACTTGAAAATGATGGTGATAACCTTAGCCACAGGCATTTGCTACAAGCTAAAGAGGAATAGGGCCTGGGAGAGCAAAATATTTAGGAATATCATGCAGTGCTGCCTGTGACTTTATGACTTCAGACATGGTCGATCTTGGAGCAGAGGGAGAGAAGGTCCATCTGCAAAGACTGAACTTTAGGAGCTGTTTATCTTCCCCCTCCCCTGCCTCCTAAACTGTCTAGGGGTTTTTTGTTTTGGTACCTAATAATTTTTGACATCTCTCCCTGGAGATTCAGGACTGATTCAGTGACTCAATAATCTGGATTTTTTATCTGCCTGGTTTCCCAGGAGCCTCAGGAGAGATGTTGGATATGCCTTTCATCCCAGCATAATCAGATTGACAGTGAGGATCTTCTCAACACTCCATAGTCTAGAATCCTGCAACTGATAGCCAGCAATGAGCCATTTTCAGAATCTGCCATAGTTTACTTATCCTGAACTACTCATCAGCTAAAAATACTTGGGGAAAAAAAATAGAAAATAATCAATACCTGCCTGTATTTTTCAGTTAACTCACGGCTGCATTCAGAGCCAGGATGCTTTGATGGAAAAAAATCTTTTGCTAATAAGCAAACTCATAAGCACATTTCTTTCTATGTAATTAAGACACACAGCATCTGGTCAACTTCATTATTGTTATCTTGCTTTGTAAATTCAGTTTGATTTTGCTTCTGTGGTTTCTGGGAGGTGCAGAAATCTGAAATTTGGCCTAACTCTTAAGATTATGCCTGTGTATAATCTTCAGCGATTAATGAACTCTCACCTGTCAGGAGAGGAATATTCAGTGTTATTGCCAATCAGTGCCAGGCAGGGTAATGGTAGCAGCAGTCTTTTTAAAAAGTCTTTTCAGAAAGCTTTCAGGTTCCTTTGTGGTTTAGTTCCTTCATTTTCACCTGCAGCATTTCCAGGCTATGTGAAGGGTGTTGTTAAAGCCATCTAAAAATGTTCCCAAGGAAAAGGACCTCTTTCGCCACTGCTTCATCTCAGAAGAGTTGGAGGCTCCTGGTGTGACGAAGGACCCAGTTTGTGCAGTCTTGGAAGGCTGGCAAGGAAAAGTGTTGCAGAGAGCTGAGCCCTGTGGAAGTGGAATCCCTAAGATTTGAGACTGAGAATGCTTCTGTTAGTTAAATCATGATTGTTAGATGCTGAATTTTTATTACTTCCCTCTGCTGTTTCTGTCCCCATAGATCTGGGGTGATTCTGACAAACATGTCAACATTCTTACCAGATCTTAGACACTGTGAGTGGTTATGGTAATGTAACAGGGAGAAGCCCTTTTAAAGTATTTTCCAGGTAAGAGTAGAGGGTATTGGATTTTTAGCCCATTATTCCAAATAAACAGACAGGGGGGTTCTGAATAGGCAACTGGAGAAATTTACTCTTTTCCCTAAATTTGCTGGGGCTTTTCTCAATCTCTTCTTCAAAGAGATTTTTGAGATTGAAACTCTCCCTGTTTTTTCTCCACATTTTTTCTTTTTCTAAGTCCTGTCACAGCACACAGATGTTCTTTTACTAGGCCAAGTAAAACCCTGGGTTGATTAGGATTCCAGTGAAAAGAACCCCTTTGCAGAGGACTGAAGAACAGATGATATGAACACCTTAGGGTTGCTGGGTTTTTGCAGAGGCAGAAATAGCTGGTTAGAGCTGAGTAGTGATGCTTCCCTTAATTCAATCAAATTCCCTGAGGAAGTGTTCTAGGGTGACACAGCCCCGGCCCCAGGGGATGCATTTGCTCCTTTCCTTGTTCTAAAGAGTTGATTGATTGTATTAGGATATAAATAGATCCAATGAGGCATCAGAATTAATAGCTCTTCAATTTGGCCACTTGAAGAGAGATTAAACCTTTTTGCTTTAAAATGAAATGAAGCCAGAGTGCCAAAATGCACCAGCCATTTGGATAATCTCAAAATAAGAGATGTTGTCTGACTGGCAAAGGAAGAATAATCTGTGGGAATAACAGGAGAATTTATCATAAAGAATCTAATAGTTTGAGAATCCTGTGTAAACTAGCAAACTCCCTGTAAATTAATTGCAGATAAGATGGTTTTCCTTTCTTTTTAGAATGCAGCCTATGATTTTGGTCTCAATGTACAAAGCTTGTTATTTGCCCTCTATATGTATGGAATACTATTGAATGTATATATAAGTATGGCATACATATAGATATATGAATATTATATATGAACTTTATATGAATATATATAGATACACAAACAGCTGTGTGTATTTAGTACATATACTTCTCTATGACTGAATAAATAGAGATGCCACTTTGCATTTATTTAGGGATTGAGATGTATTGCAAAGAAGAAAAACTTAACTGAGTAGTGTTTGAGTGGAGTAAATTTTGTTCCTCTCAGAATCGAGTGCCTTCGCAGAGCCTTTGCTGGTTTGGCTGGCAGGCTCCGATAGAGCAGTGTCCTTCAAACCATGACACTGCCTTTCTGCAGCATGTGGGGGACAGGCACAGGTTGCACCCAAAGGCAGGTTGGCAATTCAGTGTCATCTGTAAGGTCATCCACATCAGCGCCCACCCCATGTTTGAGGGTGGCTGAGCACATGTGCACCTGGTCTAGTGGAAGGTATCCCTGCTCATGGCAGGGGGCTGGAACAAGATGAGCCTTAAGGTCCCTTTCAACTCAGATCATTCTACGATTCTGTGATCTGATTTTATGGATTAAAGTGTACTCACAAGCAAAGAGTTGAGGGGCTGAAAGCAAACTCTTTTTCTTTTCTCTTTTTTTTCCCCTCTTGATTTTCTTTGTTTTGTTTTTTTTTCAGTGTTTAATATATTTGAGAAAGAATGTCCATGTTGAAACTGTTCTGTGTCATTCTGTTTCTCCTCAGATACCCAGCCCCCACTCAGTGGAATCAATGCCAGGAGCAGATGGTGGTGGTGCATTAGGAGGGGTGAGTAATTTGAAGCTAATACTTTAGTCAGAGCAGGGTTGGGAGGTGGGTTAAGTTTGTTTTGTAGCAGGAAAAAAAATCATACTTCAATATAGGGTTTGTGGGGTCTATATCTGTTACCTGTAGAGCTATAGGATATGTATTAGCATGATGATTTTAGTAACAAAGGAGTCTTTTAGCAGCTCCTCCAGACCTCTGGCCAAGCTCGGAACAGTGTACAAGCTTCTGGTAGACTGCACAATGTGTCAATGCAAAGTTGTTAAACAAGCCAGCAACCTGACCTATAAAAAACTAGGTTATAAGTGTTTGTGATTAGTGTGCTCCTTGGTGGTTGTTTTTTGTTCTCACTNGGTATCACTCTGTGTTATGTTTGCTAGGAATTCTGTTCTAGAAGTATTCACATCAGGACAGTATCTCTCCATTCAACTTGAAAATGATGGTGATAACCTTAGCCACAGGCATTTGCTACAAGCTAAAGAGGAATAGGGCCTGGGAGAGCAAAATATTTAGGAATATCATGCAGTGCTGCCTGTGACTTTATGACTTCAGACATGGTCAATCTTGGAGCAGAGGGAGAGAAGGTCCATCTGCAAAGACTGAACTTTAGGAGCTGTTTATCTTCCCCCTCCCCTGCCTCCTAAACTGTCTAGGGGTTTTTTGTTTTGGTACCTAATAATTTTTGACATCTCTCCCTGGAGATTCAGGACTGATTCAGTGACTCAATAATCTGGATTTTTTATCTGCCTGGTTTCCCAGGAGCCTCAGGAGAGATGTTGGATATGCCTTTCATCCCAGCATAATCAGATTGACAGTGAGGATCTTCTCAACACTCCATAGTCTAGAATCCTGCAACTGATAGCCAGCAATGAGCCATTTTCAGAATCTGCCATAGTTTACTTATCCTGAACTACTCATCAGCTAAAAATACTTGGGGAAAAAAAATAGAAAATAATCAATACCTGCCTGTATTTTTCAGTTAACTCACGGCTGCATTCAGAGCCAGGATGCTTTGATGGAAAAAAATCTTTTGCTAATAAGCAAACTCATAAGCACATTTCTTTCTATGTAATTAAGACACACAGCATCTGGTCAACTTCATTATTGTTATCTTGCTTTGTAAATTCAGTTTGATTTTGCTTCTGTGGTTTCTGGGAGGTGCAGAAATCTGAAATTTGGCCTAACTCTTAAGATTATGCCTGTGTATAATCTTCAGCGATTAATGAACTCTCACCTGTCAGGAGAGGAATATTCAGTGTTATTGCCAATCAGTGCCAGGCAGGGTAATGGTAGCAGCAGTCTTTTTAAAAAGTCTTTTCAGAAAGCTTTCAGGTTCCTTTGTGGTTTAGTTCCTTCATTTTCACCTGCAGCATTTCCAGGCTATGTGAAGGGTGTTGTTAAAGCCATCTAAAAATGTTCCCAAGGAAAAGGACCTCTTTCGCCACTGCTTCATCTCAGAAGAGTTGGAGGCTCCTGGTGTGACGAAGGACCCAGTTTGTGCAGTCTTGGAAGGCTGGCAAGGAAAAGTGTTGCAGAGAGCTGAGCCCTGTGGAAGTGGAATCCCTAAGATTTGAGACTGAGAATGCTTCTGTTAGTTAAATCATGATTGTTAGATGCTGAATTTTTATTACTTCCCTCTGCTGTTTCTGTCCCCATAGATCTGGGGTGATTCTGACAAACATGTCAACATTCTTACCAGATCTTAGACACTGTGAGTGGTTATGGTAATGTAACAGGGAGAAGCCCTTTTAAAGTATTTTCCAGGTAAGAGTAGAGGGTATTGGATTTTTAGCCCATTATTCCAAATAAACAGACAGGGGGGTTCTGAATAGGCAACTGGAGAAATTTACTCTTTTCCCTAAATTTGCTGGGGCTTTTCTCAATCTCTTCTTCAAAGAGATTTTTGAGATTGAAACTCTCCCTGTTTTTTCTCCACATTTTTTCTTTTTCTAAGTCCTGTCACAGCACACAGATGTTCTTTTACTAGGCCAAGTAAAACCCTGGGTTGATTAGGATTCCAGTGAAAAGAACCCCTTTGCAGAGGACTGAAGAACAGATGATATGAACACCTTAGGGTTGCTGGGTTTTTGCAGAGGCAGAAATAGCTGGTTAGAGCTGAGTAGTGATGCTTCCCTTAATTCAATCAAATTCCCTGAGGAAGTGTTCTAGGGTGACACAGCCCCGGCCCCAGGGGATGCATTTGCTCCTTTCCTTGTTCTAAAGAGTTGATTGATTGTATTAGGATATAAATAGATCCAATGAGGCATCAGAATTAATAGCTCTTCAATTTGGCCACTTGAAGAGAGATTAAACCTTTTTGCTTTAAAATGAAATGAAGCCAGAGTGCCAAAATGCACCAGCCATTTGGATAATCTCAAAATAAGAGATGTTGTCTGACTGGCAAAGGAAGAATAATCTGTGGGAATAACAGGAGAATTTATCATAAAGAATCTAATAGTTTGAGAATCCTGTGTAAACTAGCAAACTCCCTGTAAATTAATTGCAGATAAGATGGTTTTCCTTTCTTTTTAGAATGCAGCCTATGATTTTGGTCTCAATGTACAAAGCTTGTTATTTGCCCTCTATATGTATGGAATACTATTGAATGTATATATAAGTATGGCATACATATAGATATATGAATATTATATATGAACTTTATATGAATATATATAGATACACAAACAGCTGTGTGTATTTAGTACATATACTTCTCTATGACTGAATAAATAGAGATGCCACTTTGCATTTATTTAGGGATTGAGATGTATTGCAAAGAAGAAAAACTTAACTGAGTAGTGTTTGAGTGGAGTAAATTTTGTTCCTCTCAGAATCTAGTGCCTTCGCAGAGCCTTTGCTGGTTTGGCTGGCAGGCTCCGATAGAGCAGTGTCCTTCAAACCATGACACTGCCTTTCTGCAGCATGTGGGGGACAGGCACAGGTTGCACCCAAAGGCAGGTTGGCAATTCAGTGTCATCTGTAAGGTCATCCACATCAGCGCCCACCCCATGTTTGAGGGTGGCTGAGCACATGTGCACCTGGTCTAGTGGAAGGTATCCCTGCTCATGGCAGGGGGCTGGAACAAGATGAGCCTTAAGGTCCCTTTCAACTCAGATCATTCTACGATTCTGTGATCTGATTTTATGGATTAAAGTGTACTCACAAGCAAAGAGTTGAGGGGCTGAAAGCAAACTCTTTTTCTTTTCTCTTTTTTTTCCCCTCTTGATTTTCTTTGTTTTGTTTTCTTTTCAGTGTTTAATATATTTGAGAAAGAATGTCCATGTTGAAACTGTTCTGTGTCATTCTGTTTCTCCTCAGATAGCCAGCACCAGCTCAGTGGAATCAATGCCAGGAGCAGATGGTGGTGGTGCATTAGGAGGGGTGAGTAATTTGAAGCTAATACTTTAGTCAGAGCAGGGTTGGGAGGTGGGTTAAGTTTGTTTTGTAGCAGGAAAAAAAATCATACTTCAATATAGGGTTTGTGGGGTCTATATCTGTTACCTGTAGAGCTATAGGATATGTATTAGCATGATGATTTTAGTAACAAAGGAGTCTTTTAGCAGCTCCTCCAGACCTCTGGCCAAGCTCGGAACAGTGTACAAGCTTCTGGTAGACTGCACAATGTGTCAATGCAAAGTTGTTAAACAAGCCAGCAACCTGACCTATAAAAAACTAGGTTATAAGTGTTTGTGATTAGTGTGCTCCTTGGTGGTTGTTTTTTGTTCTCACTTCATATTTTTGGTTAACAATTTTTTCTTTATTTATAATCAGTTTTGTGATTAGTGCCTTGTGCCTTGAGTTACAGATGCTGTATTGAGTGAGCTACTCAAAAAAAAAGAAGCTTTATAATATTAAAAAAAAACCCAAACCCACATAAAAATTTTGGTTGGTGTTAAGTATCTTTGGGAAATTTAAATTTTATTTGTAATTAAATTAAAAAGTTGTATCTTTTTAGTTGATTAAAAATAGTCGTGTGAGTGATTTGTATAGCATATCTTGATCCGTTAAGTAATTTTCCTTAAATCATGTATTTAAAGAAAAATTTAATTCCTGACGTAGAAATAAAAATGGAGTTGATCAAAAAGACAAAGTTAAAAATACCCAAAATTGTGTAGTGTTGATTCTGGGATCTAATTTTGCTAAAAATGGAGAATATCAATGCAAATAATGAATAAAAATGCTAGTTGCAGTTTCAGAAAATATGAATTTTTAGTGCTGACATCCTTTTAGTGACAGCTCAGTGAGAGCACAAGCAATACATCGTGTGCTCAACAGCTTCACACGCAAACCACTTGGTGGTAGTGGTGGCCAACAAACTGGAACTCCTTCCTGTGCTTCCCCAGCCCGCTCAAGAGGCTCCTGGGATTTTCTTCAGTGTTCACGTTTGCATAGCCAGATAGTGAAATCCTACTGCAGGAAGGATCATCTGCTTGTCTACAGCATCATGGTACCACTTTGCTGAATTGTCTTGCTGCTCCGCACTGCTAGTGCAGTTTATGCTCAGACTTCTGTGTGCAGGAGGAAATACGAGCCTGTGGAAAAGGTCTTACATGTAACCATGCATGTATAATGTTGGCATGTAGAGAAACAAACTAAACCATTACAAAGTACAAAATTTGCTATAACTGAAAATGATTTTTCACCTATAATAAGCATTTCCAGAAGCACCTGCTGATGTTCTACCCCATTGTGGGTTGCTCCAAATAGTTAATTTATAAATGGAAAATACACCTGTAAGGGCATAATGAGAAGGAAGAGAATTGAAACTGCTTTGTAGCTCATGTGTCTGCTCATGTAAGAGTCTCATCAGACTGTGTCAATGAGTTACATGAACAACATTGGGGCTGAATTTCTACCTGCTGGCCCAGACAGAATAAAATACCTGGCACAGAGAAGCTGCCCCATCCCTGGCAGTGTCCCAGGCCAGGCTGGACGGGGCTTGGAGCAGCCTGGGATAGTGCAAGGTGTCCCTGCCCATGGCAGGGGGTGGATGAGATGAGCTTTAAGGTCGCTTCCAACCCAAACTATTCTGGGACTGTCTGATTCTTGGACTATATAGCAAGTAATAAATAATGGTAACAGCACTCTCCTAAGCCCACTGGTTTTCTCGCTGTTCCTACCAGCTTTTTGATGATTCTTCCCTGCATTTCAGAAGCAAATGGAGGCTGCATGGTTCACTAAGTTCAGATGTCTGCTTACCTTAGAAGGCCAGCCACACACCTGCATCTTGCAGTCACATGAGTTATAGCTATTGCTGGGATAGATGCTATTTTTCCACCAAAATTTTAAAATTGGAGGAAACTGTCAAGATTTAGAGAGTTAAATGCAGTAGAGTAAAAGCAAATTAGTGGGCAAAACAGCCTAGTCTGAAGGAAGTAGATCCTGGCTCTGAACAGATTTTATGTGAGTGTTTTTCTCCTGTCAGTCTCAGCAGCTTCAAAACAGAGTTGGGTAAACTGAGAAAGATAGGAAATATGACAATTATTCAAGCTCATTAGTATCAAGATGCTGGAGCGATGGCAGGTCTGTGTTAGCACCCCTTTTAACACGCATCAGCAGTAAATAAAGTAGCTTGTATAATAAAGGACACAGTTGCAAAGTGACTGTTAGAATTATCTACGACGAGCAGTGTGAGTTACAATGCATGTCCTTGTTTGCTACAAAAGCCTCTCTGTTCAGATGATGTGTTAAGAGTATGTGGCAAGGTCACCTGAGCCATCACTGGGTGGGATGAGGGCACTGCCAGTGCAGGAAGGTCTCCTCGTTTTCACAGGAATGGAAAGCAATCTTTTTAAAATTCTTTTTCAGCGTCAGCAGTTAAATAACATATTATTGAAAAAGTCTTTCTTCTATAATAGCTCACTGGAATTTGCCAAGTAATAGACTTTTTCATTTTTGTTATCTTTTTTGCAGCTACAATAGCAATGTTTCAAACTCTTGTGTTCTCACTGTATTCTCACAATATTGAGAAGTACTGTGAAATATTGCTGGCATTCATCAAACACTTAAAGACATCCTTATACAGGGCCTTTTTTGGTTAGTGAAGTTAGTATTAAGTGCTTGTTATATGCTACAGTGCAAGTTAGGGTATAATGGTGTAAAATAGAAGCTCATGCACAACTGTCCTAACAAATCTTGCCCAATATAATATGCTTTCTGCCTTTTTTCTTTGTCCAATATATGGGCCATGTATTTTTGGAAGTGGACACTGTCCAGACTGTTCCACTCTGGGAAGGAAGTCAAATAGAAGATCTATTAGAGGAAATATTCAACTTGAGTCTTATCTGTGTTGTAGAGCATGCATGTGGGAAGTGATGGGTATTCCTAATGAAGTACAACCAAATTAACTAGTTTCCACACAAAGCAGTCCACTTGATTCATAGTAGAGGAACTCCAGCTTTTTTCGTATGTAGGTGCCTACTGAAAGCCAAAAATTGGTTTTGTTTATCATTTGTTGTGATTATCTTCCATGCTCACAGGGCTAAATGGTGCCCTCATTTTTGCTCTTGCCATTCCAGTAACACCAGTGTAATTGTGGTTAATATAAGAATCAAAAGCCTTGTTATGCTATATGCAGATTTGATCTATTAAGACAAGAAAAAATAAGGCTGACTAGTGAGGAAATGCTCTAATCTGACAACTTAAGGGCAATCCATCCCTCCCTAGTGGAAGGGTAATCAGGCTTCTAAAACATTAAATTGCATTAACGTCAAAATCAGAGTAAGAAATAGCTGACTTTAGTCTATATGTGCAATACAAATAAAAAAGTTACTCTGGAGGTTGCTGCTGATCAGTCAAAGCTTTTGGAACCGGCCTTGTTATCTGCCTTACTTGGAGGGGTCTGATAGAGCCTGGAAGGAAAGACTTGCCAGTGCCTCATCCTAGGCATTGTTTCATTCGGTGTCGTAGTGATTACAGCTGGTTCTTTACAAGAAGAGTGAAATACTGCTCTCTGCTCCAATGTGGGAGGACTTGGATTTGCAGACATTCTGTTTTGATGAGCAATTAATATGTGGTTTTATGTGGTTATAGTGATTTTCCTGAATGAACAAGTCTGTGACTGTGCTTCACCAAATTGAATTGCCAAACATCCTATGTGCTTGTATACAAGCTTGAAACATTGCTATTGCAGCCATAGAAAAGATAACAAAAATGAAAAGATTCAATGCAATTGAGGTAATTAGTTTTGGGTTTGTTGTGTAATAGCATTACAAGGCAGCGTGGTTCCAGTGGCTCTGCTGAAATACAATATGCTTTCCTCTGTAAGCAGGGAATCCAAGGCTGAAAGATGGGAGCGATGTCAGCTTATAAAATTTGATAGCTTTTCTTTAATTGGCCTGAAAATCTCTATTACTGGCTTCTGTACATTAATCATGATGACTGAGATGAGACCTTACGGTGAATGGCAGGATTTTCCTGGGATGGAGGGTTGTCAAGGAGCCATGACCTGTCTGTCCTACAAAGGACCTGATCTTGAGCAGTTGATTTCCAGAAAACATGTAAAATACCTCTATCCTTTTGTTTTAGAGGAAAAGTTTATCCTCCCAGTAGTTTGCTAGATGATTGTGTCAAGCAAGCAAAAATGAAGAGGGTTATCAAACCTCTCTCATAAAAGAGCTGTGCCAGAGGAATGTGGTGCAGCCAATCCTTTGGGTCCCCATGCAGATGCTGCCTGGCTGGGGGTGCCCCAGTCTTGCCCGCAGGAAGCTGCTACTCCCTTGCACATAGCCAGCTTGGCTAGGGAGGAGGAATAGTATTTATTTATTTTTAGCCCATTTTTAGTCCAAATCTACTTGAAGCACCATGTGAAGTTGTATTTTTGTGATCTGCACATTGGCATGTTAACCATAGAATCATAGAATCATGGAATGGTTTAGGATGAAAGGGACCCTAAAGATCATCTTGCTCCAATCCCCATGGTGAGCAGAGACACTTTCCACTGGAGCAGGTTGCTCAGAGCTGTATCCAACTGGCCTTGAACACCTTCAGGCATGGGAAGTCCAGTTTATGCTGGATCCAGTAATGCTATTCAGTTTATCAGAAAATTGTACAATAGGGTTTGCTGAGTGACTTTAGGTACCAGCTTGGATTTAGAAACTAACCTTTCCTGGCCACCTAGATAGTGCAGGTCTCTGGTGTGGGTGTCCCTGCCTCCCTGAGGAGCTTTATGCTTCATCTTGGGCTGGGAGGGAGCCTAAGAAAACTCCTAAATTAAGCATTTGAAGTTGGGTGGTGCAAAGTCCACTCCCAACACCATTCACTTCTTCAGTCAAGCCATTTTCCCCAAAATCCTCCCCACCAAGGGAGGGAAGTTTACAACGCACTCAAAAAGTCAACATGTACCTTAAAAAATGGAGATGTGAATGCTGGAAGGGAAGCTCTTTGTGAGACGCCCGCCTTGGCCCTGCCTCTGCCTCCTCACTGATACACACGGAGAGGAGATTGCTCCATGGCAGTAAGGAGATGAGTGGGCAGAGAGGGGCTGAGACCACATAATGTCCCCCCCAGAGACCCCTGATGGCTGAGCCAGCCATCCAGCTGAGGCAAGCAGCAGAGTTATGCAAATTCTTTCCTAAAACGGTGTGAACCCCAAAGAGGATCTTTGTCAGTAGAACTCTATGAACAATTTTGCCATTATTTTATTATTATTTTTTAATCATGTACTTGTACTTTTAATTTCAGAGTGATTCCTCTAGGAAATCTTCCAAATCCAAGCGAGACAAAGAGAAACAGGCTTGTAAGAGCTGCAGCGAAAGCTTTAACTCCATCACGAAGAGGCGGCACCACTGTAAGCAGTGTGGGGCAGTAAGTATCAAGTATCTTGAGTTTCTTCTGCAGAGACCATTGAAGACAATTTTTTATTTTTTCTGGGACTAAAAGACACTCTGGTTCATGGCAAGTCATTGACAGAGCAGGTTTTTCCACTTGCTTTACTCTCTGGGTATCGGGGCAAAAGAGCAAAACTGGTGCAAGGGTCCCAGTTTGTGCTGGTTTAAAGGCAAATTCATAGAGACGGAAAGGAAGGTGATGCTTTTCCTGAGGGTGGATGTGTCTGGGGAGGGACTTGTAGTTTGTTTGCAGAAGCAGTGGCCTTAAGACAGCCTCACCTCACCCAGACAGCAGCTCTTCTAAAATGAACAGCTGAACATACAATATTACAGATGGCATTAAGCTATTAGAGAGCATCCAAAGGAGGGCAACGAAGATGGCAAAGCGAAGCCATGTGAGGAGCAGCTGAGGGTACTTGGCCTCTTCAGCCTGGAGGAGAGGAGACTAAGGGGAGACTCACTGGGGTCAACAACTTCCTCATGACGGGGAGAGGAGGGTCAGACTCTGATCTCTTTCTGTGATCTCTTTCCAGGACCTGAGGGAATGGCCTGAAGTTGTGTCAGGGGAGGTTTAGGTTGGATATTAGAAAGAGGTTCTTCCCCCAGATAGTGGGCAGGGACTGGAACAGGGTCCCCAGAGAAGTGGTCACAGCACCAAACCTGCCAGAGCTCCAGGAGCGTTTGGACAACACCCCCAGGCACACGAACTCTTGGGGATGTTCTGTGTGGAGCCAGGAGCTGGACTTGATGATCCTTGTGGGTCCCTTCCAACTCAGAATACTTCATGACTCTGCATTTCTTTCTCTAAAGAAAGATTGTGCAAAAGTGGTTTCCTCCTGCTTGAAAAAACAAAGAAAATCCATCCCACAAGAGGCAAAGCTGGGTTACTGAAGGCCCTTAGCCACCCCACCAGTGCTATTTAGCGACAGCTGAATTCCCTTTTTTTTTCTGTAGATCGTAACCACGGCCAAGATGAGATGGATTTCTGCAAGATGACTTGAAACCTCATTCAGTGTTCCTAATGTAGCTAAGACAGAGTAATGTTATTTAAATAGCATTAGTCATTTGAAGTAGAGATTAATTTTCAGCTGCAGAGAGATCAAAATGTATAGTTAAGATATTTAAAGAAACCTCAGTCTCAGCAATTGAAATTAAATTGCTGTGGAGGAGGCATTTTTACCCTGGAGTTGGGATTTACAACTTTCTGGGTTTGTTTTTATTAATAGTTGCTTAAATCATGAAATACATTTCTGGAGGTTTAAAATATCCCATTGCAAAGTCAGTGTTACTAAAGAAATGAAATAATGGCTTTCCCCCAGGGACAGAGAGATAACAAGAATTACATCATTAATAATTTATTGTTAAACCATTGTTTGTTGTGCAATGCCTTGTGGTGTGGCAATAGCATTCGAATTAAAGAAGTTAATTTGTCTCAAGGAAAGACTACCATATTGCTAAAAATGCTCTCTTGCTTTTGTTTGGGTAACACTTCCTGAATTAAGGCAGCCCTTTTCATATAGTAATTAAAGTCTTACAGTGAACCATGTAACAACATGTATGTATGCTGCGGGTTTGTGGTTATAATTGTACAGAAATTCAGAATGGATGTCCGTCAGGCTGACACCCTGGGGACAGTTTCTCTCCCTGGAGCAGGTGTGTCAGAGACAAATTTTTAGCATGGAAACAGGTTCTGGAGCTGCAGATCCAGCATTCTTTCCAAGCACTGGTTCCTCGGGCCCAATGTGCCACTGCGTGCTCTTGGCACCTGAGGCAGACAAATAATTTTTAGTGGATAATATATTGGATTAAGTTCTTAAATAGTTGGTGCTTTCTGGATTCCTCAGTTCTCCAGGATGTCCTTGATTGATGAGGAATGTCAGCCACTTTCACTCTGAAAAATCAGTCCCTCCTAGACCATTAAAAAGGACTAATTGCTTCATCAACTTAAGCTCTTTTTGACTTATAAAAGCTTATAAGAAAAGACAAGAAAAGCAAACTTGCATGATGTTAGTCATACAGTATTTCCCCAAAGACATATGTTTTCTTTAAGTTGTTATATTGGTATATGGCATGAGAACGCAAACAAGTTAATTATTAATGGAGGTAAATATAATGAATATTATATTGGTCTCTCTGTCTTATGTTTACATTAGCTTTCATAGAATTTCATTTTAATAACAACCATTCTGCAAGTCAATTTCTTTGATATAGGGTTGTGTTTTAAGCACGGCTAATTAAACACCATCTGCCTGTTACAGGTGATCTGTGCAAAATGCTCTGAATTTAAGCCACTTGCAGATAACAGCCGCCATAATCGAGTGTGTAAAGAGTGTTTCCTGCAGCTTCCAGTAAGCCCATGCAGCCCTGGGGTGGAAGCAGTTGGAGAACAGAAGAAAAGACTAGCTGCAGAGGTACAGTCTTTGGCTAAGGAACTTTGTGAGGCTCTCTTTTTTTAATGTATTTGTTAAAAACAAATCAAATTGGTTTTCTTTTCTACCCTGTGATATTTAATCCTCTGACCTATAACTCGCATTGAACACACCTGCAGACTGGATGCTGTTTGTAATGGTGAGCATTCATCACAGGATGCTGATCACACAGGAATGCACACAGGTTTGGTTTAGAAGCTACATTTCAGCTTCTAAAGTTACAAAAAAGAAGGAAAAACGTCTGACTTCTTTTTATGATGGTGCATTTCCAATCTTGAGCTGTGCGGAGTAACTATTAAAAAAATAAGATCTGTTTTTTCACTTTTAATTCCAGGTAGTAGATACTTCTGCACTCCTTATTTCACATCCTGTCAAAATACTATTGAAATGAATTTTTTTTCTCAGTTGATTGGTTGGACACTGGGACAGACTCCCCAAGGAAGTGGTCACAGCACCAAGCCTGTGCTTGTGGTTCCCTTCCAATTCAGGATTCTGTGGTTCTGTGATTCTTAGACCCTGCCCTGCTCTGCTTCCCAGCATGTTGTATTTTGTTCCAGGCTGCTAAATGTACCTGAGCAGGCAAACTTACAGCAGCACGGTGTCCCAGAGTGAACTCTGTTGCTTGAGGGCTTTGTCAGCTTTGTACCCAAACACATCCAAGATCTCAGCAACAGAGTGGGGTAAAGCTGCAGGTCCACATCGCCCTGCCCTGAGCTGCCAGGTCTGCAGAGCGCAGAGAAAGTTCTGGAACTGGAACCTGACCCCATCAAAACCTTCAGATATGGTATCAGATATTCCCCTCTGTGGCAGGGGGTTGGAATGAGATGATCTTTACAGTCCCTTCTGACCCAAACCATTCTGTGACTTGTTCTGTGATATATGCTCCTGCTATGCCTACACACGATGAGCTCCTCATGGGTGTCAATACAGTCTGTGCTACTTCGTGACAAACTTTACAGCACTGTTTCAGTAGGAAAAGTTTCAGGTGACAACCTGCACCTACACAGGGAGGAAAGAGCACTGTTAATCTGAAAAGCCAAGAGGCAGACCAGGGAAATGTTACTCATGGCTTTACTTCAGAAAGCAGATTACAGCAAAAAGCTTTAAAAACCCAAGGAAAAGTGTCATTTTTCCCTCCTCTGCTCAAGCTTCTAGTTTTTTTGTTAAATCTTCGAAGGATGAGGTAAA
Organism: Aleadryas rufinucha; assembly: GCA_013397815.1. Taxonomy (NCBI): domain Eukaryota; kingdom Metazoa; phylum Chordata; class Aves; order Passeriformes; genus Aleadryas; species Aleadryas rufinucha. The sequence goes on from VZTH01014104.1 coordinate 188,000, forward strand.
ATGCAAGAAAGCCAGTGTATAGAAAGAAAAGATCAGAGTCAGGCTTTTTCTTTCCCTTCTATTTACATTAAACTTTCTTAACAGGCTTAGTAGCAGCTGAGGAGATTGCCACTTAACAAATGTTATTAGCAGCTGCTAGAAGTCTTCAGGAGATTTCTGTGCAAACCCTAATGCAAACAAGAATTTTGATTTTCTTTGCTTTCTATCAGAATACAACAATTTCTTCCAATCTCTTTTTGCACTCTGATTTGGCTCCATCCATGTACAAGAGGATCTGTTAATAAACCCTTTGCATTAATTTGAAGTAATCTCCCAGCCTACTTTGCTAAGCAAGAAATGAGCTGCATCATCTTAATTACCATTCTCAATTTACTGGGTGGAAGTTGAATTTACCTTCATGTCCACTGGGAAGGGTGGTTCAGCCTCTGCCTCTGTTACATGGAATTACGCTATTTCTTAATTGTAATGTAATAATTAATTGTAATGTAATAATTATTAATTTTTTATTTGGTTATGGCCTATCCAACATTTGCCCTCAGGTGCTATTTGACTCTGCACAACTTGAGTATTTTATATTTAGTTCTAAGTATTTTGTACACTTAAGCATCAATGGAAACTGCTCTTTTTTCTTTCTTTCTTTTTTTTTTCCCTTCATCCAGAAGCAAAGCATCCTTGCAGCTGAAAACAGCCTCTTCAGCAGCTACCTCCAGTTCCTTGAAAAAGGGAAGACTTGGTACAAAATGTGGGTGACCATCCCCAAGAGTGAACCTCTTGTTCTGTATCTGCAAGGAAGCAGCCAGGTAAGATGGCATTCACGAGGGTTAACACACAGAAAAAGAAAAGCATAAGTTTAAATACGTTGAGCTGAGAAATGGGTCAAAGGATTTGTCTTGGTTTCAACAATAGAACTGAATTTCCTATTCTGGATATGACACAAAGGCTCAGAGATTTCAGGTTACCTTGTTACCTGTAGTTGCTGCTGATACAGTTGTGAGCAAATGTTAAAGCTCATCGCTTTTCCATTCAAATTTTAGAAAAAGAAAAAAGAGGACGAAACAAGGATAATTAGGTTATGCTTTGGCTTTTTTAGAGGTTTCAGACAGATGTATTCAAAGGTTTTATTACTCTGCCATTAGGGAAAGCACTTTCCTGTTAAATATATAGAACTGCAAAGGAGGCCGGATATTGCAACTGCTGGTTCAAGCTTTTTTTTTTTTTAAACCTAGTTCTGGGTTGATGGGATAGAGGAATTTGTGAAAATGTAGATGTTCTTCAGCCTGAAAAATGGTAAAGCTCCTTGTCATAGCATCATGGAGATTTATCTTTACTTGAAATACTTACATTGATAAGAGTTTTTTGTCTCTAAATGTGCTGTTGAAGCTTACTAGCATTTGTGTGTAATGAAAGGCAAGGGATAGAAACATCTATATCCAAAATAGAAATATCAGTCATGCTTCCTTAGCATTGAAGAACGACAATGCTGAAATGAGATTCTCCATACCCGGTTTTGCATTTGGCATTTTACAAATTTATACACAGCCTTGTTTTATCTCCCATGTGGGATGGAAGAAGGAATGGATCTGAATTCAGCCAGCAATTACGATGCTGTAGTTGTAGTGATAAGAAGGTTTTCTTTTAATTAGCATCTGTTTGTGGCTAGGACCATTCAAGGAAATAAATTTTCCCCTTGATTTTATAAAGTATTTCAGAGTAAAGCTCACCCTGTATCTGATCAACAAATACTACATGTTGTTGTTAGAGCTGTGTTCATTTCACAGCTTGTCAGCAGGAGTACCTCTTTAAACAAGTTTGTGTAATGTTTTAAACAGTGCTCAGAGAGGCTGAAAGCTTGAACTTGGAGCTTCAGCCCCCTTGGCTCCATCTGCGGTTCCAACCCCACACTGGGTGAGCTTCCAGTCCATCCTGCACGCAGCGAGCTGCCTGGTTTCCCTCCTAGTCAGCGGGAGATCCGTGGCTGAAATTACACATTGAAAAAGCAAACAGCCTCAGACAAGGCACTAAAATGAAGGCAACAAATCCAGTCTTTGGCTCTCTCTGGAGTCAGGATCTGGGGAAAGGAACAATGCTTTAAAAAGCCAAGCAGAGAGAACAGCTTCACCCGTGGAAATTTTCAACTGATGTGCAAGCTGAGCCTCAGCCAAGGGCCAGTGCAAGCCCTGTATCCGCACAAACCAAGCCAGATTGTCTCACACTTGGGCAAAGAGAGTGGGAATAGAGGAAGAGAGGTTTAAATTCTTTGGCCTGCCTCATACAGCAACAACATGTGTCATCTAAGAGGTGGCAGGGGTGAGAAGTTGAGAGGAAGCAACACCCCTTACACAGTATGATTTAGAATTTCTCCTACTGCCCAACTGATTGTTGCGGTACAGCACAAATAATAATCCAAGGACACAAATCACCTGCAATCAGTGCAAAGTCAGTGATGCTTGATTCTGCAGGTCCCACCTGACAGTCATGCAAAGCCACAGATGGAAGCTGGAGGAGCTTCTCTGCTTCAGTTGCTGTGTACTTTGTCCATGTCCTACCAAATTTGATCTTGAGCCTCTGCTGATATTATTAGTAAGATCCTATTTTTTAGGGGAAAAGGGTGCCTTTGACACTGATTGTCAATTTTATGATAGTTAAATTTAGTGGTTAATGTCCTCAACTATTTTAGGTGTGAATGAATCTCCCAATAAAGCGTCAAGAAAGCAACAGGACAAGGTTATTTATCTTACATTCCAAAACCAGGATTTACTGTCAGGAATGAGGCTATAAACAACACAAGTGAATTCTTTCTTCAAGGACCTGCCATTCCCATTTGTATACTTCAATTTGCATCCAACTGCAGGAAAACATTAAGAAGCAAGTCCTATTCCTTGATATTAATCCAATATTCTTGTTAGTTCTGGTTTACATATGATACACTAGACTTCTGAGGAAAATCTCTTCCAGAGCTTCATTACTGGTGTCTGAATGCCTGGAATCAATTGGGAGCCACTCATGTGCTTAAATATTCTTTTCCCAGGCATAATTCTGTTTTGCACAACCACCTTCATGAATCTCACAGACCTCTTTAGACCTGCAAAGAAGCATTTCAGTGCCTGAGATGTGTCTTTTGGGAATAATATTGCCAATAATAGTATTAAAGGTCTTGAAACATAGAGTAAAGCATGACTGTAGAAGTTTGAAAGTTGGGGGATTATTGTTAAGAAGAACAGAAAGATTAGCTGCCTCTTGGGAAGGAGCAAACTAAGCTGAATCTGGAGCTTTGGATACAGTGAAAGCTTCTTCCTCTGCACCCCTGGCTCTCACTCCCAAGAAGGGATGCTAGTGCAGGTAGAAACATGACTCACAGATTTAAAACAGCAAGAAAACTGCTCTTTTGCTTTAGACCCTTGTTCCAGGAGAATGAATTAATCCCCTGAGTGTTCACAGTTCAAGTCTCACATAAAGCTTTCTGCATGAGGATTCCCAGCTTGTTTCGGTTTGGGAATCGTACCAATTGATTTGTCTTCAAATGGAGTCAGAATCTGTACAGCTGTTTGTCATGTTTATCTCAGTGAAATTATAAGAGTTTACTTATAAGCAAAGACCACTCCAAGTGTAAGGAGCTGCAGTTTTGAGATAAATTAGTCTTGCCTTTTCAAGGGCTCCACCTGGAGCTTCTGCCCCCACTGGCCTTGTAAAATGCACAGCTACTTGCAAAGCTCTGACATGAACTTACCTGAGTGAGATGTGCAAAGTTAAGGCTTCCAGGCTAGCTGCAAAAGCAATGGATTTTGGAGAAATATGAAGGGTGAAACTAGTCTAGTTAGAGCTAATATATATATATATGTATATATCAGATCAAGCTTGATCCAAGAGAAAATTTTGCTTTATAAAGAAGAAAAATCTTCCATTCATCATGTAAATGTCATTTACCTTTAGAAAATAAGGGAGTAGCTGAGTTTGAAATTGAGCTCAGGGTTTTTGAGAAGTATGTTTTTTTGCTTGCCTTTTGATCCTGTTTAGTAGAAGCTCTACCTGGCCCTGCACAAAACTCTGCCTGTCCTTTTTTTGGTCCTGAAGATCTTTGCATCACAGGAGTCTCTCAATAACTTGTGTAAGGTTGGGGTTAGATCATGAGTGGGTAAAGAGTGGAATTTGGGTAGAAAAAACCAGGGATTTTCTAAGCCTGCTCAGAGGTAGGAGGGGGAAAATGACAGTGGTGCCATTGATGGGTCACTGTTGTCTAAGAGAGCTGCAAAGAGCTGTGCAGTGCAAGAGGCGTGTCTGTATGCAGGGATGCCTGAAATAGAACTGCCTGTATGGTGGAACTGAGTTGTCTGTTCCCAAATCTTAAACCCTGGGTGTTGCAATGGCTGTAACAGCAATAAATACACGCTGCTGTAATGACCTAGATAAATAACCCATTTGTGTTGTGCTGCTGAGAGTCAGGATGAGTGCACAGTGCTTGTGATTGCTGACAGTATTACACATCCACTAGATTTTTATCTATCACTCACTCACTATCTGAGGAAAATTATTGTAATCACTCCTAAAGTGAAGCTCTTTCAGCACTGGGTATTTTGGTTTAATGAAATACCAATGTCATGTAGTCCTACCATGTTGCATACAGAAATATTTTAAAAAAATACAGTCCAACCAGCCAAATCCGGTAGGCTCTTAAAATTAAACATGAATTTTATCTCTCTTGTACGGCCTGTAAATCCTATTTACATGCTCAGTATAGGGCTGGAATTCCTCATGGGTGCATACTAGCCCCTGGATTTGTTGGGCTTCAGGTAGGAGGGAAGGACTCAGTGGCAAAGGACATCCACAGATGCTGCTGGTCCCAAAGAGAAGTCAGGATTGGGGGTGGGGTATTCCTCAAGGCCAAGTGCTTCACCTTTACCTGTCAGGAGTACGGCTTTTCAGAGATAATGCAAATCCCTTCCTTTTGGATCAGGCAGGTACAGACAAAGTGCCAAAGGCAGCATATTAAGAAAAGGGAGGATGCAACACCAAAGGCATACTGCTTAATTTGCCTGTGTCTGCACATGTTGGGTAGGTGCAACACATACAACTCAAACATCAATTTGCTCTTACGGTGCACTTCGTGGCTACAAACAATATCATTTGTCATTGTCATGGGCAACCTACAATTTTCCATGTGACAAGTCTGTCTACTCTTCCAAGCCAAGACCAGTGAAACAGGCATGGTTGAGCTTGCATGTGCTCTTGTGCATTTGTGTTCATCAGTCCCATGCTTGCTTGCTTGAGCAGTGCCACGTGTGCAGGAGCTGCTCTCTACATGCCAGTTCTTCTGCATGGGCAAGACCTTCCTGTTTATACGGATGTGGCTGTAGTGTCAGGGAATAGAAACTGTGCTGCATTTAGGACAACTAGTTACACTCAAATGGGAACTGAGTGTAACTTTAGTGTTTGGCCTAAAGCTGCCTTGAATCTTATTGAATAGTGCTTGGTCTTCAAGCAGTTGGACTCTGGCATTTTTGCATGACAATAACAAGCAATAGAAGAATAAATCAAGAAGCCTGTATTGATTTAATAAACTGTGATACATGTTTGACTGTATATTTCTTGCCCATTTAGTTAATGTATGTGTTTGCATTGATGTGAGCAGTTTTGATACTTGAATTACTTTAGACAAAATGTTAGAAAAGAAGGCTTTTTTTTGGCCATTGTTCTCAGAATTTCGGTCCTCTTCCAGATTTACCAAGTCATCTGCATTTGGTGTGGGCTGACAAAAGAATGACTTTGCCACTTCTCTGTGGGATGCTTCGTTAGTTTTGGTATGGGGCTGCAACACAAGCAGCTGCTACAGGAGGTGACAGCTTTGTACAGCTGCTTGATGTCTGTGTGATTCAGACTTCAGTCTGGGGACTCATCTTTAGAGACACTTTGCTGGGAGCAGTTGAAGAGGTTGCTGAGCCATGGCACCCTCTGCCTTGCTAAAATATGTCTTTCCTGTGAGCTTAGGAGAGGAGTTGGTTGATGCTCAAGATGCGACTGTTAGCTGTGTCGCTCCTTAGATCTGTGAGCCAATCTGGCCTTTAAAGGATAGTCAAGAATTTGAGCATTGGCTTCCTTGACAACTCTCAAAGGCATCATAAATGACTGAAAATCAAAAATTCTCTTTTCTTTCAAAGACTTTTCCCTTGCCCTCTAGTTGTCTTGGTGTGTCTCAGGGTCCAGCTTTGCTTATTTGCTTCCTTTTAACTAATCCCACAAAATATCCCATGATGTTCAAAAGGGACGACACCAAACTCTTCTCAGCTGGATCCCGTTTCCTGTACCTAATGCAGAGGAAATTTTGTAAAAGACACGTGCATAAGTTACATGAAATTATATGAAAACCCCTGGCCATATTTACTGTGAAAGGAAATCAGTGAAATAAGAATAAAGCACCAGTAAGGCATTGCTTTTTGCTGGTGTAAGCTGAGCAGTCGATACTGCCCCTTCCCTGCTTTCCACGCTGCAGTGCTGAACAAGGAGCCGAATGCGCCTGTACCTGGATCTGCATCCGTGTGCTTCCCGCAGTGTGTGCCCGCCGGCTCCATGCAGTGTACCCCTGTTCCTCCCATTCCAAACAGCATTTGTTCCTGAATTTTTACATTTGCTCTCTCTCCTCTAGGATGGACGAAGCCCACGCCCTATCCCTCTGCCTGGCTACGAAGTCAGTTTACCAGGCTCTAGTGAGAAGTTGGAAGTGAAGCACGTTTTTAAGCTTTGCCAGTCCCATCAAACTCTCTATTTCAGTGCGGAAGATGAAGAGCTGCAGATGAAATGGATGGAAATTCTCACCAAAGCTGCCAAAGGGGAGACTGAGGATACAGCTGAAGGGCTCAGCAACCCATAGAGCAAGTTTCATTTAGTTTCTTTCCTACATGCTATAAACCATCACTTGAATTTGGTATTCATGGCACTTTGGAATCTGTATGGCTTTATATTTTCATGTGTCTGCATAGGAAATTCAGTGGTTTCTCACCTTTTATTGTACATTTTTCACATACAGTAGTTACCTGCCCTATATTATGTTAAAGGAAAAAGTAGTTATAGTTGTTGGTGGTGTCAATGCTGGTTTTAAAACAAAAGACAAGGAACTAAGCATTAATTTTAACAAAGGTAATGGGAAACCATCAGTCTTTTGTTTTCCTAAATGTATATTTTCCAGTCCTTTTGATTGCTGTTGAGTGCAGGATGTGTATAGTCTGTGATTAGTTCTATAAATGCTGCCTTTTAAGTTAAATGTTGTAAAGGCTTGTGCTGGCCACTGACATTCCATTCTCTGCCTCGCCTTCCTGGTAAGGTCTTTGTGATGTGTGAGCAATGTACTGAGTATTTTCCCGTTGCTAAAACTATGTCTCTGCTATTTTGAGATGACCTGTTCACATGACAAATACTGTAGAAGGGACTTCTAAAAATGACTGCAGAATGGTGCAGAACAGAACATTAAGAAGCCTCATTGATTTTAAGCATTTATTATATGGATTACTTTCTTTTGGAACCAATACCTTCCTTCCTTCTATTGGAACCCATTTTGATGTAAGTGAACAAACATTTTATACTGCAAACTGGGTTATGATCAATAAACAAGAACATTTTTAGTACACACCATACAAAAAGGTGACTTATTTGTTGTATTGGTTAATTTAAGTGGCCTAGATTTTATTTATATAATTTGTAAATAATGTTTCATAAGTATTTTAAGAATTTTTAAAAGACCTCAGCTAATTAACAGGATTTAGTGCATAGCATAAGAGATATTTGTATGAACTGAATTTGTAATTTAATTTTCCTGTTCACATGTTTTTGTCTTATTTTCAAACGTAAATGCTTATCTATTTAAATAAAAATTCCTGCAGTTAACTCCTGAGCCAGATTTCCAAGGCACAGCAAAGTTTAGGTCAACATTTAGTATAGGTTAAAAAAAAATATAAAAAGCCCAAAACAAGACAAAAAAAAGGCATGTCTGTTCCTAGTGGTAGTAAGCATGTAGTATCAATCAAAATGAAATAAAATCTGTCACAGTACTGTATTTTTAAATGGTTTGGTTTAACTTTTGTTTCCTCTTCAGCCTTCTACATATTCAGATATTGGTAGAGAGGAAGAAATGCTCCATACAGCCAGAGCTTTTTAGGATTGTTGAAAATTAGTGATCTGCATCAGTGAGTATTTTTTGGACCTACAGAAAAGGACTTATCCTTGTTTGGGGTTTGGTTTATTTTTTACATTGGTGTAATAAATCATATATCTGAAGTCCATGATGATAAAAAATTAGAGGCCATGTATTTGATTATCTACTGGGAAATTTTCATGAGACTTGCATCTTTCCTCTCCTCCCTACCCACCCTCTCTCAACAGTCAACACAGAAAAGATTTCTTGAAGAGTAGTTTTTACCATGAAAAGGAATTCTTTCCCGTGTGTATTATTTCTTCTCCCAAGCTTCCTTGAAAATATAATGATGTAGAGTGCTTGTCTTGAAAATTTACTCATTTAGTAACATTTCTGGTTTGGAGGTGGGGTGTTTGTTTGTTTGTGTTAACATTCTGTCATTCTATGATTCCAAGCAAATAAGGGAAATGTGCTTAGTGAACATATTAACAAAACAACATGCAGTAATGCAATAGCAAAGCACACTGAGGGAATGGACCCAGGCTACAGAATGCTGTTGTAGGAGAGTCTCTCTTGGTTTGCATTGATTACCAGCACCAGGGTCCTACAGTGCTGCTGTGAAATCACAATCAGATCCTCTGAGTAATCACTACACGTCTCTGAAGGCTTGTCCTAAACTTACAGCAGGATGTACCCTTGTCCAGATCAAAGGCTGGAGGGTTAGGACCTTTGTTTAATTCTTCTTCCTCACCTTCTGTCATTCAGAAGGAAGTGGGAACTCCCAAAGCTGAAGAAATAGGTGTCACTGACACTATTTGTCATAAAAGCTGTAAACTTTAGTCTTTCCTTTGTCATAAAATCTGTTCTGAGCTCAGCCTGCTTCTGTGCAGAGGGTTAGCACAGGGATTCAGCATCCCATGAGTCCTACTTAGGCCTTCGTGTTACTGCACAAATAAGATTTAAGCCACTAATAGCCCCTTTCTAGCTCTGCATACAGCTGAATTATATATGCTGGCCATGATAAGACCAGAGAAAAAAATTTGGTTGTGGCAGCAGCAGTTAAGTTTAACCAGGGGACTGAATTTTGATGAAGTGGGGATTAAAAGTACAATACCCATAGCTGCAGTGTCCTGACATCAGCACATTTCAGAAAAGATGCCAAAATCACTCAATAAGCCAAGAACCCTCTCTGTGCGTGAGGGATGTGGCCTGTGGAGCTGCACCAACAAACCCTCTCCACTTTGCTGCTTGCAACCATGAAGTAAAACATACCAGGTCTTTGTGACTCTGCCTGTCAGGTCAAGGCATGAGACCCTACCTCCCTCATAGCCACAACATTCCTGCTCTGAGCATGGCTGGGGCACAATTAAACCAAGCTGTGGTGCTCTGGGCTCTCAGGCACTGCAGGATCCCAGAATTCTGCTGTGTTTGGGAGCTAAACCTCACAAACCTGTGAGAGCTTGCTCAGTCCTTCCTGTCAACAGTTAGATAAGCCTTTCCTTTGGCCACTTGGAGAAGCCTTTCCTTTGCTTCTCCAGGAGCTGCTGTCTCTCCCCAAGGTGCCCGTCATCTCTTGCCTGAATTAAACTGATGTCTGTCATTTTTTCTTCTTTTTTTTTCTTTAAATTGACAATCACAGATTAAGGGTTTGAACAACCCTGGATTTATTTCAGGAAGATTTCATTAACAAATCAATTAGCTGTATTTAATCTCATTCCCACACATTTTTCATTCTGAGTGCTTTTTTATTAATTTCCCTATTCTGATAAAATGTGGTATTATGCCAGCAGAAAGAACAGCTGGCAAGGACAAGGGAAAAAGGCAGTGACAGAGCAGAGAGAGGGGGCCAATCTCTAATTATTTATTTCCTTCCTAGAGGTGGGATGCATGTTGGTGGCTAATTTTGCAGGTGGTGAGCAGTGCAGTGATCAGGATGAGGAACAACACGGAATTACAACTTGGAGAGACACAGCATTCCAGAAATTAGCTGGATCGAGTTGATCCACCTACATCTTCTCCACCTACATTTGAGCCTTTGGTACTGTACAAGCAATACCTGAGCTCTACCGCTGTGATCTTTGGAGCTTGGACAAGACTCACTGTCAACACCAAGACTACAGGAAATCAAACCAGTCAATGAAGAGGTTTTATTTGAAATTAATGTCTCCACTTAAAAGGATGAAGAAAGAATGTAAAATTATCAGGGCAGAAGTTGTGTTTTTGCTAAATGATGTGTGACGTTTTAATACCCTCTGGCCCCACGAGGTGAGCACAATCATATACCTGTATGTAAAACTACTTCTGAAGGTGATGCAGGGGAGGGAATGTGCATCCCAGACCTTTGTTCTGTGCTCATGGAATTCCTTTTCACTGACAGATGCTCACAGCTGCTTCAGAGAGAAAGATGACAGAGCTGTGAGTTTCTTGTTTGATGCTGGAGCTGCTTAGAGAGATGAAATACAGTAGAGCAGTGAAAATGAGGAATATGTTTTTATGTCCATTATAAACATCTTTACAGATGGAAAAAAGTGATCACTGTGCTTGAGCACACTGGGACTGTGTGTATGCAAGTCTCCCTTCTCCAACAGTGATGTGGAGATGAGGCTGGTGGATCTGGGAGGTGAGCACTTGTACCTGCCCAGAGCACACAGCACAGCCAGGTGAGGAACCTGTCTCCAGCCATGGCCAAAGCAGATGTGAAGGAACATGTATGGATGTGTGACTGCCAGCTGCCTGAAACTCAAAAGATACCCCAAGCTAGAGATGGTACCCGGCCTTTAATAACTGTTCAGAGGATTTTTGTCCTAGAACTTAGCTGATGATTTTTTTCACTGATTTTTTTTTTTAATTATCTACAATATCCTGCATCAAAGAATTCTGTGGCTAAATTCCACCTTGGCTAGAAAGTTTCTTCCCTTTTTTTGAAGCTAGAGTGCTGGCACCTTCTAGGTCTGGCCTGGGGAGCAGCACTGAACAGCTCCCCTTTAACCTTTCTCAGGAGCCTGAGGTTGCACAGAACTCTTCTGGGTCTTCCCAGGTGTCTCTTTCTGTGGCTAAAGAGTCTGGACTGTTCCCTTGCTCCTTGCTGGGTAGTCCTGACCACATTTGCTTCCCCTCCTTGAATCTCCTTTCTTTGACCACAGGACATGAGGTGGGTCAAGGGCAGATGCTGGGGCAGGGAATTTCTTTTTTCACATTTCTGTCCCAGACTGTTTATGTCTGGGGCAAAGAATATTTGAATATTTTCCCTCTTCAGCATCTTGTGCCATTTTGACTGTCTTGAACAACAGCAATGTGTCAGGACTTTGCTGGTGGGCAATATTTCCCTTGTTCAGTCCCTTAAACCAGCTGGAAGAAGAAATATTAACCAATATCAGCTCAGGCTGTTTTGAAGTTGATGCTAAACATGTACATGCATATCCTTCAATCACTGCCCTTTGCTAAATGAGCAAACTGACAATGTTGCAGAGCATCTGTGCAATTATATCTGAATGCACCACTCAGAGACTGACAAATCCATTACATGAATTGAAAAGGGCAAAAGGTTAAAATAAAAATGGCTTAATAAAATTGCAACAATCCATTTAAAACTGCACAGGGGAAATGCAGAACTGTGAAAAGCATTGAGCATCCACCATAAAATAAATCTTTATTTGCTAGAACAGACACTGGGCAGCTCCTTGGCTGGTACAAATAGATGGATTTAGTTACAACTGTCTGTTAAATTAGCTGAGGATCTGACCATATAGCTTTGTTTGATCTTTAAGCATTTCTGCTTCCTGCCAAGCCTTAGATAATCAGTGATTTACAGCACAGCTTTTGCTGTCCCTAGATGCACAGAAGACTTGAGCAGGATTCCACTCCATACAGAGTCATTTAGAGACAAGGGCTCAGCAGGTTTTCATTGCTCTTGGCTTGCAAATAGGTGATGTTCTCCCTCAACAGCAAATTTTCACCCATTTCTCCCAGCACAGGGAAAACCTGACACTACAGTATTATTCCAATAGCTGCTAATTTTTTTTGCCTGAGAGATCAATTTTGTGTCAAACTTGTCGCATGTTAGCAATTCTTCCCTGATTTCTGAGGTATGCACTAGGCTTAGGATAATAATGCATTTCTGTAAGTCTGTAATGAAGTCATCACTCAGGAGCAGCACACTAATGCTTTACTGTGTTCCTCAGAGGTTGCTTCCTGTTGCTGTTTTGAAGGGATAAAAGCAAATCCAATATGCATCTCGTGCAAGGGCCTAAAGCAGTTGCTGGTATCACATGAGCTCAATCCTCTTCTGAGTTACGCAGATCAAATCCCCAGGATTTATTTGACCTGGGGGCTTGGCATGTGTGCCAACTTCATCACAGAAACCTTACCCTGGTGCTGTGGTTTGGGACAGGTTCGGAGCAGATTCCACCAAGTGAGTGGTGTTTCTCTGAAAGGAGGGAAATTTACTTGATGTTGATATTCACAAGGGCATAGAGTGATAGGGCAGGGGGAAACAACTGTAAGCTGAAGGAGGGCAGTGTTAGACTGGATATTAGGAATAAATTCTTTACTAGAAGGGTGGGGAGGCCCTGGCATAGGGTGCCCAGAGAAGCTGTGGCTGCCTTATCCCTGGGAGTGTCCAAGGCCAGGCTGGATGGGTCTTGGAGCAACCTGGGGTAGTGGAAGGTGTCCCTGCCCATGGCAGGGGTGGCACTGGATGGGCTTTAAGGTCCCTTAATGATTCTGTTAATGTTTAATTTAGACTTATAAAATATAAAGCTCATCTCTGGTAGAGAATGATCAGATATAGAATGAATATCCTGACATTTGTAAAAAGTAGACATTAGGAGAAGGAAATTAATAAATCAATTTGCATGGCCATGTCTGCTTAACTGGAACCATGCTGATTAGCCCCAAACAATGCTGGAGGAGATAGCTTGCATGAGTCTCCACAGCAATATTTTATCTTGGATTGAAGACACAAATGGTTGTTCTCAGAATGTTTGTTTTTCCAAGCTACTGACAAACAGAATGTGTATTGATGCCACTTGGCCTGTCACACTGTATTTATTCATTTCTATAACAGAAGGAACAAAAATGTTCCCTCTTCAAATTAGCTTAGCATTTTCAGGCGCTGATGGGATATATGTAGCTGTGTGCTGCTGTGTTTTTCTGTACTGTGGCATTGTACTGCACTTAATAGTAATACATGAAAATAGTTCCTGAGCTGTGGCCCCAAGCTGAATCCACCACCTCTGTAACACCTACTAGAAAAAAAGAAAACACACTGGAGTTTGCAGCAGGCAAGCAGGTCACTTGTTATCAGCCATAAGCCATCTTTACATGAGCACCACAGAGCTCTGTGCCACTGATAGCCCAGGGGAGTCGCTGGAGGAGCCAAAACGGAGCTGGACCTGGGCATACAGTGTGTCCTTGGCAGAAAGGACCCTCCAAGTCCCTGTGTGCACTGTTCCTCAGCACAGGACCAGGTTGGTTTCTTCCACACTGAGGAGTTCCCAGCATTACTCCTCTCTGCTGAGAGAAGCAGTACTTTATTTCCACATCTATCATAGAATCACAGAACAGTTTGGGTTGGCAGTAACCTTAAAGCCCATCTCGTTCCACTCCCTGCCTCGAGTGCTGTGTCCAGTTCTGGGCCCCTCAGTTTAGGATGTTGAGATGCTGGAGCTTGTCCAGAGAAAGGCAACAAGGCTGGCGAAGGGTCTGGAACACACCTGTGAGGAGCAGCTGAGGGAGTTGGGATTGTTTATCCTGGAGGAGGCTCAGGGGAGACCTCATCGTTCTCTACACCTCCCTGACAGGAGGGTGCAGCCAGATGGAGGTTGGGCTCTTCTCCCAGGCAATCAACAAGAGGACAAGAGGCCACAGCCTTAAGCTGCACCAGGGGAAGTTTAGGCTGAATATTAGGAAAAAATTCTTCACAGAAAGAGAGATAGGGCATTGGAATGGGCTGCCCAGGGAGGTGGTGGAGTCACCATCCCTGGAGGTGTTTAAGAAAAGACTGGATGTGGCACTCAGTGCCATGGTCTAGTTGACAAGATGGTGTTGGGTCATAGGTTGGGCTCGGTGATCTCAAAGGTCTTTTCCAATCTAGTTAATTCTGTGATTTTGTGGGTGAAACCTATAGCTGGGAGAGGAGGAAGATGAAAAGCCAGGGGGCAGAGTGAAGCCATCTCCCTGGGGCAGCAGCACATGACTGATCCAGCAACCTGCGGGATGGGAACAGCTCTGACAACCCAACAGATCATTTCATGTAACTTCTAAGGGTCATGTTTTTCTTTCAGTTTTTTCTAATTGCTGAGCTTTTAGCTATCACACCTATGCATGTGTGATCTGGCTAAACAGAAGCTGAGGCTGAGAGCTACCATCCTCCTTTTCAAGAGTTACAGAACAAGCAACAGGGTCTGCCTGAGGCTCTGAGCAGTGCAGGCAAACCCAAGAGTCACTGCCTGGGGCTGAGGGGCTGATGCTCAGCTGAAGAAGGGGGCGGCAGCAGGGCCGGCCAGAAGAGGAGAAAGGGGATCAGCTTGCTGCTGTTGGAGGGCTGGAAAGCTGCTGTTGCCAGGCTGGGACTTGGGAGCATGTCCCTGCTTGTGGCCAGGTAAGCCCTGGAGCTGCCCAGGCAGCTTTGCTGGGGACTGTTGCTTCAGCAGTCTTGTGCCCTTGGCATGCCTGGAGCCACCACTAATCACTAGGATTAAAAGAAAGGCAATGCCTTAGGGCAGCTTAGTGAAATCCAACAGTTTGATTGAATCCAATCAAACAATCCCTAAGCAAAAGCAGCAAGTGTCTGGCTGGAGCTGCATGGCTTCCCCTGATGCTGAAGGTGAAAGCAGGGGCCTTAAAAATTATGAGCCTCTCCATGCTATAACCCAGCAAAATGTTTTTAAGATGCTCTCCCTGTTCTCTTCCTTTCCTTACCATCATTTTTCCTTGTGTTTGGTTCCACTATACCACCGAGATATTTTTTATTGAATTCAAAGCATATTTGCATGGGATGGGTGGTTTTAAAGGCAAAATTATGTCACTGCCATTGATAATGGCAGATGACTGCACCTTACTTGGACATTTTACAACAGCTGGATTTTAAGTAAGGGTTGTAGACTTTGTGACAATGGAATTGGACATGTTCTCCATTAAAATCATCAGCAAGACTTCCACTGATGGCAAGCACTAAGTCCCCACAGCTTCCCCATGAAAGCACTCACCTGCAGCCAGGGAGGTGAGTGATGTTCTGAGGGGTCACACCCAGAACCAGGGCTGCCTGTGCTGTTCAGGACATGTGGAGCAAAACCACTGCTGTTGGGTTATACATTCACTTACAAAGCAAATCTGAATGCTGTCATGAGGTGAGTGGAATTCAGGTGCTGCTGCTTCATTTGCTTCTGCGAGTGCCTGTAAGGAAAGATTTGACTTGCAACACACTTGTGTTCAACTTGAATTGTATAACAGCAGCTGCAGGGGTAGTGGTTTGCAGAAAAAACTGCTTCTCTGTCTTTGGTATTCCTCTGGCTTCACAGATATGCAGGACTTGACTGGAGGAGCTATAGTTCCTTGTTGACTTCAATTAGATTGATGAATATTTAGTATTACCGGAAATCCAAACCTAATTCATAAGCTGCAGCATTTTCAAAAATGCTGGGGTTTTGCTATAAAGAGACCAAGCATTGCTTTTAGAGTGTGGTTTAGTTGTAGACATGGGAAGAACAGTCCTTTACATCTGCAATATTCCTGAGGCCCCCCTGCCAGGTAAGCTCACAGGAAAGAGTGCTATGGCCAGCAGCACAGTGAGCTGTGTCACCATTACAGGCAGGCATGATCCTGCTCCATTTGATGTTTCCAGCAAAGCCTTAAGAGATTTTTCAGTCTATTTGGGTTTGGTGCATTTGGAATTTCATCTCTCTAATCTGCTCCTGTAGACTATTTTTTCCTTCTAATTCCAGGTGAAAAAAATAAATAGAGGGTAAAACAAGTGGAGAGAGTGTTAATAGCTGCAGTGCTTGGTGTGGGCCCAAGACTATATGCTCAGCACCAACACAGAGCTTCTTCAGCACAGGCAGTTGTTCCTCCTCTTGCTTTCCTTGGGGTGCAAACCATTAAAGGCCTTTTTTGGATCCACTGCCAGTGTCAGCAAATCAAGGATCTCAACAAACCCTGCTGAGACCCAGATTCACTGTGATAATGCTGCCAGGGCAGTAAGTGGCAGGGGGTGACATGGCCAGGATGTGACAAGCACAAAATGACACATGCAGTGTGTGCAAGGCACTTGGGTTTCACCAAGTAGCCTGTGCATGTTGGTGTGTGCCACCCAGCTCTGGGTGGGATGATGGCTCTGGGAACTATCCAGTGGGTTTAGCTGCAGATCCCAGTGAAAACAAACACAACTTTGTAGATTATAAACTGGATGAATGCGAGAGATTCAGCTCCTGGAATATAACCACATGAAGAGCAGTAGACTGTGTTTGCAAGACCAGACCCACGACAACCAGACTGGGTACCTGAGGCTCTGCAGGCTGTGAGCAGCAGCCTGGCTGCATCAGGGACTGAGGGCAGGTAGTAGAGGAGGACAGGCAGCGGATGGGCGGCAGGCAGGAGGCAGGGCAGGCAGCGGGAAGCAGGCAGTGGACAGCGGGGGGCAGGCAGGGCGGGCAGCGGAGAACAGGCAGCCCCTGCCCGGCGCCGCGGGCGGTGCCGCATCCCCTCCTGGCCGCTCGTGGGGCGCCGCGCGGGTCGGGNGGCGGCCCCCGCGGATACACAGGTACGAGCGTGGTCCCGCATCGTTCCTCGCACAAGTTCCCTCCTGCGTCGCACCGGCGGGGAGGGAGGATGCCAGCCGGGGTAGCGCCAGACCCCGGTCAGGGTGCAGGATCCCTCCCGCGTAAGGATGCGGGATGACCGGGGCAGGATGCGGTACCCTGGGACAGAGGTGTTGTATGTCCCCCGCGAAGGGGCGCGGGAGACCCCAGCCGGGGCTGCGTTACCTTCCCACTCCGCTCCGGACCCCCGCGCCGGGCAGGGGCCCCCCGTCCCACTCTCTGCCGCCTCCGGCCGGTCCCTGCAGCCGCGGAGCGTGGAGGGGACAATGGTCCGCACCCTGAAGTTCTCGGGCACACAGCGCCTCGGAACGGGTGTCCCGGAGCCGTCCCGAAGCCGCCCCGGGCACGGGGGGGTCCCGGCGACCCTGGGGCAGCTCTGCCGGGGCTGCACTCGGGGGGCCGAGCGGGGCCAGTCCTGGGCTGCGGGTCAGGCGGAGGGGCCGAGCACCCCCAGGGCGGCACACAGCAGCCCCTCTCCGGAGCCGTCCGAGCGGATCACCCGGGGGGCTGCTGCGGCCCCGGGGGGGTTATTGCTCCCGGAGAGGAGGCGCTGCGGTTCAATGATAGAAGTTTGGGGTTCACTCGCTGGGGTGGCCGCGGGTACTGGGGACGAGTGCATGGGTGCAGAGGGGAGTGTCTGGCAAGGATGGAAGGTGCTGGTTCTCAGAGACGTCGTCCCTGGGCACATGTCACTGGGCTGCGAAGAAAATGAAGATATCAGTGTTTTAATGGAATATGGTAATACGTTGAGGGGTGGAATGAGAAACCAATCAAAGCTTTTTCCTTCTTATCTTTCTCTTCCCTCGAGTTTTGGTACTCATTCAATTGCATAGACTATAACATCCTTTTAAAACCTCTTTGGCTTAAGTGGGTTCAATAATTTGGGGATAATGCAAGGTGACAGAGGGTCTGGCCCTGAACTGGTGGGACATGTTCACTGCACAGGGCTGCGACATTGGTGGGTGTCTGGGCCTGGGGGAGCAGAGGCATGGTCTGGACCTGTAGTCCATGGCAGCAGGAGATGCTTATTCCCAGCCACAGCCACCTCTGGAGTCTGGGAGCAAGGTGAGAAGGAAGGATGCTGGAGCTTGGTGCAGCTGCGGTGACCTGCTGCTTGCTGGGGTTTCTTCCTCTGTACTTCAGATGACAGGGCAGATGGGCTTTTCCCTGGCTTCAGTGCAAGCAGGGCTGAGTAGCTCCTGAAATCCAGCGACCTCCTTCTCGTGCGCAGCCTGTCCTCTCATATCCTTGCGATTTAATCAGCTCATGAAGTTCTGACAGACTTTATTAATGATCTGATTTTGTTGTGCCTATAGAAATTGGCAAATGTATTTGGGCTACTAGCGTAGCAATGCTTTAAATTGTATCCTCTGAACGTGCTTAACTGCTTAATTTGAATTTAATAGAGCAGTTCATTTGAAAATGCAAAACAAGTTCTGGGAAACCTGCTTAGAGAATGAACTCAAACCCAAGTGTAGACCCTGTTGCTCTAGCCTGATAATGTTGTTAGTTATTGGCTTTTCTCTTTTTTAAAATCATGTATATTTGGCTGCTTTTATATGTTGTGTCAAAGTCTTGTGGGGCTGGGTTTGCCCATACTAAAAGTTTTGGAAGTTTTGGTAGTGACATGTCCTGTGTTACACTCAGCCTTTCTGATTCTGTGTAGGTTAATCTTGCTCTATGTAGCTCTGTGGCAAAACAGCTAGAAATGCCGATCTGCCAAAAAATATTTGCTGTTTGAATTAGAAATCCACCCTCAGTTAATCCCTTGGATATCTATAGACCTGCCTCCTCTCAGCCATGTCTCCAACCAGAACAACAAAGACCATTTTTTCCAAGCCAACTACATCACAACCATGGAGCAGGAGTTCTCAGTAAGGTGCTAAACTGGAATACTCTGGGTCGGGGCTTGGCTGTGCTGCACGGAGCTGCTGCTTTGGCTGTAGGACCGGCAGGGATGCTTGAGCACACGGGGCTTTGCCAGACCTTAGCTGGGTGTCTGCTCTCTCATCTCCTCTCTGCTACGTCAGGGAGGTTTGCCATGGTGTGATTCCACCTCCACCAACATCCATTTGGAACTACGAATGTATTGAGTCAGGTGGACGTACTGCTGGTAGCCCTAAGCAGTTTAGATAGCTAAAATGATGGCTACTGGTATAATTTTAAATTGAACTCTTGTTCAGGATTCTTCATTTAAATGCAACCATGTTATTTATACATCAGTGTTTGCTGCCAATTATTGTACAGTATTTATACAGTATTTTTATTGCATCATGTTGTTATTGGTGATCCTTCTTCATGCTCAGTGCCCCCTTACATTATTTCAGACCGTGAGCAATAGGGCAATAATAAAGATTTGCATAGATAAACTCCCTCACATGTTCCTTTTGAGAGGATGAAAAAAATGTGGCAAGATTTCCATTTGAATTAACGCGTGAATGAGAGAGAAATTAAAGGAAGTTCCTTAGTACAGCCTTGATGCCTGTAGTACTTAGAGGGTCTTAACAGCTTCCTGAGACACAGCTGTGAGGTTCAGACACCCTCTGCTTTTCCTGGTCTTGTCTTCTTTTGAAGGACTGGTGTCTCCCTCTGACAGGAGCAGGGAGAACGATCTCGCCCTGTATTTGGGGACGGTCAGCAGTGTGCTTCCCAGAGGAGCTGTGGGAGCTTACCCCGAGGGAAGGTCAGCAAATGTGCAGGGCAGGAGCATGGGGCAGGGGAAGAGCACAACAAACGTCTGGAAGCTAAGAAGCCTTCTGCCATTCAGCCTATTACCCTGTTAAGCCATGCAGCTGCTGTTACGTGTTCCACACTGCACCGTGGTTGTTTTGCTGCCACAGCGGCATCGCAGCGTTGCTGCCTTGCTGCGGTAGTGCTCTATGGACACTCCTCGACCAGTGCTTGCCAGGCTCGGTAAATTCTCTGGAGAGGCCTCTGAGGTTCTGTAAGGCTTGTGTCAGAGCACTCTCCTGCCCCGTGGGAATCCCCATGGAGCAGGGTGCTGTCATCAGCCTGTGCCACTGAGGTACTGGTGCCTCTCAAGCTGCTCAGATTATACTCGGGGCTTTTGGGTGAAATAGGAAAAAGAGGAAGGAGCAACAAAGGCATATCATTATTTTTAATAATTTACATTGCTGAAGTGGGAGACTCTGGCTCTCTGCTTATCCAGGGTGGTACCTTTTTTTTGCTGTGATTCCTCTCCCATTCCTCAATACCCTCCTGTAGCTCTTTCAGACCAGGCAGCACATACTTCTGTAAACATAGAATGAAAAAACACATCAGTGCAGCCACAGACAAAGGGAAAATAAATGCAGGGCGTGGCAGAAACACTCGTTATGACAGGTTATAAATTAGTTGGTCTCACTGCTGGGCTGTTGTGTGTAGCTGTGGTTCTGCCTCGTCCCTCCAGTTTCCAGACCAGGGAAGGGGAGAGGTTTCATGAGGTGGGAAATTCTGCAGGCTGCAACTCCCGAATGCTCCATTCAGGCCTAGTTGTGGAAGGAATTATCTAGCAGACACCACTGGAGGAAAGGGACTGGGTCTCTGGCTTAGAACAGATAAAAGTTGCAGTTTGCTGGAGGATAGAAGAGGAATCACCATGTATTGGCTCAGTTGTACCCTGGATGTTGGTGGCCATGGTGGGATGCAGGTACCAGGATGGATGTATCTTTGGTGTGACTTCAGATGTCTGTCCTTTTGTTGTGAGCAACTTTATTTTTCTGAAGTGAGTTTCCTTGGCAGTGCAGAAACTGAAATTATGTCACTAAGAACATACAGTTGCTCTTCCAGGACGGCAAAAGCAAAGTTGTTCTTCAAAGCCAGGAGCACTGCTGCTCTGCAGAACGGGTGCATGGAATTTTATCCCCTTGTCTCTGTGATGTGGTTCAGTTTTTAGGCTGCAGAAGAAAACATGGATCCCGAATTTCCATTTCCATGGGACAGAAGGTGATACAACTTGGAATATATGGGCTTGTAATTTCTTCAGGGTTATTTCTCCTTTCTCGCTCTCCCATGAGCTCAAAGTCAAACTTTGTATTAAGTAATGTAAAAGAAGTGACAGTTGCAGAATGTCAGCTAATTGGCTTTATCTCCTGTACTGCAAGGTGTTAATCTGGGCGGTTAGGCATTTGCACCAGGCATTGATACTGCTGAAGGATTTTTGTGCTTGTCATTAAAACTCTAGAACAGTACAAAATAGAGAAGGAAAAGAATTATTGGGTTTTCTGAGTCCTCCACAGTGCAAGATTGTTCCCTGTGGTATTCTCCAGTGCTTCATCCTAACTACTCTGAAATTACCTAGGTTAGAGAGACAGATTATGAGTAGACTTCTGAATTTCAGCTAATGAATGAGATGAGCCGAATCCTTTGGATCCAAATCATTGATATTTAAAAAAATCACAAGTCAGTCTTAAAACACAGCAGCACCCCAATGACAGTGGTTAACCCAGCATTTTCCGGGTGGTGTGGTCCATTTAAAAGGGCCAAACCACTGCCAGTTTTGCTGTTCCCATTGTGGCAGAGCCTTGGACCTTTCCCTTGAGAAAGCAGAACATCCTCAAGCATCTCTGCAACTCTGCAGAAAGAGGTTTGTAACTATGCTGGAATTGGCATGATTTTGCTTATTAATTGTGATTGCCACTGACTTTTTATGTGCACTGTAGAGTCTTGCCTTCAGTATTATGATGGGGACAAGCTAACACGTAGGACAATTGTTAGTTTTCATTTAGGCATTTTATTGACATGCTGTCTTTGAAATGCAGCCGCAGATGAGCAAGCATGTTATTCTAAAGAGCAGCTTTGACTAGCTCAGTAGATCAGGATTGGCAGAGGTGATTTTGCAGTCTGCGTGGACATCTGCCTCTCATTTGGTTGTCAGATGACAGAGAGAAATGCAGAAGTTGCAGAATGAGCAACTGCTCCCCAAAATAAATCAATTCCTGTGTCTGCTGAGGGTCTCAGGGATGGGGTTGAGCTGGTGCCTGGGTTACAAATGAGCCTTTGCAGCAGAGCAGAGCCCGTGTGGCCCAGCAGCATCTTTAGGGGGTCTGTAGCTGCTTGGGGAGGCGGAGCTCGTGGCTACCTCACCCAAATCGGAGTGGTGGTGGCTGGTAGCAGCACTGTTGGGGAAAGGGATGGGTTAACTGCTTGCCTTTCCTCCAACAGACCTGAGAGAGATGGTTCCATTATTATTTCTGGGATGAAATAAAGGCAGACACAATGCTGCTCATGTATCCCAGACTCCTAAGCAGAGTAGCTTTGATTTGGTATGGATTTGAGGAGAGGTGAAAATGGGGACAGAAGTCGAGTAGGGTGAAGGGATGGTGTACAAAATTCCCTGAGTGCATGTGTCGGATGGGAACAGTGTGTGGGAGGATGGTTTGGGCTGCAGGGGCTCAGAGAGGTGCAAAGGGCAAGTTTTGGGTTTGGATTTTTCCTGTTCATAAGAGCAGAAATTTGTGCCTTCATGTAAAAGCAGAATTACACCCAGGAACGTTTCTGCTTGCAGGCACAGTTATTCCCAAGATCCTTGCTAGTTGATTGAGTCAAAAGAGGCATCTGGACTGGACAAAGGGGTTCTGCTTTGCTCTGAAAAGCAGCGTCCCACGAAGCCAGGGGCAGTTTTGCACAGGCAAGAGAGCTCAGTGTTTGGCCCATTATTGTTAATACCTGCAGAAATTCAGATCAGGAATAAGGTTTTCATTCATTTTAATCTGTTTCAGCCCAGAAGCTGAATTTTCAGATGTAGCCCTGAGTTTCCTAGCCATGTACAAAGGAAGGGGAGGGCATGGGGCTGCCATCCTCTGCTCTGCTCTCTCGAGCTGCTTGTCATTCTGTGCATAACTCGCCTGCAATTATTGACTTTTTAAGTGGGAAAAAGTAAACACAATGCACTGGTTGCCTGTCCTTATACTGGCATTCCCGTCAATCTTCATGCCATCTTGCCCCCATTCCTGTGTCCAGGGAGGCTGAAAGCAGATGTGTTTATTGACTCGTGCTGTTAATCATTGCTGTGCCCGAGCGGTTCCTGATGCTGCGTGGCTCTCACAGCACGCAGTTTGCAGGTTGCTCTGGTGTCCCTGGCCAGGCTCCTGGCTGCACGTCCCTCTGGGTGAAGCCCAGCAATAGGAAAGCCAAACCCTGTCAGGAAAAGAACCAACAAGGAGAGAAGAAAAATAAGAAGTGATAAAACCACAGAGAAGGGTTTTAAATCTGGCTGTTGGTTTCTCAGGCCATGAATGACTTCTATCACCATAATAAAAGGCATGCTATTGTTAACTTTTTCAGACGGGTGTCTAAATCAATTATTCACAGAAATTCTTGCTGACAGTCGTGGATGCCAGTCACAGCTCTGTGGTGTGCACAGCTTAACACAGCAAACCAAGGATGGGAGCAGCTTCAGATTGCTCTTGGAAAGGAAGAAGGACTTAGAGAAGCCAAAGTGGGCCAGCCAGGGGGAGGGAATGCAGGTAAGGTCTGTAGCATTCAGGCTGGTTTTGCTTAATAGGATGGTTGGAAATTCCCCATGAAAACTAACAAATCTGTATTCCATCATCTGTTTTAAAACAGTAAAGTGGTTTCAAAGAGAAAAGGTTGAAAAGTTTCTATATTCTTTACAAATCAGTTATTTGTGGAAATGCAATTCATACGTTTTAAGCTTTTTGGCAAAAAAGGAATATATAACCATCAAGTAGCAAACAGGTCTGGTCCACCTAAAATTTCATGTTGGGGGTGGATTTTTTAATGACTGAAGTGGTTTTTGTCCAGCTCTGGACCCTTCCCGCTTGAGAATTCTTTTGGTCAAGGTAGGTCAGTGCAATGTGCCCCCACCAGTGGGGATTTCTGCCATCTGTAGAGGTTGTGCCCAGTCTGGCAAGTGTCGTGCATAAGTAAGAGGCCACCGGCCACATCGTCCGGGCACATCTGCTCTTATCGGCCACGTTCAGCACCGCAGCGCGCGCACGTCGCTGTGCGCAAACCAGATCACGGAGTTGTTGCAGGCAGATAACCCAGAGCCAGGCACGGCAAACACTCAGCCAGACTGAGCCCCGTGTCCTGCAGCACCCAGAGCAGTGGAGGAGAGTGGGAGTGTGCTGAGGGTGGGCAGTGGACACACAGGGATGCTGCTCTTCCTCCAGGGGTGCTGCAGGAGGCTTCCCATGGGGCAGCGCACAATCTCTGCCCTGTCCAGTTGTCCAGTGGTCCAGTGGGGCCTCCTTCATCCTTCTTCTATCCATGGCTCCTAACAGACATGCTTTCCCTGTGGAAATACATGTGGGGGTTCTTTTGGCTTCTCCAGTGGCTGGCTTTCCAGCTAGTGGATCACTTTGCACCCTCTGCAGAAAGGTTACAATTGCTTGCACAAGATTTAATGAATGGGAGATTATTCATGAGCATTGGAAAAAAACAATGGTGCAAGTTGAAATTATAAATGTGCAGACTTCACTGGCCCAACAAAGGACACCAGCAAGGATGTGCCCACCAAAACCTTTCTGAGAACAGAGGGACCTGGTGGCAGAGGGAAAGGGCAGGGATGCTCCTAGTCTTTGTTATTCCCTGAAGAGAACGAGAATGATATTGAAACATTCCTGACCTGCACATTTCAAATTCAGAGTTGAGCCAAGGGATTCATTTACCTTGCTTTGTGTTTCTCATGTCCCTGATTCTGCTTGGCTCTCCCTAGAGATGGGATGACAGATCCTGGGGTAATACTTGCATCTTGCTTTGAACTTGAACCTCTCGGAGGCTGTGGATGTAGACATGCATGGGGGAGGCTGAGGACCATCTGTAGTTAGTCACTGTTTTGCTGTGGAAGGAGCACAGGAAATGTTTACCAGGCAGGCGTGCCTAGGTTGCTCTCTCATTTCTTTTTTCTTATCAGCAAAACATAAACTCACAGCTTGCTGACAGCGAAACCATATGGTTCCTCTTTTTGACAAATTGATTTTGCAATACAGATAATCCTGGCTGTACATGAGAAGAGATATTTTGGATTATTTTAATTCTTGCATTACTTTCTATTTTTCACTGCCTGGAAATTATGTATTTTTCTATTTCTGAACCCAGAGGTTGGGGTGAGTTAAGAATTCATGGAAGATGCTGCGCTTTAGTGTCTGTCTCTACTTTCAGGGCAGTTATTTGTCATATGCAGTAACCTGTTTGTTGTAGCCAGTGCTGTTCTGCGCTGCCAGACAGCAGCATCAGATTTGGAGATTTTCTGAACACTGGATATCCTCTCAGCGTGAGGCCAGGCTGAGAATTGCGTTTGTATAAATCAGCTCTTGCTTTACAAAAAGCTGCAGAAATAGCTGCAGGAACTTGAATCATAGAACGGTAGAATCACAGGAGGTTTTGGGCTGGAAGGAACCTTAAACCTCACCCAGTGCCACCCCCTGCCATGGGCAGGGACACCTCCCACTGTCCCAGGCTGCTCCAAGCCCCAATGTCCAGCCTGGCCTTGGACACTGCCAGGGATCCAGGGGCAGCCACAGCTGCTCTGGACCCCCTGTTCCAGGGCCTCACCTCCCTCCCAGCCTAGAATTTCTTCCCAATATCCCAGCTAAATCTACCCTTCTTCAGCCACTCCCCCTTGTCCTGTCCCTGCAGGCTCTTGTCCAAAGTCCCTCTCCAGCTCTCTGTAGCCCCTGTAGGCACTGGAAGATGCTCTAAGGTCTCCCCAGAGCCTCCTCTTCTCCAGGCTGAGCAATGCCAGTGCTTCTACCCTGTCTCTAGAGCAGAGGGCCTCCAGGTCTCTAATTAGAGGATTTATTCAATTTTACAGTTTTTCATTTTTACATTTTTGGGTGCCAACAGTTATGCAAACCAAGACCTGAACATGGCATTTTCTAGATATTCATAAAAGAAATACAAATCAAAATGTAAATCTGGTCAGCACAAATGTTAGTGTTTTAGCAGGCAGCAATGCAGCCTCAGACACCAGTTTCAGCTGAAAACAAAAATAAAAATAAATTATATTAACAAACAATCTGCACGGAATTAAAACCTATGGTTTTAAAAGCTAGTGCTTGGTACATGTTTACTCATTAGATTAGCCCAGTAATTGTCACTGGGACTTCTGTTTGGTCTTTTGCTGAGATTCCTTTGGGTTTGTTTTCCAGGGACAGAGGATTTAAGAGCATGAATTGGAGATAGATAGGTGGGACACCTGCCTGCTGCAGTATGATCTAGGAGCTTAACAACAATTAATGACACGGGGGGAGTTTTAGCATTAAAAATAAACCACATTTTCTAACAACATGGTTCTGTCAGGATGTTCTCATGGAGGCTGTAATTTCTTTTTGCCTGTTGATGTGGAAAATATATTTTCCCCCTTTTAATCTTTTTTTGTGTGTCAACATAGTGCTTGCAGCACTGTGCCTCTGAGTTTTCTCAAGTCATTTGGAAGTCCAGTGAAAAATAGGGAACTTGGGCTCCAATGCAGAAGCAGTGCTGGTATTTTGTAAATGTTAAAAAACCGAGTTTCCAGATTCTGTCAATGCAAATGTACAGACCCAGAAAAAGTATTTGTCACCTCTGAAGTTATCTAGATGTTATATGTTGTCTTAATGGCCTGACATTGAAAGTTTTGTTTAAAGTGACTGTGAATAACAAATGTTGTGACAATAAAACTTAGTGTATGAAGTTAGTGGCTGACATTAGGTGGCCAAGGGGAGAACAGCTCCATGGCTCAAAGAGCATCTGGATAAACAACAAAGTAACAGAAAAGCTTAATGAACAAAAATGTATTAAAAATTAATGATTTACTGTAAAGCAGAGTTTGTCACTTGAAAAGGGAGATAAGTTATATGTGTATGTCCTTCTATGCCCCTCCCTGGGGTTTTGACCCCCTTGGCCCCTTTCAGCCAAACCAAACAGAGGTGCAGTAAATAAATAGGTAAAAATAGGAAGTTTTGATCAGATCATGCCAAGATGCTACCAAGTAGGCTTAACTGCATGATCAGTCCACTAGATCTTGGAAATTTGTGTGGGGGAAGATGCATAATGAATACTCCCAGTGTGGAAGATGCCAGCCTGAGTACTAATTAAACAGAATCCAACAAGACAGGGATCCGTAGGGGACCATGCCACTCAGAAGTGACAGTGGATTTTAGTGTTTTTAGTGTTTCAGTGTTGAACATGTACCAGTCTGAGCAGACAGTGTCACAACATGAGTTGCTTTGTGCTGGAGGAGTGCTGCACTGATGGAGGGGGTTGGCCGTGGGCTGGTGCTTGGCAGAGCAGCCAACATCGGCCACCCCGAGGTCTGGTACTTGTTTTGACCATTAACTGGGACTGATTTACGGTCTGGTGTCAGTAAAACCTCAGTGGCCCGTCCCCCTTGGCTGTGGCGCTGCATTGTGTGGCTCTGTGCTTGCTCTGCAGGGCAGTGCAGCCGCCTCCTCCCGCCCCAGCTCGGCTCGCTCCAGGTCCTTCATGGCAACGGCACAGACGTGGGGACAGTGGTCACGTTCCAGTGCTCCACCGAGCACCAGCTGGAGGGACCAGGCATCGTCACCTGCGTTTGGAAGGGGAACAGCACGCAGTGGACAGCCGGAGTGCCCTCCTGCAAGCGTAAGGTTCTTCCCAAACCGTTCCCCCTCCCTTTGGGATGCCGTGTGTTCGTTTTGCCCTGCCTATCTCTGCAGTGTTAGGATTCATTCTAGATACCTGTGCAAAGAAAAAGACAAATTCATTTTTCTTCAAAGTTTCCCTGCTGATGGTAATTCCACTCCATATGTGTTCTGACATGTCATTATCATGACACAGAAAAGACTCTGTTGGATGCGTCCCTGATCTCATGTCACTGGTAGCATGGCACCTGGAATAACTGTGCCTCTAGCTAAAAGCTGTATGCTGCTTTAGAGAATGTATGGGTGTGTCTGTTTAGAGACAAGTTTAGGAGAAAAACTCTGGAATGAGTGTTTCCTCTAAAAAAAAAGGGTTCCAACAATCCCTTTCCACCAGTAAGAAATGAATACTAGTGGATGAAAGTGAAAAACCCAACCGTTTATTGACAAACAGAGTGCCCACAGAGCACGGGGAAAAAGGTAAATTAATGCTAGATATTGAACTGTCAGACCTCAACCATCCACCCACTTCCCCTTCCCCCCACACCGGAACAAAACCCCAAAATGCCAGGGAAAGAAAAAACCCACAATGGCTAGCAGTGTGGTGGGGAGAAAGATGGCACCAGCTCCTGTCTCAAGGAAAAAAACTAAAAGGTTCATGCAGCAGCTCGGGCAAACAGATAGGAACCTGGTGAACCTCTGGTGTTGGGCCCCTGTCCACAGCAGATGAAGCAGGTGGGTGTCCTCTCGGCTCGGCTTTTTCCGAGACGTGGGGCCGACTCGGAGCGGCCCCTCGCCTTCCCCGCCCGTCCTGACCGATCCTTCTCCTGCCGGTTGTTCTCGCTCATCTCGGGCCAGAACCAAACTGTCCAGCTCACCTCGAAAAGCTGCCGAAGGATCGCTGCTGCAGCCTCTCCAAGGCCAGGGAAAGGGAAAAAAAATTTTGCTTGGCTAACAAAAAAACCCCAAGCTAGCCAAGCAAAAACCCAAACCACACTGCATGCCGGACACCTGGGCAGGGAGGCTTTGAAAATGCCCAGCAGAGAGCCCCAAGGCTACCCCTTCCCCCGGACCCAAAGATACTCTGGTATCTTGACACATACTAACGTGAAAGTCCTCACTGAGCAGCAGTGTGAAGCAGGTAGGTTTCAGCAAGGTTTAATGAAAATGTAAAAGATAAATTTGTGGACTGATCTTAGAAATGTGTTCTGTGTTTGCTTTGCTGCAGCCATATCAAAATATGAGACTTTTGGCTTTAAGGTCGCAGTGATTGCCTCCATTGTCAGCTGTGCTGTCATTCTGCTGATGTCCATGGCTTTCCTGACTTGCTGTCTGATCAAGTGTGTGAAGAAGAGTGAGAGGAGGAGAACTCAAAGGTATGTCAAGAAGACAGTTTTAATAACAGTGTAAGAGTGTACATCATACAGGCCCCATTGCTGTGATAGCAGAGAGCTTCAAAGGATTTGCTGCTTGCAGCACTGCAATGATGTTAATTACTTAAAATCCTTAATTTGTAGGTCAGGCTTTAGGCATAGAAAGACGTGGAATTCCAGAGTATTTAAGTACCTGGTGTCTGTTAATATCAGATAACCTCTGGGTAAATCTGGATTTACTCAGGATAATGCAAAGGTGAACACACAAGTCTTATTTTCACGCACAGCATTTCTCTCCTCAAGTTACTGAAGATTGTCAGTGTTTCCCCTTCTTCTCTATTTCTTTCCTTTTTTCCTTTCTTTCTTTGAACACTGCTGGGAAATTGCATCTCCCTGTGTCGGAGCCATCCAAGGCCCTCACCATCTGCAGAACAGCGTGGGGCTGGAAGGACAGAGGATTTTGTCTTCTGGCTTGGAGCGCAAATCAGTGGATTATAAACAGGAATAAGAAGAAGTCAAATTTTCAATCCAGTCCATTATGAAAGCTCAAAGTGGATAGTGTCAGCAGGAGCATTTTGGCTGTAGGCTGGAGCCGAGCTGCTGCCACTCACAAGAGCCTCCACCCACAGTCACTGCTGCAGAAGGCTTTCCATGGGAACTTTTGTTTCCCTCTCACTTTTCTTGCTAGTTATTCCCACCAGGCCCTCCAGTGGAGTGGAGGGAGACTGAGGAAGACAGTAGTGAAGGTTTCTATGCTGGGCTGTGCTTTATCTGAAGGTGCATGGGAACCAGCTGAAGGGGGAACTTCTGTCGTTTGAAATCTAAGTGTAGCCAAAATAGGGATTTTCTGTTTCCCTTGGAAGAAGTTTTTGAGTCAAAAAATGAAAGTCCTTAGTGTCAATCATAATATTGGATTTTTAGGTAGCATGAAATATGTTGCTTTGAAATGAAAGGTTGATTGACATTTTTGGAATTGCCACATTTCTTTTTGATAAGACTATTCATATCAAAGTCCTTGTTTTTCATTTATTTTAAATGAAGTTTTGTAAAAATTAGCCATTCTCATTATTGTGATGACTTGATATTTTTCTCTTACAAAAGAAAAGCCCTTCACACTGGACATTATGACCTGATTCTGTCATCAGGCTGTAAAATTATTCCTTTTGCTGAGAACTTCTCAGTTCCCAGCTGCCCCTGTGCTCCTTTCCCTGTCTCCTGAAGGAGCTGCTCCATCCCATTGGCAACAGAGCCCAGCTCCAAGGAAAAACCTGGGGGCACTGCAGACACTGTGTGTCTTATCCCTTCTGTCAGAAAGAATTGAAGTGATGTACGAACTGTCCATGTCATGGGAGAAAAAGTAACATAACCCTGTGAGAAACTTGTCAGGTGCAGTGGCAGCATCTCTGTTGGTGATGGAGGTGGAAAAGTGCATTGACTTCTGGATGCACAAAGCATTAATCTGACAAAAAGCTGCAGGCCTGATAACTTAATACAAAATGAGAACTCTTGGGAGGAAAATAGGGAAATAAGCGTCTCTTAGACGATATCTGAAAGATGAGGTACTCTTTACCTCTGGAGCAGAGAGGATGCTCTCACCTTGCCTGTAGCTCTGAAATCTGCCTGTCTGCTTCTTTTGGCTCTTTCAGTTGGTCACCTTAGAGAGCACCTCTGCCTACAAACCTGCCTTGCAAGGTGTCTAATGATCTTTGAGGTGCCATCTTGTGTTTGATAGAATCATAGAATCATTAGGATTGGAAAAGACCCTTAAATCAAACTGTCAGTGCAGCACCACCATGTTCACAACTAAACTGTGTCCCCAAATGCCACATCCACGTGTTTTGAAGAGAGAAAGGACGAAGGCTGCTGAAAGTCCTCCCACCATTCAGCCTCCTTGCAGATCTTGTCCCACTGAGGGAGCGTGGCTGCTCTTTTCTTTGGAAAGAGCAAGATTGAGTCCCAAGAAGACAGAAATGGCACCAAAATCAATGTCGTCAGCTCTCACAATTTAATCTTGTCCCATCAGCCAGTGAGAATGTCTGTGATTCTGTGAATCTTAGATTTCTTTTAAAAACAAGAAAAGAAACTGTGGATTTTTTTCTTGCCTCCGAGTTGCAGAGAGCAGCATGAAAACAGCCCTGAGCGTTTCCAGAAGAGAATTCTGACAGTGAGGGAATATGCCCTACACTTAACAAAGGCAACATTACCTGTCTCCTCCATTTTTAAGTCAATATCTTTTCAACCTGCCTGGTGATTTTGGAAACCTTAGGAAGAGCAGTGCTGCAAAAAGTCACAGAAAATATATTTTTTTCTGAAATAATTTATTCCGTAAAATGGACTTGTAGTCTTTTCACACACAACAGGATGTGGCCTGATGTCACTGATGAAGGTCCATGACACATCATCCCACCTTATCTGACTTTTACTATTACGTGTAGTCTGAAAAAACACTGAATCAAATAGACATCATTCTTGGAGGTTTGTTCCTTTGAACTATCCACTGGTGCTCATAAGAAAATTGCTCTCATTTTTTTGTTTGTTTGCTTGTTTTTGAGGAGTGCTGGACAGTACTTAAAATAGCACTATTTTACGGAATAATATTTATGCTATTGAGGAACTCCCTATCTTAAAGTGTTATTTAAATCTCCACAAGTTTGGCTTACACATGAAGTTCAGCATGTGTTTAAGTGCTTTGTTCAGTAAACCTGGAATTAGATTTAAACTCTAGAGAGTCAGGTCTGTGGTCAGATAACAGCTCAGCTGTACAGCCATATATCACAATACTGTGTTCTACTGCTTGGTATATTTGCAGAGATATGCAGCTGTGGTACCACCTAAGAACTGAAGAACTAGAGCACATGCAAGCTGCTTACTTTGGTTTTAAGGGAAGAAACAATAACAACAACAATAAGAAACTCAGGAATACATCTGTATTTGATGATGTGACTCACATGGCATATGACAACCAAGGCTTCTACAGGTAAGGCTCTTAAAATATAGTAGGTTTGAATGAGTTTGTGGAACAAATTTTAGAAAGAGGATTCCTTGAAAATGTATTTTAAAGGGAGGCCCCTGAAGAGGACATGATGCTCGTGGGTTGTCAGGGCTTGTCCTTGAACTTGGCTGTCTTGTGGGGAATTAATGTTGTCAAAAGGTGAGACAGCAGAGGATTGAGTGTGACCTCCCCTCTTAGAGCTGCTTCCTTCCCAGGAGTGTCTGGTTGAGCCCATTCTCCAGGGGAGGTTGCACCAGATCAGCTAGAGAGAAGGTTTTAGTTGGGTTTGTTAAACTGATGCTGAACTGCAGCAGGGAAGTTCCTGATCAGTATTGGTCAGTGGGATCAAGGTGTAACTTGCCTTCCCTTAGGAGCCTTGGGACTGGAGGCAGCCTGGGACACCTGGGGCTGCAGGAGGGCTCAGGGTGAGCATCAAGCATCACCATTCATCCTCCAGTGAGCAGAAAAGCTCCCCTGAGAACAGTTTGGTTATCAGGGAGTGCAGCACAAGAACAACAGGATCCTCCTCCCCAAGGCAGCAAGAATTCCAGTGTGGGAACCCTGACTCTGGGACAGGCCAAAGACACATCCTCACTGGAATAAAGTGCATCACATACTGTGGGTGCATGGATGGTGAGCACAGGAGTTCTTTGTGCTTGTTTAAAATCATCTCTGAGTGTGTCCAGGTGTGTTACACTGACTGTGATGGTGCCAACAGAAGAAAAACAGAAAAATGAATATGTCTAAAATCTAATCACTGTTTTGCTAATACTGTTTGTATAAACACACGTCATTGTGTCTTTTACCCCCTCTGGGTTCTGCTTCGTTGTCGTATACAATAATGTACTGCACAGTCCTTGTTTGCTTTTAATTCACTGCTCACCTGTACAGCCTTTCTGTACAGCACTGTCAGTGATTTCTAGTGCTTACCTGCAGAAAACAATCCCATGCACCCTTGAAGAAGACTCGCTTCAGTATATCTTAATTTATTTTTGACTAGAAAAGCATGTAGGTCATGCTGCTTTTCAGACTTAATTGAATAGATTTAGAGATTAACATTTTGATTCAGTACTTTAGGATCAAAATACTGTAAGAAGAGACAAAATAAAAAGCCAATTCTTTCAGGTAAGGCAATGTAAAATAAAAACTCCTTTCAGGCAGGTAAGGTATTTGTTAAGGTTTACAGACAAATTTAGTTAAAAAACTCTAATCAGTTAAAGTGGTGCCTTAGTATGCTGACAAAATAATTTTGGCTGGAATGAGGTGACACGATGTGGGTGCAGAATGCTGATGTGTAGAAGTTATAAGTAACAGAGAAGCCCAGCTGTGTGACAGTAGGGGCTCCACTGTGCTCTTCTGGACCTGTCTGCCACAAAATGAGAACTTCTTCCCCTCATGTTTGAAGCACAGAACAAACACCATGAATACGTAGTTTTGCAGGGAAACATTGAATTTTAGTGGCAACTACTTTAATTATAATGAGCCTCATTCTGACTGCTTTGCTGCTTGAACAAATTGCTTTAAAATTATAAGAAATATGTGTACAAATACCCAGGATCATTAACTGCAGAGTGCAGTCACTGCTGATTCCACCTCTTTCATTTGGATGTAAGGAATCATAATGAGGATGAACATACCAATTTTTAGCAGAAGGTCTTACATGCATGAGTTGCAAGTATTTACAGCATGTCTGCTCTCTTATATTATTGAAAATGCTAAATAATGTTGAGCAGGGAAAAACAGTTACAGATCATGGTGCTGCTGGGAGGGAGGTGTTTCCCCAGCGTCGCTTCTCAGAAGTTCAGAGCAGCAGAGATAGCAGTTTGCTCTGTGGTGCAGAGGTTTGAGCCAGATTAGCTGGAAAAAGGGTCTGTGTCTAGGGAAGGGAGATTAGCTGCAGCCCTGGGCCACGTAGTTAGAGGAGAACAATGTCCATGAGCCTCCAGAGCAGTCCCCAGGAGGATTGCTGGGCAGAGGGCTTGTCAACATGCTGGGAATGGTCTCACAGCCTGACTGCAGGATGTACCAGGATATGTTATTTTTGAGTCAATTGTTTTCTGACAAAGAATAATACCTGACCCTGCAGTAATTCTTGTCTGGAGTACTTGCTTGGGCACCCACCACCCGAGACAAGCAGTCCTCTGCCGTCCCAGAAGCAGCCATGTGGGAGAGCTTGGATCAGGCAGCTGCCCAAGCAGGCAGGTTGTTCTCTGCCCTGTGACAGGCACAGGGTAAAATATCAGTAAAGAGAAGCTTAATGGCAGCTGTCCTTCTCTGTGCCAGCTGCTGGTAATGTTTGGGAGCTGGAGGTGAAGGTCACTGAGCATTATATTAAAGAAATGGGTGTCCAGAGGAAGAGTGGGGTCAGCTTAACGCCGGCAGGGGCTGCTCGCACCCACTGCTCAGCGTCGGCTGTAGCTGCTCCCCGTGAAGGTGTTCCAGGGCTTGACAACCCTTTCTGTGAAGAATTTTTTCCCAATATGCAACCTAAACCACCCCCAGAAGCAAGTCCTCCAGACTGACAGAGCTTAAAAACTGCCTTCAGTTTTCAGCAAGCAGGCAAAGCTTCACAGTAAACTAATGCAACAGCCTCAGCAGAGCTGCTGCTCTGGGAAAATAGGTTTAAAATACAGGGTGAGGAAATGCAAATAAGCAATTGCTCTGATAAACATCATTGTCAGTTTTTAAATCTGTGAAGAATTATCCTGTCCTGCTGTAATGTACATCAATTAAATTTTAAGCATTCATGCAGGGAAGGGGCTGTCTTGTGCTTGTTTAAGTAGTTTGTAGCATTTTCACTTGTTCTTTAAGTGAAAGCCATCAGTTCCATTAAAAAAACCAAGGAAATGCAAGTTTTCTGTAGCAGAAATGGGAGCCTGAATCCAATTGGAACCAGTTTCGGTCTGGCGAAATTCACACAACCTAGCGTAACATTGTGAGAGCAAACAGCAAACCCTTCTGGCATGAGGAGACATTAAAGAACCAGACACTCCTCGTTTGGAACCTATTTATATGTCAGCATGTGTGGAAGATACTGCCCCAGGAGAAGCACAGATAGCCAGCGTAAAGAAAACGCTGAGAGAGCTCATTTCACTTTGCATCAGCTTCCTAGTGAAGGTCAGAAATAGCCACACCTTGGCTCTGTTGCTTTGCTTTTCAGTGTAAAAGTCCTGTAACCTGTCCTGGAATAGATACTCCCTTGACTCAAGGGATGTGCTGATTTTTCATAAGGGGAATTGATGATCCAGCATTTTCCACACTCAGGAGAACTGAATGTAGCTGTACACTAACTCCTTTTCATTCTCTGTCAGCTGAGATGACAACCAGAAAAAAAACAGTCCAGCTCAAAAATACAATCTAAAGAGACTCAAAGAAATTTGGTGTGGTTTTTTGTCTAGTGTGGAAACATTTGGAAGAAGTTAGGCATTCCAAATTTGGACTATTTAGAGGTGAATTATTTTTTACAGCTCTAGGCCAAGTTATAAAACATTCTCTATGAAGTAGCTGATCTGACTGCAGATGGAAAAGCCTATGTCTCAGTAGGCCTGAAGTCCTCCTTTCAGCTATTCACACAGCTGGAGCATATTACCAAGAAGAAAAAATCCTTCTGCAGAGAAGCAGGCTGGTATGCTCTCCCACAGAAGATATTTTTAGTAGCTGAAATTTTTGTACCAGAGCCCTTTCTGACTACAAGATGCTTTACCATTGTACCTGGCAAAAAGCAAATAAGAGCAGTCCAACAACAAAGAACTCCAAGTGAAAAAGTTTTGTAGAAAATCCCAAAGCCAGCATGCTATTAAGAGAGGCAGCTCAGCATTTTCAGTCAGGCCAAGAAGTCATATGCAAGGTTGGTGAGATTAGCCCATGGCTTTGACCTCTGCAGTAAAATAAAATAAGGGGTTTTTTTCTCTTTGATTTAGTGGCTATAGAGTGCAAATTTTCCACTATCTTGTGTAAGGGGTTGTGGGGAAGGCCCAGATTAGAAATTCATGTTGCTCTAAAAAATGATGATGTCCGCCCAGCCTCGCTGAGGAGCACAGCTGTGAGTAAAGGGATGGGGTGGGACGCCTGGCTACATTCCTGCCTTGCCCTCTGTCCCCTTGAGGGAGCTTTCCCAGCTCTTTGCCCGCTGAACACCTAAGTAGAAGTGATTAAAAAGCTGAAGGATATGATGCCCTTCTATCAGTAGGGTGGTGTGGTGTGGATTTACCACAGTGGAAAAGAACAAAACTTGGAGAAATACCCGTGTTTTGAGACAAACTGCTGCAAAGCTTAACAGAAAATGTCAGTAGAACAAGGAAGGTGCACCAGGACACCTGGAACGACTGCCAGGAAATGCACCAGTGGGACAATTAAGGGGGCAAATAATTTTCTACAACAGTGACAGTGCAGGATTGTCCTGGGGAAACTGATCTCTGAGGGTTATGAAGGTCTATCACTGCTTATGAAGGTCAGCAGTGTCACCAGAGAGGTAAGCCCTTTGCTCCCTACAGAAGATCTGTGCATTTTCTGTTATGATCGGCCTCATGGTCAGAAGTTGCTGGTGTTTACCTGCAGGCTGGGGCACACAGAGCAGTGCCCCAGGCTCTGGACACACGTGGGACCATTGGCACAGTGTCCTTGAATGTCTGTGGGGGTGTGAATGTGTCCCCCTGCTCAGCTACCATTGCAGTGAGGCACCTGTGGGCTGCTGCCAGGGCACAGGAAGGGGTGCAGGACCACTCATCACTGTGGGGTTTAATACTGCACCACATAGACAATCCAGTGACAGGGCTGCAAAGGGCAAATGACCTGTTTGATACAATTGTATGGAATTAATACAGTTCTCTACACAAAATATTCGATTGCATGGCACCAAGGACTGAAGGGGAGGAGGCCCAGCATAGGAGAGGGGCAGATTTCCTTGGCCTGTTTTTCCCCGTGACTGGTCCAGCCTTGAGCTTCTCTATTCATGGAGTTGTTCTTTTTTTTCCTCTTGTTTTTCCTGTACTCTGTGTTCCCCACCACCACCTTTTAGAGGCTCAGATCTTCCCAGTACCTTTTGACATGCAGGTTTCAAAGAAAGCTGAGACAGGGGAAGTGAGCTGTGGTTTCACCTTGGGGCCCCGTCAGAAGGGTAGGATAAACTGGCTTTTAAGTTACACCCATTTCTGGATTTCAATCTCAATTGTCATCGCAAGAGCTCGAAGGGGGCATGTACAACAACATGTGCTTTCAATAGAGCTGCTAGTATTGTTTTCATAATGCTTTCATGATTACCCCAGGGTCTTGTACAAAGCCACCAGGCATACAGCAACAAAAAAATCCCCTCCCATCCTCCAGTATAAAAGCTGTTTTGAGAGGCAGTGCCAGCACCAGGCAGCTTTGTGGCTGCATTCTCACACGTCTCGGATGTCCCGTTAACAGTGTTTCCCCTCCAGCAAGGAACAGCTCTCAAGTCACACAGAAAAATATTCTTGTGAATCCTCTAAACCCCATTGACAAATGCTGTGATGGCTGTTCTCCCCTGATGGGAGCTCCAAATTTCTATCTGTCAGATAAAGGCTGTCCTTGTCAAATGCATCATGCACTTATCTGTGCAGCATCCAGGGCAGGTTTATATCGCCAGGTAAGGGTGCAGAGAAGGGTTCTGATCCTCTTGCTGTGATGTTTTGAAGTAGCCCAGGTGGGAACTGGAGATAAGGAAAGTTGAAGTGGTTGAAAAAAGTCACACTTATTCAGGACAAAGTACAGAGCTTCCAAGGATGAGAGAGCAGACTGAAGACGGAGTCCGACTGAAGGCCGTGCACACAGAGCAAAGCCCACTGCATGCACAGCTGTGTGTCCCTTGGTGACTCTGCAACCCTCTGAATAGCTCTTCTCATCCTCTGCTGAGGTGAAACCCCACTGGCTTCACTGTCCCTCTGATGTCCTCAGGGTTAGATCTGTTGCAGGGAAGAGAGGTGCCCACTGTCTCATCCTACACTTACAGAATCACAGAATCATGGAATGGTTTGGATGGAAAGGGGTCTTAAAGACTATCCCATTCCACCCCTTGCCATGGGCAGGGACACCCTCCACTATCCCAGGTTGCTCCAAGCCCCATCCAGCCTGGCCTTGGACACTGCCAGGAATGGGGCAGCCACAGCTGCTCTGAGCAGCCTGCACCAGCAGAGATCAATGAAAGCTTAATAGTTCCCAAAACGGGAGGAACAGGTTGCTAAGCCAGGAGTACAGTTCTCCTCCTAGTACAGTTCTAGCCACTTTGGGTTCCTGAGTTGGTGGTGGACTATGGGTGATTGCAGTGTTTCACAACATAGAGCTTTATAGGGGAAACATCAGAGTGGGATGGATTCTGCCCAGGTGAACTGTATTTATTACTCTG
The DNA here is from genome assembly GCA_013397815.1 of Aleadryas rufinucha. Classification (NCBI taxonomy): domain Eukaryota; kingdom Metazoa; phylum Chordata; class Aves; order Passeriformes; genus Aleadryas; species Aleadryas rufinucha. The sequence goes on from VZTH01014104.1 coordinate 226,229, forward strand.
TAACCAGAATACCTAGACTTGAGCTATAATCCTGGCAGGGCAATTTGCAAAAACTTTTTTTTCAAAGGTTGTTTTGCTGGCTCACTCAAAACTTTATTCCAGTTCTTCTCTGTGCATATACTGCTTTGATTTGATTTTTATTTTGACCTTTGACTACCACCTCAAGAAGACGGAACCGAGTTCCTTATACTATAAAAAAATAAACACGTGCACAACAGCAAGTATCTCAGAAGATTTTCTTTTGGCAGTGAGGTGTGCAGTATTACTCCATGTAGCTTCTGTTCCCTGCTGGCAGGTCACAGGGGTGCTCAGTGCTCAGCTGGAGCCCAACAAAAAGGTTCTTGAGGCCTTGTTGAGGCCCCAAGATTAAAAGGCATAGTTAAAACATTACAAGTCAATACAACTTGGATGAAGTTACCAGGCTGGTATTTTGAAGAGTTTGTTGTCTGAATTATAGCTGGGTAAATTCTGCTCATCTGAGCACCTCCTTCATCAGTATGTGCAGACTTAGGCTGATACAGTGGTCTCTCACAGTCGTGTTTTAAGATGCCTTTACACTGTCTGACTGTAGCTCATGCCCCCACTAGTTTTGTAATGCAGTTTTCCAGTGACGGGCAAGATTTATTCTCCTTTGCAGGAGTGATGTATCTGCAGCACACATACTCTGCATCAGGAGAGCAAGACTTGAGCTTTCTGGGTTTATTTTCTGTTATTCCCCTGCGGTTCCTCTGTGTATGCACATTTTGTGTGTGAGCATTTCTGCTGGCTTTTGCAGCTGATAATTGCAGAACACAGCTTCTGTTTCCTGGCCAGCTTTTCAGGTGTGAAAGAGTAAGACCGTGCTGTCCTGCATGGGGGTGTGCAGGCTGCTGCCTTCAGAGACCCACATGAGGTTCAGGGGAAGCTGGAGGAGCCACATGGGCTGAGTCACCTGCAGTGAATGTGGGGCAGGAGCCCTCAGCCTTCGCCCTGCCTGCACAAGCTCCTGTGCAACAGCCGATGTTTTACAAAAGCCCCCACGCTCAGGCTGCCATAAATTGGCATTTTCCCCAGAGGGCTGTAACTTGTCTGGTCACAGACCATGTGCAGAAAGCCCCCTGCATCCATCATGCCGCTTGCAGCAGAGTTCAGAACAAGCATCCCCCTGTGCTCCTGAATGAATGGTGTGTGATTTACTGAGCATCTTTTCAGAAACTCTGCTATCTCCATCTGCCACAGCTGCTACTCTGCCCACACCATCCCCTGCTGGGGTGTGGCTGTCTGGGGCAGTGGCCCTGGTGACTTCCCCCACAGCTGGACAAACCCTCCCTTCCTGATGGGGAAAGGTGGGCAGTAGGAGGGATCAGAGACTGCCAGTGCTGCAAACAGAGTCCCAGCCTGTGGTCCCTTTGGAGGGGGGCAGCAGCCAGGGCAGGCAGCCAAGGGCTGATGTGACCGCTGGCAGCTCTGCAAATATCACCTCTAATCCCACTGAGCACAGCTGGCTCTTGTGCTCCCAGCAGTGCTCCACTAACCAAGCAAGGACGTTTCTTGTGCACCAGGCTCAGCATCCAAATGTTCCCGGTCACACTCTCCAGACAGCATAGCACTGCATCAAAGCTGGGCACTCATTTGATGGCAAGCAAACAAATAGCATCTGCCCCAACCCCAAATAAAACCAACCTCACAAGTCTTTGCAAAGTCTGCATCAGCTTTTACAGAGACACAACTATTTGCCCCACTGCTACCAACTGGTTTTGATGCTGGGGGAAGCAAGTCCTTATGTTACAGCACGAGTCATTTGCGAAACGCCTGATGTGCAAATAAAATGGATTAGGAAATTCTGTACCTTCACCAGAATTAACAAAACAGAAATAATGTTTCCCTTTGTGCTTACAGGTTCCAGGAAGAGTGGACTCGGGATGTCGTAGGCCCTGGGTGTTGCAAAGGCAACAATCAGCTGCTGAAGGCAGCCAAGAGCAGTGGTGCCCCTGGGACACACAGGGTACCGAAGCACAACACTGCAGTGCAGACGGTGAACTCAATACACGTTGTTGAAGTCTACAGTCATAAGGATAGTTACAACAAACCAAGCTGCCAGATACCTGGATAGCTGGTGTCTGAAATACAACTGCTTCTCTGGACCAAAATGAAATTTTGATAGAAATATGTGCCTTAAAGACAACATAGAAAGTTCATTATTCATATGAATTGTAAGTTTTCTATATTCCAAGATGGTTATTTAACAGAAATGCTTCAAGGTCTGATACAAATAAAGATATGAATGTTGGGGCTGTCAGTCCATAGCTGTTCTCTGCGGTTTACTGTGCAGTGTGACCATGGCAAAAGCATAATGTTCCTCTGTACAGCTGGAGAGGTGGTACCCAGTTTGCATACTTCCCTCATACAAAGTTGCTGATAGTAATTACACACCCCTCAGATTCCACTCTTCTCTGAATCAGTGGGTTTTGTAAGAATTTCAGAAAGAAAAGTCTCCCATATTTTTACAATGCAGCATGATAGAACTACAAAAAAATTGGTTTTAATTAAATACCCCATTGTTTTGTATCAGGAAGGTCTTTAATTCATCTGCTGTGTGTTTAGAGACTGTGTGAGATTGGGTGCAGCAAAGGCCCACCTCCAGGTCTGCCAGCCTGTGGGAGAGGAGGTGGCACATGGAGGGATGTGGTGTCGTGCTGTGGCACCGCTTGGGGCCCACACCAGTGACCTCCTGTGGCTTCTGCAAGTGTCCCAGTGCGAGAGCAGCTGGTGTGCGGGTGGGGACAGCAGTGCAGCCTTCCTGGAGCAGCCAGCTCAGGATCGCTGCAGCATCGTCCCTGTGAGAGCTCTCTAAATAAAGGGCTGAGGTAGCTTTTGAAAGCCTGCCTTCTTTTCCTACTGTTAATCTATTCATCGTGTGAGGAAACAAGGTGGGTTTTTCCCTTGTTTTGTCCTTTTTGAATAGTTAAGTAACTGATACAGCTCTTTTTCTACTGTTTATATGCAAATAGATGTATATCCTACTTATAGTATAGTTATTTTTGTTCAAGTTGAAGCCTTATTTAATGCTGTCATCAGCTGTTTAATGGGTATCAGCACATCCCTCTCATGGGTGGAAACATGACCTTATAGCAAGATGCAGTAATTGTTCTATGGTATATCCCCTTGGTATGAATCAGGTATCCTCTCACGACCTGCAGTTCTGAAGCTTCAGTTTTGAAATTCAAATTACTGTAGCTTGCTGGCAAGCCTAGAAATGCTCTCTTCTTTCCTGGCCATACTCTGCAGAGATCAAAAACACGTGCTTGAAATTCAATAACATGGAAGTTGCAGCAAAAGAGCTTTTTTCGTATTTCTAATAAGCTCAGTTTTAATGTACATTACACCAAGGTGCACCCTGCAACACACATCTTGGTATGCACTGCAAAAAGGAGAATGGATGTACTTCCCATCACTCCACCCAATTAAGTTCTCAGTTCATCCAGTTAATACTACCCAGTGTTTATCAGGACACAGTTGTGCTGTTAATTATTTTGCCTGCAGTTTNAGGCCCTGGCACAGGGTGCCCAGAGCAGCTCTGGCTGCCCCTGGATCCCTGGCAGTGTCCCAGGCCAGGTTGGACAGGGTTTGGAGCAGCCTGGGACAGTGGGAGGTGTCCCTGCCCATGGCAGGGGGTGGATGAGATGGGCTTTAAGGTCCCTTCCAAAACAAACCATTCTGTGGTTCTATGGTTCTATGTGCTCTTGCATGCCATGTGGGGAATTTTCTTTGGGCTAGGCCTGGGGCTGGCACCATCTCTGTTGCCTGTCCCATCAGCTGCAGCTGTGCCAGGCAGCTCCAGAAAGTTTTTAAGAAGATGTGTTATAAAGTCCCCAGAAGTGTAGAACAAATGGTTAAACAATTCCTTCACAAAGAAGATGCATCTCAACCTAGGATTAAACAGAGTTACAGGCATGGGAGGGAGGTGTTCTGTCCTACTGTCAGTATTATGCTTAAGGTACACGTGTGAAGGGTGGCCAAGAGATCCTTGATCCTGCCTCTCTGCAGCTCCTTTGAATTTCCTTCCCATCTCTATGATTATGTTCACTGAATTCTATTATTTAGTTCACTGGCATTTTAATTTTATTATGTGGCTTTAAAATGCAATAATATGACTGCAAGTGAAATAAATTCCCTGTTGGGATGTTTGGGTCAGCACTTGGTGTGAGCAGACAGCCTGGCTCCTGTTCTACACGAGGCAAAGCTGAGTAATGTTGGATGGGACAAAGTGCACCCTTGAGCTGCCAGGGATGCTGGCAGCCATGGGAAGCACCACAGGAGGCAGGTAAATTCACTGTCCCTGTGCCAGAGCACTACACGATCATCATTTATTTGGGCATATAACGCAAGAGGCAGCAAAGTTACACCAAGATAAGGAAGCAACACCCAAACTGTTTGTATAAGATTTGTGGCTCGGCTCCCTCTGGGACTGTGCTTAGTTCTGATGGCTGCACCCCCTGGAGTTAGCTTTATTGCTCATGCAAACATAATTTATTGTCAGAAGGGAAATAAGTGCTGTGCAGGAAGGAGATGAAAGCAGCTGAGACTCTAAAATAGACATTTAAAACCTTGTAACCCTTAAATGTTTGCCAGCCTGTGGTTCCAACTGGATTCAGGCTCCTATTTCTGCTACAGAACACTTGCATTTCCTTGTGTATTTTATGAAACTGATGGCTTGCACACTGCTCACAGAAGTGTTTCACATAGGACATATGTTGTATCTATGGAGTCTGCAGTGGCTTCTAACCCATGCCCAGTACTGGCCTTTACTTCACCCAGGCTCTGGGTTCCATGCTGGCTGCACACCATCCTCTCCATCATTCCTGGCTCTGGGGGTCAGATGAGGCCCGGAGCTGGCACAGGGATGACTTCCATGTGAGGACATGTACCCGAAGTGGCTTTGTGCCCTTTCCAGAGCTCTGCAGAATGTCAGTTTGCCAAATCTGTCAACTGTTTATTTACACACCTATTTTAAGGGGAGGATGCTCTAACAGCTTTATTTGCTTCCTGTCTTCAAAGAATTCAATTGTTTGGTGGTTTTTTTCATAATTAGTTGAGTATTTTTTCTCATGTGTAAAATTTGATTTGTGCTTTACAAGGGATCATATAAGGAGCCAAGTGCAGTACTGAACGTGTTTGTGAGGCTGGCTGTTTGTTCTCCCGTGTACAACCTAACAGCCAACACAGAATCTGTGCAATATTTATCAGAACTATTTGTGATCCATATACATGGACCTGTTCTACATGCCCATTTTTCACTTGTGCCAGGAACAAGAGATACACAATCTTTCCATTATCTGCATCATCTTGTTTTACTAATGCTGTTAGAATTTCCAAGGATAGGGTGTCATAGAGCAGAATCAGGTGTGTGTAATTCACCAGGTAAATACACAGGAAGTTAAAACTGACCAGGGATTTCCAGACCTGTGGATGCTCCAGGCTATCATAGCTGAAATGGACCCTCAGGGATTGTGGAGTCCAATTCCTGGCCCTGCACAGACACCCCAATGATCCCATCCCTGAGAGTGTTGTCCAAATGCTCCTGGAGCTCTGGCAGCCTCGGGGCTGTGACCATTCCCTGGGAAGCCTGGTCAGTTCCTGACCACCCTATGGGGGAAGATGATTTCATCCAAGTCAGTTCTGTTCCCATTTCACAGTTTGGCTTAACTGGTTGGGAATAAATAGCTGGGAATTTGCAGCACGGCTTCTGCATTTGTGTTTGGAGTCAGAGAACTTTTTTCTTCATCTCCTTCTAACCAACAAAGTAATCATGCCAATAATACTGCTCTGACTATATAAATAAGACTGGAAAAGAACCCATTTTATATGCAAAATAACTCTAGAAATTATTAACACANGAACTATTTGTGATCCATATACATGGACCTGTTCTACATGCCCATTTTTCACTTGTGCCAGGAACAAGAGATACACAATCTTTCCATTATCTGCATCATCTTGTTTTACTAATGCTGTTAGAATTTCCAAGGATAGGGTGTCATAGAGCAGAATCAGGTGTGTGTAATTCACCAGGTAAATACACAGGAAGTTAAAACTGACCAGGGATTTCCAGACCTGTGGATGCTCCAGGCTATCATAGCTGAAATGGACCCTCAGGGATTGTGGAGTCCAATTCCTGGCCCTGCACAGACACCCCAATGATCCCATCCCTGAGAGTGTTGTCCAAATGCTCCTGGAGCTCTGGCAGCCTCGGGGCTGTGACCATTCCCTGGGAAGCCTGGTCAGTTCCTGACCACCCTCTGGGGGAAGATGATTTCATCCAAGTCAGTTCTGTTCCCATTTCACAGTTTGGCTTAACTGGTTGGGAATAAATAGCTGGGAATTTGCAGCACGGCTTCTGCATTTGTGTTTGGAGTCAGAGAACTTTTTTCTTCATCTCCTTCTAACCAACAAAGTAATCATGCCAATAATACTGCTCTGACTATATAAATAAGACTGGAAAAGAACCCATTTTATATGCAAAATAACTCTAGAAATTATTAACACACACACACAAAACCTTCATAACTTTGAGTAAACAAACATCTTGGTTTTCAGAGCTAATTACACATCCCCTAAAATCACCAGCAAATTGCTGCTGACTCCCAGGCGCAGAGGAGCAGCCGCCCATCGCTCCCGGCGGAGCTCTGCCGGCTGTCACAGCCGGACTCGCTCCCTCCCTGTTTACTTTCGCTTCTCCAAGTTGCCCGTGACCTCTGCTTATCCCGGCAAGGAGGATTGCACTGCGGCCGTCCCGCGTGGGACGTGTGCCGGGCACGGCACACACCCACCCCTGAAACCGATGGATGATGCTCTACAGAAGCTGTAAGTGCACATTTGTAACGAGGAATTTGGGCAAAACAACGGTCTGAAAGGTGCAAATCTGTGGGAACAGAAGTTCAGAGCCAGAGGGGCAGTGGCTCTGACGGGAGTGGCCAGCCCGTCACTGCCTTCACATTATTTTTTCCCTTCATAGCGCTTGTTTTTGTAAATTATTGACTAAAACTTGCTGAAGGGAGCCTAGTGCGCAATCTGAGCTTTTAAGAAATATTTTATTGTATTTTCTTAAACACAAAGAAAGACTTTGTTAGAGGAACTGCTTGCGCTATCTGGATTCAATTTGTTGCTAAAGAGATTCAGTCCTCTGGCGGTGGGAAAATAACAAAGCGTATTGTGATTCAGCAGTTAACAGATAAAACAAAACACTACATGATGATGTTGCCAGGACAAGGGTGATATTTAGTAAGTCAAATAATTCACTCAAATAAACAAATCGGTCGGTTTAGAGAGGGGAAACAGTACTGGCTTTTGAGATTAGCTAACCAGGAAATCAGTCTGCTGGGAAATAAAAGGTTGTTGTGCAGGTCACTTCGCTTGGCCACTAAATTCGGAGGCAGCACTGTGAAATGAACCTTTCCAGAGTTTTGGAAAGGCTGTGTCAGGAGGCGGGGGCTCGCAGCGTGCCGCTCGCCCCGGAGCGGTTTACCTCCCGCGTTTCTCGCCTCGCTGTTCGCGCCCACCGCTGTGACCGCGGCCGGGACGCGGCTCCCACGTCCGCCTGTGCCCCGGGAACGTCGCGGAGCGCACCGTGGGAGGGCACTCGGCGCCCAGCCCCAGCCGCGTCCCTGCCCCCGGAGCACGGCCATGGCGCCTGCCTCTGCCCTGGCCGCGGATCGCTCTGCCCGAGGCACACCGAACAGCGATCCTGCTGCAGAAGTCTTGCGTGCCACCGGCATGAGGAGGAGATATGTTTAACCTCTGCTTCTCGTGTACTTATCTGAGTCTGTAGGACAAAAATATCTCCAGGCAGTGTGGCACTGTGCGTCGCAGCATTCCCGAGGGATTGATTTTCGCTTCCACTTCACTCACCGTGCTTGGAATCACTGTGTGCTGAAACACATTTAGATTTATATTAGAGATTTCAGTCCATGACACACTAAGATGACCAGGTTTTCTGTTTAGTGGTTTAGATTCCAGTAGTTAAAAAAAGTTCTAAAAGTTTTTAAATTTAGAATTTCTAAAATTTCTAAAAGTTCCCAGGGAAACTTTTTAGCAGAGCACAAAATGCAGTGAATTCAACAGAGGTGTAAAAGGGTCATAAAAACAAATCCTCAGCATAGCATTCCCCCACTGCTTCTTAATATTAGGCAACCTCTCTTGCTGTAATGTTTTAATGTACGAAAGTTTTAATATATGAAAGTGAATCATAGAATACAAGAATGGTTTGGGTTGGAAGGAACCTTAAAGGTCATCTTGTTCCAAGCCCCTGCCACGGGCAGGGGCACTTTCCACTGCACCAGGTAGCTCAGCCCCATCCAAAATGGTCTTAAAAATATACGACGAAAGGAGTTACAAAATTCCAAGTTCCTTTCCACAAGGTTCCTGTTTCTTTACTAAAATACATTGCCAAAATCACACCAATACAGGTGTGATCAAGGTCTCCATGTGCAACAATAATAATTAAAAAATTTATTTTCATGTTGTTAGGAAGATCTGGATTCCAGAGGGTAAATAGAATAAAATCAGGATGTTTATACTCTACTGATCTTCTCAAGGATATGCACCATGACTGTCACAGCATTTGACAATACAAAAAATATATCAATGAAGTGTTTCCCCCATGTTCTTGCAGTTTCCAGAGATGAAGCTGCTTTGTTGTGTACAGAGGTATAGATCAACATGTTAAAGAGTAAGTGTGGGGCTGCAGGTATCTCGTTTGTTAATGGAGGTGCATTAAATTGTGTGAGATGCAGCAGTTGTGGCCGTGGTCACCGGGGAGGTCTCCACGATGAGCTCCTTGCATCGTGATGGGGCACAGGGTGGGACACCACGTTCTTGGGAGAGCTGTGCCACACTAGGAAATGCACCCTGGCACGGAGGGCCAGACTCTGAAAGCAATGGTGACAGTATCAGAGAGAGAAATGATCCAGAAGAAAGCATCAGGACTGCCGGCATAACTCTGCCAGTCAAAATGCTGCCCCAGGACTAGTCCGGGTATGCCCAGGTGTGCCCCAATCCCCATCTCCAGGGCTGTGCTGGGTGCAACACTACTCCCCCCCGATACCTTGAAGTGGTGGCTTTCACAAACATCCACAGATTTGCTTGTACTTTTTTCCTCATGAAGTTAACGATCCCAATTAATTAGATGCTTCACTGTAACCTTTTCAGCGAGAGAAGTTATCCCTGCTGGCTGGGCTTGAGTCACTACCTGCCCAATGTAACTTACGTGTCCAGCTGCACTTAAACGCGTGCTGTGCTGCAGCACAAGGAAAATACAAATTCTACATGCATATTGTGAAGATGCAGACATGATATTTTGGACAGTGAAGTTACTTCTGGAAAAGGAAATTGCGGCTTTACTAATTATGCACTAACTGTTTAAAAACTCATCGCTGTGCAAGTCTAAATTCATGCTTCTGCACTGGACGGCCTGGTGAGCACAGACATTTTAAGAACTGTTTTACCNAGCAGGTGCGGCGGAGCCCCAGCCTGGTGTCTCCAGGTGTAGCTGGGCAGTGCCACGTTTCACACCCTGGCACACTGGCTGCATGGTGTGTGGCGGCGAAATCTGCTGTTTACCCCCAGCCTCCATGCAGCTCGCTGGGACTGTGCCTTTGCACCTGGGGAGCATACAGGCTATCCTGGTGACTCGAAGGCCCTGTTGTTTTAGCCATCGTATGGAGCTTGGAGGACTGGGACCGTGTGTCACCTAATGTCACACTCGAGTATCAAATGGTTTTTAATATTTTTCTCTCTGCAAGTTTGCTACATTTTCCTCTTCTGTTTTTAGAAGATATTTCAAGTAAAACTGATTTACTGAAGTCTACAATTCCCTGACAGGAGGGTGTAGCCAGGTGGGTGTCAGTCTCCTCCCAAGCACCAAGTGACAAGATGAGAGGTAATGGCCTTAGGTTGCACCAGAGGAAGTTTTGGTTGGATATTAAGGAAAATTTGTTTGTTGAAAGGGTTTGCTCAGGCCTGGTATAGGCTGCCCAGGGCAGTGGTGGAATCACCATCCCTGGAAATGTTCAAAAAATGTGTGGATGTGGCACTCCAGGACATGGTTTAGTGCTGCACATGGTGATGCTGGATTGATGGTTGGACTCAATAGTCGTACGGTTCTTTTCCAACCTAAATGATTCTGTGGTTCTCTTGACTTGCTGTCAGAGACTCTTGACTTCTGGTAAGTTGCCAGTAGCACATGGCAGTGGGTGAGAGCAGCAGGGGAGGGTGGCATCTTGTTTTTCACCTCTCTATCATCCTTCCAGCCCAGAGGAGCAGACCAGTTGCTCTTCATCACAGGTGCATTTGGTAACCAGTGCCATCTGATCATCTCAGACCATTTCTCTGCAGCCAGACTCCTTAAATCCTTGGCATCCCTTTCTTGGGCTCTTGAAAGGGAAAAGCCAAAACTAAATTAAGCTAACATTTTGTTGAAAAAGACTTTTTCCTCTCTTTCCTGAGATGCTTCTGAAAGGAGCTGTCATGGACATGTACATAAGATCCAAACCTTCGAGGTTTTGGTTGCCATGTTTCCTGTATAATGTTTATGAAAATCACCCAGGAGTTTTACAGGAAGTAGCAGCTCGTGTTTGCACTGCACAGCAGACACCACTGAGGTTTCTGGAATGGATGTTTGCAAGTTCTGTGTGTTACAGAGAATGACAGAGAGCTGCATTGGGTTTTGTGTCTGTTGTATTTAAATTTATCTCCTTAATGATCCTGTCTGTTTGCTTGATAAACTTAAGAAGGCTTTTAAGGGGAAAACAAGCCAAAGATACAGTGGTGTCTGAGGCAGTGTCAAGAGTCCTTATGTAAACAGTAGTGGAGTTATTAATTGGGAATGTGTACCTGCCTGACTTTAAGGTGGTTGGCAGCATTTATGCTCCCAGGGCCCAGGTGTGGATGAGAGTGCTTACATGTTGCAGTGTGGCAAGGAAGGGCTGATCTCAGCCTACAAATCTGAAATGCAGCTGTATTTATTCATTTACTGTGATAAATATGAAGTGGCAGTGCAGCTCCTTAGGGCCCTGTGGCTTTATCCAGAAGGGCATTAAAAGTGGATCATGGAGAAATGTATGCAGGAGATTGCAACAGACAAAATCCTGTTTGATGTTCCTTGTACAGAAAGCAACAGGAGGTATTTTTATGTTAAGAATAGTTAAGCAGAACCAAAATTACAAAGAGGTTTTTGGCAACCAATATAACCTGAAAGTTCTGGTTTATGCTGTGCCAGTGGCTAGTGACAGCTTTCGGGGACCACACACCTCACCACAGGCATATGGAGCAGGATTGTAAAGGTTTGTCCAACATCCTGGCTGCTGCCAGGGTCTGGCATGTCCCTGCTGAGGTTAGGAAGTGTCTCTGACAAACTCCCTGTGAACACTCTGCTATTAGATCAGGAAGAACTTTAGAAAGGGGGTCCCTGTTACCCTGAGGTTTTTTCTGCAGGTGCTGTGGCAGACAGTCTGGCACCTTATGGTTATGTATGATAAGTTTTTTTTATGAGCCTTGCTATTTCCAGGAGCAGAATCAGAGCATCCCATTGGATGGGAGAAGCATCTTGCAGATGCCTTAAATGTCATAATCTGACTTCATACATGATAGAGAATTTATCTTCAGTGGTTTATTAACTTTAGGGCTGTACTTGATTAAATATCCATCAGAGCTTGACTTCTAAATGATTTAGAACCTTCTCCTTTTGGAAAGAGAGGGGCAGTAGGAGTGACCAGCCAGAAGTTTGGATTTGTGTAATTTCAAGTGGATGGGTCTTTGAAAGTGCATGGCAATGTTGTGTTTCCCTAACAGATACTTCAGGTTTCTGATATTAGGTGGTGGTGATAATTTTAATTTAGCTATTTAATCACTGGTAGGAAAATGAAATTTATGGAATTTTAAAATGGCTTATTAGTGAACTGCTGTGGTTTGTTCTGTGTGTTATTTTATCTCTAGATCAGTCGTATTGTCATCGGCTGCAGCATGACATGTATTTCCTTACAAGCACTAGCCGACTGAATGAGCAAGTGGTTGATAAAATTGTTCTTCAGCTTAACAGAGTCTATCCCCAAATTCTTACCAATGAAGAAGCAGAAAAGGTAATTTGATGAGTTTTGCTGTATCTGTGACTGTTGTGTTGCTTTTGTGGGTCACTAACCCAGCTGCCCTCTTCCCGACACAACTCTTGGTGCCACATGCGGCCAGTTCTGCCTCACCTCCTGCTTGCTGACCAGTTGTATCTGGCATCTCATGTAAGAGGAGCAGTCACAGGGCTGGCACGTTCCCTGTGCCAAGTGGTCACGAGAGAGAACACTCTCTTCAGCAGCAGCTTAATGCCACGGTCTCTGCCATGACCAGGAGCACGCAGTCGTACAGCCAGTCCGTGGGCAGGAGGGCACCCATCCTGTGACCACATGCCTGGCGTGCCTGTCTCCTCACATGAGGTGGTGTGGAGTGGCACACCAGCTCATCTGTGCTGCATCCATCTCTGTCCACAAAATCATCTGTATTAGCTCAATCAGTTCTGGTAACCAATTAATAATTTTAAGTATTGGTAGAGAAGTGGGGGGTGTTAGTCCCACTAGTAAGTGTGGAGCTGTGGGAAGTGGATGAAGTTAGTAATATCTTGCAGTGGTGCCATCATGTATGGAGGAAGGCCACCCTCCCTGACACAAAGCTTTCAAAAATGGGTAGCTGTTTTTAGGGAGAGCTTCTAAGCTTGTGTGGAGACAAAATTAACGTCAGCTAAGAGCTTCCCCAGTTGTGTTTATAATAGTTTGCACTTGCCCTCTGCTGGCTTCGTGTCTGCACAGGGTTTTGGCATATCGATATTTTAACATCAGGAAAAATAGGTCCAATTCTGCCATAATCAAACTCCATGGGGACAATTAGTGTTTTGTGGTGTAGAGCAGAGATAGATCATTAGCTGAGCCAGTCTTGCCCCTTCCCTCAAGAGCTTCAAAATAAATCCCTAAAGAATCTGTGAAATGTGATTTGTGACTTCTGCACTTAGGCAGAAATGAACTGCATTTTTATGGGTCCAGGCAAGTTTGTGTCAACTCTATTGAGTGTTTAGGAAGTTTATAATCTCAGCTGTATCTAGTAGACCCTGTGGGAATTTTGTCAGAATAAGGAGTGTTGTGTAAGATCTGTGGCATTCCTGTCCCCCTCAAGCAGGAATTGTTCCTAACTCAGTATGCTCCAAAGTTTATCCACTGTGCTGCTATGAAATATGATGCTTTGCTGAAAATGGCTTTGGATTTTTTCCAGATAAACTGAAATCAGTTTGATGTCTAAGGCTAGGGATGCATTTTCCTTCTCTTTGTAAGGTGTCCTAATACTCATCACATTTAGCACTACAGAAAAAATGTATTTTCCTCTGCAGCTGCTTGCCAACCTGATTAATGGGAATATGTGCCTGTTGAAGTGGGTACACAGCAGTTAATTGTGCTGGAAACAATGAAAAAACAATGAAATATATAATCTTGGGATGATGAACATTCCAGTATTGGGACTAGGATAAGCAGTATAAAGTGTGGTTTTGGGGATCATTACTGGGCAGCTAAGGGCAAACTTGAAAGCATCAAACTTTATATCAAATTATAATATTTGCTGAAATTTTCTATCTACAGCTGTCAGAATTAAACTGTAGAATAGCAAGTACCGTGTTAGCCTGGATGCAGGGAAGGAATCAAATGCAGAGTGGCTTTCACTTGATTGGGACAGAAAAAAGCAGGAGGGGAGGCAGAGACAATGTACTGTCCATGTACTGTCCAGACAGTGCTGACCACAGTGCCCTCAGTGCTGTGCAGGGCATGTGTGTCCTTTTTAGGTTTCCCTTGGTTTTTTGGCTCATTCTTTTAATAAATATCAAAGAAGCTCCATAACTTTGCTCCCTGTCATAGTGATGTAAAATTGCTCTCTCAATCTGTTTTCTGTTTTAATCTCTCTTCTGATGAGTACTTTTCTCTTACAGTTCAGGAATCCAAAGGCATCACTCCATACCAGACTCTCAGATCTGTTAAAACACCTCCAAAAGAAAGGAGACAGACACTGTCAGGAGTTTTACAGGGCTCTGCAGATCAATGCTGAACAGCTGTTTAATGACCTGCCAAGCAGGAAAATCTTGAGTAAGTTGACTTGTAAGTTGATTGAGTTGTGGATTTCCTCACCAGTGTAAAACCTCATTTCAGATGCAGTGTAGGTCATTTAAATAATCTAAACAGGTTATAAATAATATAAATAAACAAGTTACTTAAATAATTTTTGGGGTATACCTTAATTCCTTCTGACTTGAGTTTTCCAAAAGCTGTAAGGGGATTTGACTTTTTGTTATTTGGGATTAGTGTGGGCAAAACTCTTTGATTGTTTTGAAATATGAAATACATCTTTCAAAAAGTTTTAAGTGCAATATGTCAGACAGCTGTATAACTCCTATGAATTGCAGCTTCTCTTTCATAGCCATTGTTACATAATGGCTTATTTATTTCCTCTGTGTCTATTCTGACTTGTAGCACAGGGGACAGGAGAAACATTACAAACCTCTAATTTGTTAAGCTCAAAAGTCTGCTGACCCAGAACCTTGGCTTCCCCTCAATCCAAAAATCTCCTCATTGTGTCTAGTTTAACGTGAAGCACACATTCACAGGCCCTTGCACGGATGGACTGTGATATTAAAATCACTTAGGACTTGTTTTGTGCAGCTGACAGACCTGACTGATGTCTGTAAAGCTGCCCCCCAAATACACTTGTATGCACTTCAGAAGGACTGAGGCTCAAACAGATTTGATTCCGTACTGCAAAGGAGCTCATTTCTTTAAGAAAAGGTTTCAAGCCTGACTTGCCAATGTGGGATAATGCTTGCTGCTATATATTGGTCTTCTTTTTCCCCCCTACCTAAGAAACACAGAAGAACACTGTTCCAAATGTATGAGAAAAACATTCAGGCATCCCATACTGAAATGACTTGAGGAGCTTGAGGGAAAGCTCCCACATTTACCTAAGGAAGCAGCAGTTTAAGAAATCCTTATAAAGTATCTACCAGCACTAATGCTTTACTAGTCAATTGATTTCTAGTTGTAAGAAACTCCATTAGGTGCCAGGGGAGATTACAGACGTGAGGCAAACTCCAGTGACATTCAGACCATTACTCCAAAAGTCTGTAGGTTGACCTCTTTTATTTATGCAGTGAAAATGTAATGTAAAATTGTAATTACCTTCATGTTGTCTTTCATTTTGAAAGAAGCAATTTATATCTACCCAGCCCAAACTGATGGAAGACAATTTTCCTGCCTGTACAGGGAGGCTGCAGAGTTACCCCACATCCATACCTGAACCCTTTTGAACTGGGGAAGTCTGGACCCCTTCCAACTCAAACTGTGCTATCATTCTAGAATACTCTTAGCAGTAGTTGTTAAATTTAGCACAAAGCATTTACAGAATTGCCACTAGAATTTGTAAATCTGAAGAAAAAGAAGAATCCCTAACATGGGGATTTTCTTCTAGATGCAGACTGAGCCAAAACAAGCAGCATTACAAACAGTTGGAATAATTATTGATGATGACATGGATGAACCATGGCCAGGACTGAGTTCTGTAATAAATTACATGCAGCTATATGTAGGACAGATTTTTTTCTACAGAGGAAATCCTGTCAAATATTTTTTTTTCATTTTTAAGACAGCTTTAAAATTTCAGTGCCTGTAGTGTAAATTGCCAATGAAGTGCCTGGTAATGTCTGAACATTCCCACTAGAGGGGGGGTAAGGCACACGGTGTGGGCAGCCTCGGAGCTGTTGAAGCAAACAGGAGTTTCCAAGGGACTCAGAAAACGTTTTTATTTCTCCCCGTGCTGACACAGACTAAAAGGATAAAGGCTCCTGTCAGCCCCACGCAGCGATAGAAGTGGCAGAGATTTGTCTGTGCCCTCCTGTGCAGTGTGAGGATTTCCTGGCTGGAGTTCTAGGGAGGACATCAGCCCCTCAGAGGGGCAGGCTGGGTGAGGCTGCTGCGGGCACACGGTGCTCACAGAGGCTTTGCAGCAATCCTTGCTGCTTCGGTGGCTCTCAGGCTTCACAGCAAAGTGCTCCAGATGCTTCTGTCCTGCTCCAGTGCCATGGCCTGTCCTCCCACGGAGAGGGACGTCCTTAGCAGGGGAGATGGATGTTCTGCTGTCGCTGCCTGGGTGGACGGGGCAGTTTTTGAGGCACCCCTCTTAGATCCAGGTGTCATGTGGAAGAAGGAGAGCAGTTGAAACTGATCAGTCTTAAATTCTTCTCTATTGCCAGCCAGACTCAGAGCTCGTACTTTTTTCCTTTCCTTTTTTAACCCTCTTAATCCTTTGATGGTTGGACTTGGTGATCTTAGAGGTCTTTTCCAACCTTTATGATTCTGTGACTACAAAAAGGTTTGGCTAAAACAGTTGTTTTTCAGATTGGTCTTGTGTTATGCAAAGTCACTCCTGTGCCGTGTCTGGTGACAGTTGTGCATGCCCCTTCTGCAGACAGCGTGATCTCCACATCTGTGGGGCAAAGGCAGCTCTGACAGGGTCTTTCTGCCCAGACTGGAAACTGCTGAACACCTTGTCTTAAGGCCAGCCTCCTTTTCTACTAGAATTTGCAGAAAGATAGAGGTCAAAATTACTTGTGCCAAATGTTAGCATATAGAACCTACAGAGTTTTAAGGAAGCTGGGCATGTCTTCAGCTGAGACCTGCGTTTAGCAAATGATCTGCACCAAGAAGTTTTTTCCATGTACTTTAGCTGCTAAATACATCAATGCCCAGAGATTTGCTCAAGAATAAAGAATGGTGATACATTAAATAATAGAGGTGTTTTCAGATTAGTGCATCTGTTAACAGATAGTTTGTATCTATTACAATGAAAATTGCTGGCATTGTGAAAGGATTATCTCCTGCTTTCCTAACTTGGGAAACAAGTGTAATGTTATTTATGTGGTCAGTGCTTAAGCAGATCACATGTGGGGCTGCAGCTGTTTGTAGTTGCATTCAGATGACTCTGTGCCTATGTCTTTTGATCAACACATGTCTTTTGATCAGTCCAGCTTTAACTCTAGCAATGATTTACCATTGGAGGGGTTAATACTTTATGTCAGTATTGGATATTTTTCTGAAATGTGTTGTTTTGCACCATTTTGCATGTGCTGATTATGTTTGTTTGTTTGCTTGAGCTGAGTACTAACTTTTCATGTGTTGCTTTTATTTCTAGAAACCCCAGATCCCACAGAGATAGACACTGACAAGGAGCAATATATGCTAAATGACAGGGGTAAATAAATCATACAGTGTCACCGGATGGAATGGCTTTGCAGATTATGATGCAATTTATTATATCATGTAATTTGCACTTTGTGTAACAACTACTTTGGCTTATGATGTCTTTACTGTCACAAGTTAAGTAGAATTAATGGAGGAAAATGTACTGAGCTACTGTCAAGGAAACCAGTGCCGGGAAATTGAAGAGACTGTAGAGTTTAATCAATATTTACAATGGTATTACTTACACTATTACAGCTAAACTCTTAATTTCCTGTGATTTCTTCAATGCTTGAACAGTAAGGTCTATTCAGCTGCCACTGTCATTTTGCATAAGGCCATCAGTAACTTTTTGATTTGACTTTCAATTTTTTTTCAATTTTTTTTTTAACTTCTCAATTTAACTACAGATTATTTGAAAGCAATGATAGAAAGGAAGGAAAAGCTTAAATATATTTTCCTTATGAAAACATATTAATTATTTTCACCTTCCTCTGTTCAATGCCACATTACAGAGACAAATATTTTATTCACAGTAGGATATTTTGAAAAGGAAGATCTGAAAGAAAGAGTTCTCACAATTTATAATGAACTATTGTATCATTTAAGTTTAATATTTTATTTAGAGATTTAGATACAATAATGAGAGATTTAAAACACCTTCTATGAATTATGCCTTTTTTTCCAGTTTCCTGAGAGAAAACTGAAATAAGGAGCAGAAACACTGTTTAACCCAATGTATGTTTTTGTCTGTGGTGGTGGTGTTTCTCTGAATATTGGACCAAATTGCTCTTCAGACTTTCCATATTGCTGTTGCTGTCAGCAGCATAACAGTACAGGATGAACAGAGAAAGTGCTTGGAAATAAGAAAATGAAGTTATATTTTATTTTATCTTTACTTATTACTTTTTTTTTTTTCCTGAGCTGGCCTCAGAGTAGAGATTGTTTGGCCGCTAGCCACCCTCCCTGGGAGGTTACATGCCAAGGAGCAACCAAATCCTTGCTCCTTCGCTGTTTCTCCAGTGTCCTTGTCCACACAGTCAGCTCCAGAATTTGTTGAGGCAGTACAGTTGTCCTTAAATTGATAGGTGTAGTTTAATTGTGTCTCTCTTTCTGGTGATATAGTTAACACAAATAAAATATTAGGTAGTACAGAAGCAGATATAAATCTTTATGCTGTTTTGTCAGTGGATAAGTATGGATTAGAAAGGTTTTATTGAACATGAGTGCTGACCATCACCATTAAGCTGTGTGTAATTCCAGGCAGGCAGTTTCCAGGAGATTTGGTTTAGGTGCACACGTGGCTCTTCATCTGAGCCCCGCGAGAACTGTAAACACAAACAAGAATATTTGCTCTTGCCAGAAAGTGGAGTTTGTGGAAAATCTGTCAGGAATAAAAAAGCCCTAAAAATGTGCCTCTGAGGGCTGCAGCCTCTTCCCCTGAGCAGGGCCTGGGGCCGTGTCTGGAGTGAAGTGCCTGTGGGGGAGGCCTGACAGCCTGGGGTGTTTGTTTAGTGTTTAAAGGGTGGGTTGCACAAAGTTTTAGATTGAGGAAACGTCTAAGGAAACTTTTTCTTAAATTCCATAGGCTGTAGCTAGGTGAGCAGAGGGGAACAGGGAATGGTGGCAAAGCAACTGAAGTAAAAATTAATTGCAGTCTAGTAAATGTGCTTCACAGTACATTAGCTACAGAACATACAGAACTGTGAATGTGTTAGCTTCATTTGAATATGCTTAATTATGCATATTGATAGCAATTGGTGATTTATGAACTGAGCTAAACTTGTGCTGCCCTGTTCTGTCTTAATGTGTTTCCTTCCCGTTTTCTGTAGGCCCAGTGTTTTTCCTGGCCTGTTTCAGCGTGGCTGCAGGACTGGCCCTGTTCTGGTATTGCTGTAACTCAGGTGAGCTGCTCAGGGGCTTCTCGTGGCTGCCTTCCCTCTGCAGGGATGGGATGAGCTGGGCTCCTCATCTGACAGGGCTCCTTAACAGGGTGGGTCAAGGTGTCATCATTCATTAATGAGCTCAGGATACAAATTGCACAGCAGACATGCTGAGGTATAAATAATGGATATTTTGCCTACAGAGGATGCCACAAATAGGGGCTCTTTTTAAAGGCAGTAGTCATGTGAGCTCCTGTTGCTATAGCAATGGGTCATGGTTCCCAGCACTCACGAGACAGACCCAAAACCCTCTGGTTCCCATGCCCCTTGGGAGCTGGTGGAAGCCTGGCCAGTGCCAGGGCTGGAGGATGCTGGCTGGGTTTGCTGAGTCCAAGCAGCTACAGCTGTCCCCGTGCTGCTGCCTCTGGGTGTTGGCTCTGCCTGCCACCTGACAGTCGCCTGCTCCACACCATCCTGTGCTGGGCTCAGGTGTGAAGCTGCCCCCTTCCCTAACTGACCAACCTCCTCTTTCTGTCTGAACGTGCAGCAATGAATCTGAACAGGTTCATTGTTCACCTCTCTTGGCAGTTGATTTCTACAAATTGAAGGAAATGGGCTTTCCTCTAGAGTTATTTTCAGTTGACTTTTATTTTTGCAGGTGCTGCTTCCTAGCTAAAATGAAATTTAACTGTGTTCACTTTCTGTTTTTCCTCTCATCATTCTGTTTTAGAAACGCAAACCATAGGAAGAGCCAGGAGAATATTGGGCTTTTCTCCTATTATCATAGGAAGACATGTTAGAAATATTTGTATGTTGTATTTGGAAGACACATCAAGAAATTAAGGAAAAGCTGTCTCTTTGCTTGTCTGTACAGTACACTGGCCAAAGGAAGCCAACGGTGCATAAATATTAATGTCCTATACTCATACCAAAGATTTTATTAACTAGCTTCATCAATAATTGCCTTGCCTCCAGATGTATTCAGAATTTCAGCTATAAATGTCCTTCTTTATGGGAATGGACCATTTATTTTTGTAAATGCTTATTTTAAAGTATTTATCGTTTGTATAAAAAAATATTTTTACTACAAGCTTTAAAATGATCTCCTAAGTGAGCGTGGGTCTGAAGCCACGTTTGCATATGTGTTTTCTGTACTGGAATGAAGGATCACAACTGTTTGAAGAACTCTGGCCTGTCTATTGTGAGAATTAATTTAAGAAAAGCACTTGAACACATGCACTCAAAGCCTTACTAGAAATGGATCTCTGTCTCAGAACTGTCTGTTTTGTCTAGATCCTTTCCAGTCACTGCCTGAGCTCAGGTGGGCACTGGCACCTGTGAAAAGTTTACAGGGGCCAGTTCCCTTTATGTCTGCCTTGTATTCACTGTGTCTTCTGATTCCTTGTTGGTGCCTCATGCCAGCCTGCCTTGTTCCTGGTCACACTCAGCTGCTGGCCCTGGCTGGAATGCCCTGGAGCTGGTGCAGGCTGGTTCCCAGCCCATGGGGTGTTCCAGGGACTGGAATGTCTGACCTGAAGCACTTCAGACTACCAAGAAAATGTTCCAGATTTATTTAGCTTTCCCTTTCCCGGTGAAGTGAAGGGAGGCTCTGCAGAGAGGCCTGGACAAATTGGAGGGCTGGACAATCACCAACCCAGTGAAGTTCAACAAGGGAAAGTGCCAGATTCTGCACCTGGGATGGGGCAAGCCTGGGTGTAGGGACAGGCTGGGGAATGAGATGCTGGAGAGCAGCACTGTGCAAAGGGACCTGGGGGTCCTGGTCAGTGGAAAGTTGAAGGTGAGTGCCCTGGCAGCCAGGGGGGACATCCCTGTCCTGGGGGGCACCAGGCCCAGCATGGCCAGTCAGGCCAGGGAGGGGATTGTCCCACCCTGCTCTGCACTGGGGCGGCCTCACCTCGAGTGCTGGGGGCAATTCTGAGCACCACAGTATAGGAAAGACATTTAAGTATTAGAGAGCTTCCAAAGGACATTTCCTGGGATGGGGCAGCAACAGCTTCTCTGGGCAACCTGAGCCAGGGCCTCCCCACCCTCACAGGGAGCAATTCCTTCCCAGTATGGTACAGGAAAGTTTACTATGGCTAGGGCTGTATTTCCTCCCTTCCTGAGGTTGCTTGAGATGAGGATGTCTCTCAGGGAAAAAGATGATCCAGAATGAGCTATGGGTTAGAGCTGGAAGGAGAAAGAAAAAAATGAATCTTGGTTCATCCTAGTGTTAAAGGGAATAATAGCAAAGAATAGAAAAGAATCTGTTCCTTCATTAGTGCCAGTTATTAATTTGAACAGTGAAAGTCAGGCTTCCTATAAAATTGGCATGTGCATAGGTTGGGAGACATTCTTTTTCTTGGAATATTTTTCTTTCAGGAGGTTGCTTCTCTGCAAGCACATCTATGCAGCACATATGGATAGTGATAATTCCATTTTCAGCTCGGGGAGGAAGCACATGTGCACCTGCACGGGAGTCAGGTCCTTCTGGGCAAACAGTGTTATGGACTTGGGAATAAATCAAACAGGGTCTTGGATGAAGCCGCTTACCTGGAGAATTCCAGTTTCCCTAGCAAGTCAAGAATGGCTTGGCCTTGGCTGCTGAAACTGTGCTGATATTTATGAACGTGCTTCACTCTTTGTGCAGGGAGGTTGTCCTGGCTGGGTTGTAGGTGGTTCCATGCAGAGGGTGGAGGCCATCCTTGTGAACACCGTGGTTCTCATGCTGCAGGCAGGAGTTGTGCAGGAGCTAAGGAGAAGCAGCCTAGGCAGGGATGCTCTCCTGGAGGGCTGGATGTGCCCCTCGGGAAGGAGATGAGGGTGGGATGTGCAGGTCATGGAGCCATTGGCTCCTGCCCACTCAGCTTGTGCTGCTTTCCTCCAGGGACTGTCCCCCTTTGCTGCTGGATGATTAGTGCATGAATCCTGAGGGGAAGGGAATGGGGATTGAGCTCCAGGATCTTCAGCCCCAAGGCCTCCTCATATCTAGCAAAAATCATCTTCCTTCCCTGGTTGTTTTTTTTTTAATGAATGGGCATTTTGATTTAAAGTAAAGCTGAAGTGCCTCTGATTGTCCTGGTGGTAGTGTCAGGGCTGTCTCGATCCCAGTGGGATCACCCTAGGCTGATGTGCAGGTACTGGCCTGAGCCATGGAAATGGTAGTGACAGGACTGTCTGTGTGCAGAGAGCTGGGAAGCAAAGTGACAGATCCTACAATGAATTTGCACAGTTCCATTTAAAGCCAGACTGCTATTTAAAGGACTTGGTGAAGGATGATGTGCCTGATGAGCTGGAGTGGGAATGAAGTGATGATTCATTCTGGGATGCACTGGGCTGTTTTACAGCTGCTGGATGGAGTTTGCAGTTAAAAGTGCCTTTGCCAAGGCAAAGTTACTCCTTTTGTTTCTTTCATGTGTCATTATTTTTCTCATACTGTAATAAATTGAAAACACATTTGGTCAAAATGTGCTGTTGTGGATGCTTTTCCCTGCCGTTCTGTGTGCACAGACGTTACTCCGTGTCATGCCATGCCTTGGCTGTGCTGCACTGCACAGCTCCTGTGTCCCGCAGTAATTTCTCTGAATGTACGTCTCCGTGAATCCCCTAGAAATTAATGGATTTCTTTTTTTAATGGGGTGAAGCTGGCAATTAAATTGAAATAAAATCTGAGAGAAGAATGCTGCTGTTTCTCTTGTAATTGATGCATTGCTCTTCCTTCCAGAAGCGCCCTTTGGTTGTTGCCCTCCCGTGGCTGCCGATCGACCCCTCCTGGGCTCTGGCTTCTCGTGGTTAAATTTTTCTGGGTATTTGCATGAGGACTTTTAACACTTTCACCTGCTTTCAAAGTTGCAGTTTTTCTGCTTAGCTTGTTTAGGGATCTGGAGTTAAACAGGACTCATCCGTTCAAAGACTGGGTGTCTTTGAGTTAATCCTTGATTTTGTGTCGGTTTGGGAGTTCCAAGGGCCCATGAAGCCTTGGAGATTTCAGCACTGGTGTTTGCTGAAAAGAGACTTTGACACAGCTGATTTTAAGTGCTACTTCAACCACCCTAAAAGGGACTTCATGTAAGGAAAAACATGCAGACAGATTTGTTACTGGCCTGTTCCTTTGGATAAGGGGGAGCTGCTGGCCTAGGTGCTGCTATGAGCAGAATGCCACCAAAGGAACTTGGTACTGTAGCAGGAGAATCATAGGATCATAGATTTGTTAAGGTTGGAAAAGGCCTCTTAAGATTATTAAGGCCAATCTGGCACTGCCACTGTGTTTACCACTAAACCATGTCCTGAAGTGCCACATCCACATGTTTTTTAAACACTTCCAGGAATGGTGACTTCACCACTGCCCTGGGCAGCCTCTGCCAGGGCTGGACAACCCTTTCCATGAAGAAATATTTCCTAATAGCTAAATCTAAATCTCCCCTGACACAACTTGAAACCTTAGGTAGAGTCACTGACCCACAGCCAGGATTGCATCCACTGCTGCAAGACTCTCTTTGGGGGCAAGAGGAGCCTCAGAGCTTGGCGTTGGATACTGCTGAACAGGGCCTGGGTGGTCATGGAGGAGGATCTCTGAGATAGCTTGATCAGGAGGGGAGATGCTCCTCATCCTGTGCCTTCCTGTGGCCTGACTCCCCTCCTTTCCCACTGGTTGGTGGCCCTCTGGGGAGAGGAGCAGCTGTGTTAGCAGGGGTTTGTGCTGGGCAGTGTGCCCCAACCCTCTGCCTCTGCAGCAGCGGCCTCGTGCTGGCTGCCAGGGGAGGGGGCCAGTGCAGAGCGTCACGGGCATCACCGGGGTCTGGGTGTGAACAGCAGCTTGATGAAACTACAGAGCTATAGCATTCGGGGTAGGGGGTAATTTTCTTTCTGTCTTCATCTCACCCACTTCATAGGGATGTTATTGTGCCAAATGGAAAGAAATCAGAGGCAGGAGATGAGGCAGGTATGCAGCAACTCTGCTCCGGTTAATTCAGTGCCACTGCTTTGGCATAAAAGAGCATTTTGGGTGAATCCTGAGCTGCCCTTTCTATTTTGGAGCACAGGCCACTATACACTGTGGTCACAAGGAAAAGCTTTCTGCCATGGTGCTGTTGATAAATCTTTAATAACATTGTGTCTAGTAAAGCAAAAACCTTTCAGACTCAGTCTGTGCTTCATGAACTGGTAACAGGTGAAGTCGGGTGCCAGCAGCCAGAGTGCCACTGCACCTCAAGCCTGGATAAATCACTGGTCAGATGTGTCCTCATGGCATGATCAGATCCTCTCTTTTCCATAGCACAACACTGAGGTGGCTTTTTTTTTTCCTTTTAAGCCCTGGTTTTAGCTACCCCGGGGGTCTCACAGTGCTCCAGCCCTGCAGTCAGAGGCTCTGCTGGATCCTTATGGATGTGTTACAGATGCCAGGAAGACTTCCACATGCTCTTGGGAGCTGTTGTTCCCTGCCTCATGCTGCCGTGTTCTGGTGGATGCAGGGTTCTGCAGAGGGGATGAGTTTGTCCCCTTGCTGTGAGCCTGGGGCTCGACCTGCATCTGAACCTCTCACCTGGAGAGGTTGTAAGGCAAGTACAGGAGCTTCTCCTTCCACCCTGGAATCACACACTACCCCAAAGCAGGTCTGCTTTGCTTTAGTTTTATGCTGGTTTATGGTTAAGCTGCAAAGTGCAGTCAGAGGTTCCAGAGGTGAGGAAGCTCATCCTCCACTGAGGTCCCTCCTGTGCCTCTGGGGCTGGCTCACAGTCCAGTTATCGTGGCTGCTTTGCTCTGCTCTGGAGAACTCTGTTCTGCCAGGAGGTAGGGAGATAATTTACATCAGGTAGGAGCCAAATTCAAAGTCCAGGTATAACAGGTAAAATGACAGCGGAAAATAATAATTATTATTAATAGTAATCATTTAGATAGCAGTTTCCTATGAAAGAGTTGCAATGGTATCTTTCAGGGTATTCCCAGGCCAGGAGCCCTGTGAGGTACAAGTGAAATTCATCTTGATGAGCTCAGAGTCAACAAGAAAACAAGTAGGAAGTAAATTCCTCATTCAGAGCTGGATGAAATTCAGCCCTGGATGAGCCTAGGCTGGTCCTGACTCTGGAAAGATGAACAAGACTCATAATTCCATCACACTCTGTGTCTGCAAGTGAAGAGGATGTGCAAATTAAGCAAAATATTAACAGTGACATCAGGTTTGAGGATTCCAGGGTCCCTTCAAGACACTGTGAGGAGTCCTACCAGTGCAGCTGTGGGATGTGGGGCTTTCAAACCTGGTTTTTTATCAGCATGGAGAAGAAAGAATTTTTATGGAGTATGAAGGAGAACACTGACCCACACAGGCCCATCGTGGCTTGCTCCCAGAGCTCCCCAGTTAGTGCACTTCACACAGTTTGTGAAGTTCAGTCATGTTCCCAAGTCACGTTCCCAGAATTCGAAACTCTACAAGCGATGGAAAGGCCCGGGGGGATACAGTCATTTCTTTCCTGAGCAATGCTCTCCCTGCATGCCTGGTGAATCATGTTTTCTGACACAGAAAAAAATAACTCCTATTTCAGGGTAAAGACATAGCTGTCTCCCTTCATATCTTCCATGACTCCAAAACAAATCTGAAACATAAGGCCTTCCCAACAGTTTAAATTATTTTCATCCTTGATGCCAGAAATCTGGGGTAATGTTGGGTGGTGATGAAACCAATTTATTCTCAAATATTTTTGGCAGCAGTGAAAATGTTTAGCAATGTTTCAGTAGTCCTGGTGTGGTTCTTCCTAGCATGGCACCATATTTACCACTCACCTCCCAACTAGTTAAAACTTGTACCATTAAAAACAGGGTGGGGCAACTTCTAGGCTGGAAGACTGGAAAAAAGAGGAGTGGAAAACATCAGGAAGGAGATGATTGAACGAAAAAGGAACCTGAGTTTTTGCCATCTCCATTTCTGACAAAGCCTGACAAAGCCTGATGAGGAGCCATTGATAAGTCTGACTGGGAGCTGTGGCACTCTCCTTGGGAAGGCAGCCAGGTTCATAAATAGCTCTTGTTATGAGAACCCAAGGGGATAAAATGAACCATGAAAACAGATCTTCAACAGACTGCGGAGGAAGAGGAAAGTGAATTCAAAATAACCCATAGCATCCAATAGGAAGGCAGGTGATTTTTTTGTCACCACCCTGTTAAAAAGTTGGATAATTATTGGTTAGATATTATTTTGAAAAGATTGTATCTTGTCTTTCACAACCTGTCCTGCAGTGACACGTCAGTGACCCTCCCATTGACACGGCCATGGACTAAGAACATGAGGAGCGAGGATGAGTGGGGGCATTTACAGGCTGAGCCAGAGGGGCTGGAAAGGGCCCGGCAGGAAAGGCCCTGGGGGTGCTGCTGGCAGCAGCTGAACAGAAGCCCAGGTGGGCAAGAAGGACCAGGGCACCCAGGCCTGTTCCAGCCATGGTGTGGCAGCAGGACCAGGGCAGTGCCCATCCCCTGTGCTGGGCACTGGTGAAGCCCCACCTCAAATCCTGGGGGCAGTTTTGGGCCCCTCACAACAAGAACGACCTTGAGGGGCTGGAGCGTGTCCAGAGAAGGGAACGGAGCTGGGAAGGGACTGAGGGAGCTGGGAAAGGGGCTCAGCCTGGAGAAAAGGAGGCTCAGGGGGAACCTTGCTGCCCTGCAGCAGATCAGTACTCCCAGCAACCTTAGTGTCATCTGCAAATTCACTGAGGATAAAGAAGTTATTAATTCAAACACCTGGCAGCTGAGGGGGACACAGAAACCAGGGTGATGTTTTCTGCTTCGGCCTATTTTATGTAAGACTCAGCATCAGAATAAGCTCCAGCAGTGACCTGGTTTAGAAGACAAATACTTAGAGTCAGTTCCAGTAAATCTGGTTGTTGTCACCTGCTTCAGCAAGTACAGCTACACTGAAAATCCCAGCCCAGGCTGTTCTGGATGCTGAAGGGACTAATGAGAAGGTCCATGAGCAATGCTCACCCTGCCCAGAGCTTATGAAAGAGGAGCAAACGGCTGACCTGGCACGAACCGCTTCCCACACAGCCTGGAAAATTCATCTCGCTTCATTATTGATGACCTCTTTTTAAGGGAAATATTTGCCTCCAACCAAGAACTCTGAAAAAGCACAGCAAACCAAAGAACGAGTCCAAGAACGAGTCAAACCTATGTATTTGTTTCCTGCCCCTCGAAGATACTTGCCAGGATTTTAAAGCAGCACCTGACTTAAAAGAGTAATAATCCTGAGGTTAAATTATTTATACTTGAAACCAACTTGCAGATGCTTTTATCTGCTAAAAAATACGTGAACTCTGAAGGCTTCAGAGACTTAAAATACTGATTTCATGTCTGAGGATGTTTTGCAAATCTTACTTAATCACATAAAAGACATGAGAATAAACCAGAAGCCTTTTTATTTAAAAAGGACATCCAGTAGCAAGTTGAATGCTGCTGATGCCCATACAGCCTCAGAGGCAGATGGATGACTCTCAGATCAGGTTTTCCTATGTTCAGAGCCAAAAGGAGAGACCAGGCTCTCTGGTGTGGTGCTTCAGGACGTCAGGAGGCAGAAGGATTCATGGCAGTTTTTGCTGTGGTCCTGAGCCCAGCTCTGGCAGACTCCACGTGAACAGGCACCCACCCTCACTGCAGAGGTCCAAGTACAGCTCTTGGCATCCCACAGTGTGTTCAATCTTGAAGTAATTTTTTCTTTCTGTTCTGTGTATCCCAAAAGCTGTGTCTTGCCAAATCCACTGGAATCTGCAGCAGAGAAGCTGCAGTTGAGAACTGCTTGTGGGTGTTCCCTGCCCTACTGCTCTGGATCCTTTTAGCTCCACAGGCTCCCAGGAGATGGGATACACAAGCCATGGTAGTTCTGTTGGACAACAGCTCAGCACTAAGGATGCTGTTGTACTTTTCAGGACAAACCCACTCTAACAGCTTGTTTGTCTGAGTGACCTGGAAAATTATGCTCCAATAAAGAGAAGAATAAAATGGGAAAAAGCTGGTATGTTTGTGCTGTAGCCTCAGACTGCTCTCAAGTGTCTCAGTGCCAGATAAACATGATCATGCTCATAAGAGGTGATTCTCCCCCTCCAATCTGCCCTGGTGAGACCCCACCTGAAACACTGCATCCAGGTCTGGGGGCTTCAGCACAAGGAAGATGTGGAGCTGTTGGAGAGAGTCCAGAGCTGGAGCCCCTCTGCTCTGGAGCCAGGCTGGGAGAGCTGGGGGTGCTCACCTGGAGAGGAGACAATGCCAGTGAGATCTTAGAGCCCCTTCCAGTGCCTAAAGGGGCTCCAGGAGAGCTGGAGAGGGACTGGGGACAAGGGATGGAGGGACAGGACAGGACTGTGGCAGTAACAGGGGAAGGGGAAGCTCTGTTTAAAACTAGGCCAAATCACCCCAAATATGAAGCCAGCAAACATCAGCAGAGCCTGGGTATCTGTCTGCATCTGCCCTTAGTCAAAAAATCAGAGGATTAGCTAAGTGCCAGAAAGACTTTTCTTCTTGTTTTTAGGTCTTCATTAAAAAACCACAAAGATACAAATCAGGCAATGAAAAATATCTAATATTCATACCTAAGTTGAATGTCTTTTGGACAGGTTATGTATTTAGGAGAACACAAAGCAGCACACAGCCAGCTCAGGTACAAAGTTTCCTGCACAGAACAGAGGTAGCTGCCCCCAGAGAGCCTCTCCAGACTGAACTGGATGCAGATGGCCAAATATACCAGTGAGGAGAATGTTGAAAGGTAGAAAAAATGGTACAGTCAAGAATCTTACCAAAATTACTGACCACTGTTGAGCCACAGATAAATTTCACACTGGAAGGGCTCTGCCTACAGTCACCCATTCCCTCCAAAGGAAAGGTTTTTCAGATTTCCAGCACTGCTCTGTGGCAAGGCAATTCCCCCTCTGCAGCATCAGACGTGTGACAGCCACGAGTGGGCATGAACAGTCCTACAGCAGTCGGTGGTTTGTGAAAAATAAATACAGGAAGTTGTCCTGCATGCCTCATTGAGAACTTGTTCTGAGACATGTTTAAATTAGTACAGCACACACAATTAAACCATTGCCTGCCAGATACTGGTTAAATACATGTTACAATGGAAATGAAGCAACAAAAGACAAATTAGAAAATAAAAAAGAATGTCTATTCCATTATTAATCACACAAGTTTCTGATTCGTTTTCTGTTAGTAATTCTTACATAACATATACATGAAAATCTGGTACATCAATGGGCTTTGAGACATAACCAAAGGGAAAGGTCAGTAATAAAAGCTGTAAATGAGATGAGACACATGGAAGTCAAACTTCTATTCTTATGTACAAAGGAGCATTTGAAAATTGATGCTGAGAAAATTGATTAATACAAATCTGCATCTACATGTAAGTGCAACCTAGAAAACTCAGATTTTTCTGCTCGCAGGTATGCTTTGGAAATAAAATGACTGAAATGTTTTTGTTGAAGAAATTATTGGAACCTACACTATTACTAGAAATAGTGTATTTAGAAAAAATGTAAGTCCCTGAGCCAGCAGGTAAGAGCCTAGAAGATATTTATATCTCTATATATATTTAAAAATAAAAATTTAAAAATTTGTTTTGCTTTTAGCCATAAACTCATAAAAGTAACAAAACGGCAGCAATCAGTGATGGGAAGAGAGAAAGGGAACTAGAGAGAAAAACTCAATTCATTTTGCCATTTGAATTGCTGCTGACAGGCACTTGGTACCAGTTTAGCAGGTAAAGTTCACCCTGCATCCTCCAGTTTACCAGCTGAGCCTAGAAAAGGTGGCACTTCTAATAGAGTTTCCAGAAACTTGATATAAGGAAGGACCTTTTACAGTGAGGGAGGTGAGGCCCTGGCACAGGGTGCCCAGAGCAGCTGGGGCTGCCCCTGGATCCCTGACAGTGTCCAAGGCCAGGTGGGACATTGGGGCTTGGAGCAGCCTGGGACAGTGGAAGGTGTCCCTGCCCATGGCAGGGGTGGGATGAGATGAGCTGTAAAGGTCCCTTGAACTACTCTGTGATTCAAATAAATACATAAAATGCACAGAACACACACAACAGCAGTTCATGGTGAGAAACTATTAACAATTAGGTTGTGTCTGTGCACGAACAGGAAACTGGACAAAAGAATACTGTTTGTTTCTGTTTTTCTCATCTTTGCTTTAGCTGGAGTGGAAAAAAAGGAAGACAAGGCACAGCTACCTTACCACGCTGCAAAGGAAGAGCCCTGCTGGGCTACAGAGCACATGGGCTTGGTGCCAAGCTGTGAAATAAAGGACAACGTGGCCATGCCAGAATCAAAGGCCTGATGTTTCTTACCATGGTGGAAATGACGAATTGCCACAAAAACCAAAGGCATGTAAAAAGAAAAGTCCTGTGAAGTGCTACCAGATGGTATTTCCTTGTTTCATGAGCTTATGTCACTTCTCTGAAAAAAAATTAAGTTTCTTCAGAAACTGAAATGCCTATATTCCAGAAAAACAGTGTCCTTGGGGCAAAATCAACCTTTTCTTAGATGCCAAACAGTTTAAATATTAACACATGGGAAAATGTTAGGTATACAAATGCTCTGGAAACTTGAGAAAGCTGCTTGGTGTATCCAGCTCCTTCAGATCATTTTTCCTTTCCCACTGTGTCCAGTGTAACCGGCTCAACTGCAGATGGCATCTAAAATGAATGCTCCAGGTCTCTGAAACACAAAGATATTGATATTTTAGTGATACAGGAATTACAGTAAATGACACATTTGCTTTAAAGGAGGAATTAAGTTTTCTGTGGAAAAGGGTGCATAATAGCAAAGGTGAACCCAGAAAACGGTGGCCACCCACTTCTCTGAGGGTTTTGGGGAGACTGTGGCAACAGACTGAAAAGCACTTATTTTTCAAGTTCCATTCACATGCCCAGATGTTTTTAGCAAGGGCAGTGGGTACAAATGAGCAAACAACAGCTGAAATGTTCCAAAGCAATACACAACTTTCACGTCTAACAAGTCTGGAGCAAAAAGACAGGTTCTGGACACCACATTTGGCTCTTCAATTAGGAAACTGCATGTGAGGTCACGGAGGCAGCAGCCCACAGCTGCTGGCTCTGTTCAGATGTGAACTTGCTTTATACATGCCCTGGTCTTGCCTCTACCTGAGCTTACACAAACCAGCTACTCTTTCTCCTTTACTGAGGCACTGAACTGTTTCATGCTCTCATGGCAACCTCAGAGAAGTTACAGCTGAACTGTTTCTCATTTAACCCAGCTTTCCAAGGAGGCATTTCCCACTCCCAGTCACGACTAAGCCACAAAACCCTTTGGGTCAGCAGCTGATGGAGTGCAGGAGAAAAGAGGAGAAGCTCCAACACCAACACTGTCAAGGCAACCCCCCTGTGCCAGCTGAGCAGCAAGGCATGGCACAAACCCACTGATATTTCCTTATGCCTATTTCAGAGTCCTGTCTCTGCCTCTGTCCCTGGCAATTGTGTGTTTGTCCTGTGAAGGCAGCTAAAATTCCAGTAATTCCTCATTCAGCTCTCTTGGCTTCGCCAGTGTAATTTTGGGGTTATTGCTTCAGTATTGCTTTAACATGTGCTGCTGAAGTCAACATTCTACCTCTATTTCTGACAACAGCTCAGACCATCTAGGTGTTCTTCGCTGTTAAAATTAAATATTTATTAGTCTGTTTGTAGCGACTATGGCCAGAAAATGCAATAAAACTATCTTGTTTCACTGCTAGAATTTCACAGGTTTTGGTTAAAGCAGAAAATTCCACTCACATCCTGAGATAAATTAATGTAGTTCTTCATCTTCCTAGTAGTTTTTTGCACTGATTTCCCCCCATGCTGTTAAGACTGATGATAAATTTTGGTCTGACTCCCATTCTTGTTACAGATTTCTGATGCACCATTCATCTACAGATTAGTAGTTTAAAGGCCTTGTATCTTCTTTTTCATGCAGAAAGGGTTTCCTGTAGAAGTTTGCACAAAGCAGTAACGTTGCATGCACAGAGTGTACCATGGCCTGCCAGCCCAGTAATTCCTTCTGCAGCAGGTCTCTGACCCTGGGCTGAGATGAGGAAGACCAAGAGCCAGAGCAATGTTGGCACACAGAGACTCAGCAGTGCTATTTTAAAGGCAGATGTTGACCATGGTGCTTCTTGAGTTACAAGCCTGCAATTTAGGTTTATCTCCTCCCAAACTGCTCTTCATAGCTGTGATGCTAGGAAGATACTGAGTTTGATCCCCACAATTCCTATATTTATCCTTCTGTGTAAGTAAAGAATGAAGCTGGAAATGCAGGCAGAGCAACGTTGCTGTAAGTGGCCCCATGTGAAGGGACAGTGCTCATCTTTGTGGGCTGAGTCTCCCACAGAGCAAAGCCCTGTCCTGTGCAGGACACAAGAGCCCCACGATCTGCACAGGGCCTGAGAGGCTCCAGCATGTGCAGTGCTACATGTCAGACTTACTAGCCCTAGCTACTTGGAAACACATTGTCTTCAGTGTTAAGTAACAGACTGGATGTAAACCTTCCTTAAAAACAGGAGAGGCATTTGGAAAAGCAGAACAACATTATTTCCCTTACTGTCTCAGTCAGCAGTAAGGAAAAGGAGTGGCCAGGCCAGGACAATCCTCACACTTCCTATGGGTGACACATGTGCTGCCATCAACTTTTGAACTCCACATTTATAAACACACTGTAATAACTTATCAGTTCCCAGCAGCTTCTGCTTTTGCACTACAGTGAAGTGAACTCCGGTATTTGCAAGAACTTGACCTGCACAGAAAAGCTTGTGGCTGTTTCTGAAGTGCCCCAGTGTGCCCTGGGTGCCACGCCCTGGTACCTCATGCTGCAGGGAGACCTCACTCACCTGGGCCTTACTGTCTTGATGCTGACTCAGCAACTGGTTTCTGCACTCCAAAGGCAGTGATAAAAATATTCACAACGACGATAATGAATACTAGTCCAGTTGCAAGGTTGTTGAGGAAATTCAGCTTTCCATGTTTTGCAGGGTTGTTAAGGTCGTATTTTACTTCAAAGAGAAAGGAGAAAAAGAATGTTTAATGATATGTATATTTCAAAATCCAGAATAAAAGGTTTCATACTGATGTAGTTCAAGAATTTATCTTATGCTAAGCTATTTGGATCAGTCGTATTTAAAAGGGAAGTCAGATTCTGCAGTGCCAGTAAATGTGCTAAGGGGAATGTCTGTAACCACAAGGAGCCTATTAACTTCCAGTAATTAGCATCTAATCTCTGTGGAGACATATGGGAAGTAAAGGATGCAATAACATCACTAGAAATCTTTCGAGTTCTTGATGTTTTGAAGCCCAGCTTTGTTCCTGACTTTAAGCATTTAAAAATTATTTCAATCTTGAATACATGAAGCTTGAAGCCCTGACAGGATGAAGTTAAATTTCCTAGTTAAAATGCTACAAATCTCTACCAGTGCTGGATTTTTTTTGTACTGGTGCCCTTCCCCAGTTTGTATTCCCTTGTAGTCCCTGCTTTTGCCCTGATTCTGTTTTTAGAAAGCAAGGGCACTCTCTGTTAAACAGAGGGAGATGTGAGAGCAGTGTAGCTGCAGTCATTTCTACAGAGAGCATCCACTGTGCAAACATTTTCCTTTGTTTCTCACAGTTGTTTTTTGGTTGAACTGCTAAAGGGAATGAGGGAGGCTCACACAAGGGAGATAGCATTAATTTAGTGTAAGCTTTGATTCCAGGCCTCGTGATAGCATACAAATTAGTTACACTGGGCTGATAATAGGTCTGGTTTAAGACAGTGACAAGTCTGGGGCACTTGCCTGGCGTCACAGAATCATTAAGGCTGGAAAAGACCTCCAAGATCATCAGGTCTAACCTTTGACCAAATACTGTCATGCCCACTGAAACACCACGTGAAAAGCCAAGAGTTTCCTGTCTCTGTTCTCTGGCAGTAAGGGCCCTGCAGCTCAGACCTTTGGCTACATTCCTTTGATGCTAGTGGAGTGAGCGCTGATGAATTCTGGAGCATGTTTTGAGAATGGGTTTTGTCTACTATGATTCCTCGTTCTCAAGAGCATAAATCACTGGATCTGTGTCTGCTTGTGCACAATGTGCAAGAGAAAGTTTATACAGGACAAGTTTTTACAGCAACATAAAACTCAGAGCTCCTTCTGACAGGCACATACACAGATACACAGCTTATGACTCTACTACACAAAATAAATCTTGTTATTTGCTTGTAACATCGTCACTGTGTTCCACAGTGCAGGAGTGAACCACAGAACCAATATCCCTTGCTGCTGAAGCAGTTAAGTGGTCGCAAACACACTCGTGATGCTGAAGTGCTAACAGCCAGGCTCACCTGGGGTCCCTAATTAGGAAGTCTAATGCTGTTTTGGTTTCAAGGAGTTCTGGGCACCTGTTCAAGTCCTGTTTGCTAAAGCAGTGTAGTCACACATCACAGGCCAGGCAAAGCACTGAAGAACAGTGTGGGGGAACTGCTGAGAAGCTACTGCACACCTGTGTGAGCATGAAATGATATAAGTTCAGTGGTACTTCAACCTTAAAATGAGTTTACACATCTGTAAAGAATCTGGAGGCATGTGGATGCTTGCATCCCAACAGGACCTGGAAGGACTCTAGTACTGCCATGTGAATGAAGAAGAATAAATGAAATGGAATAATTAATTCATTCTGAAACATGGAATAAGAGCATTTGAGATGGTTGGCTTAAAAAGGAAAGGCAATAATGGCCTAACCTGTTACATGAGTCAAAAGCAATCATGCTGAAAGGCAAACTGACGCTCTCAGAGCTGTCCCTTTGTCCAAAGGAGGGTCAGAGAAGACAAGTAATACTTGTCAGTTTAGGAAGAGCTCTGAATTTCACATCAGAATTGCAGTAATCCTATCTTTGTAATTACAGTACTTAAGATGAGGGTGTTTGTGAAAATGTCCTTAAGAACAGTTATTCTTTAAGTATTTTATTATAGTGGATTACTATGATTTCATGCCACTGAAACTATTTCAAGACATTCTCTGCTTTTCTTCCAAAAAGTTAAGGTCACCAAATCACTTCCAAGGACAAGTCTGCTGAACATTTCTCACGTTGTTTTTGTGAAAGGCTCTTTTGAAGGAGGAAAAGCTTTTAATACCTAGTAGAAATTGTGAGAACTGGTAGCTCCCAGGATGAACCCCTGACTCAAGGAAAGAAACTGGACAGTGGCACAGACTTTTGCTTGGCCTTGTGAGAGCTTGTAGAGACTGGACAGAAACAAACTATTCCTGCAAGCCAAAACTATCAAATATACATTGTAACAAGCAAGTTCTTGCTCTGCTGCCTTTATCTTCATACCTTCCTGTCCTGCTTCCTGTCTTCTTCCTATCTTTGACCTCAGCAGGACAGCATTGCTGCAACACTGCATCACCATAAGCCAAGGGCTCTGTCACCCTCAATGTGACAAAGAGAAAACTGTCAGCAATTTAAACCATTCTAGCAATGTCTAGCAGAAACAAGCATTAAAAAGCAGTATTACAGCATATACTGAGAAATTATTGCCCAACAGAAAGACAGGGAGCTTGTTTACAGCCTCAAAGCCTGCTGAACCAACCAGGGAGATGCCTTCAACTGAGGAACACAGAAGTATTTTGCTGATTTTTCCATTACTCTCTTCCCACACCTCCCAGCATCAACAGGTTGGTTTTTTTCCAGTCCCTTTCTGGAATCTCCTCTGAGCCAAGACCTGGATTTTGCTCTTGCACCAACTCTACCAAATGCAGAGACAGCTGTATTCCATCTCTTTTGTAAGAAAGAAAAAAGCTACATCAACTGCGTATTAATATTACAAGCCATGTGTATCCTGGATCCCAAGGAACTTTCTCCTTGAACAGAACGTTATTTTTTGAGCTGTGATAAGAGAGCAGAACACTGAAAGATTGACAGGGATGCCAAAGGTGGCACCCATAACTCATTAAATGCCATGTGTGAACTCTGCCTTTTCACTTCCATTAGGCCCAAGGTCAGTTACCTATTTCTCACTAAGGTAAAGGGCAAGATTTAGAAAATGTTATGAGAATAAATGATCACATATCACTAGCAGAAATGATGCACAGCTGTTTCCTGCCAGTGGAGGTGCCATTTATTCCAGGTGGGGAATGGTAGGTACAGTCTGATTGCAACACAGCCAAGCTGAACACAACGTGCCACACCAACAGGACGATGGACACTTTGGCTTTCACTTCCCTTTTGGAGTTCCCTATTCACAATATTTTCTTATATGACTGATATGGAAGAAACACATTTCAGTCATAAGATTAAGTAACAGGTCTTGCCAAAAACAGTATTAGGAAACTGAATAGACTGCATTATCCTATCTGGCCTACTGATGTTTCTTTTACAGTATTTCATAATTTTCCTTCTTCCTCAGGCTTTCTGGAGAGAAAATATTCATAGTATGGGCAAATGAGTAGGAGGAAGTAGATAAAAATTGAAGATTTCACACAAAGCTGCCCTTCCTCCCTTTGCTGCGGTATTTCTAAGGTTTCAAGAGAAAATCTGTATTTTTGGATATTGGGAAAAATTTCTTCATTGAAAGGGTTGTCAAGCATTGGAACAGACTGCCCAGGGAAGCGGTTGAGTTACCATCCCTGCAGAGAACTAAAAGACGTGTGTGTAGTTGTGATGTTTATGTACATGGTTTAGTGGTGAACATGGCAGTGCTGAGTTAACTTTTGGACTAGATGATTTTAGGGGTCTTTTCCAACCTAAATGATTCCATGATTCTAACTTGAATCGGTTCTGAGGTAAAGGCTTTTTAAAAGCAAATGGTGTGTCTGTACACCATCTTACAGGCTGTGTCCTGTAAGAAAAACAGAAGTCAGTGGCTCTTGCTGCTGCTACCTACCAAGGAATATCAGGAGCACTCCCACCATAACTTGCAGGGTGAGTGACAGACTGATAAGAATGATCAGCGGGACGTAGAAGGAGAAGGAAGGCCCTTGCTCCATCACGGCTTTGAGCTGGGACGCGTTGGCCATCAGCAGGGCGATGTCCAGCATGCTCTCGGCGGCGCTCTTCTTGTTGGCGTAGTGGTTGATGTTGATAGGCCTGTTGCTTTGGAACCACTGCGACGTTCTGCGCTGCAGCCAGCAGAGGAAAATGGTTATTCACATCTCTTTTAACTGGTGGTGAGTGAGAGATCACGTGGCCCATCAAACGATTTCTGCAATCATATGAGCAGAGCCACAGCGGTACCGAGATTTTCTGTGCAGCTTTGCCCCTGCTACCCCCATCCTCCAGACAGCAGAGCAGAGAACAGTGCCTGCCTGCACTGCCCTTTGGCACTTTTTCCAGCTTGCCTATAGGATCAGTCTAAACAGTCAGCATGTTTCTACCCTGGGAAAAGGAGAGACTGGAAAAGCTGACAGGTTTGCACTGAGAAAAAGTTGGGAGGGAAAAACCACTGTAACGCAACCCAGCAAACAACAGGTTGTTGTGACTAACTTACTCCTGAAGGCACACTTAAAAATACAGATATTTATTAAACTCACTTTCTCTCATCACATCCAAAAAGCTCCTTCATTACTCATGAGTCTTATTTTAAGGACTGATGTGAAGTTGGCCACTGTGTGAGCTTTGCTTGCCCTCCTTTCCTTGCTCTCCTTCCTCTGCCGTGCCACTCTCCAGGGCCATCCATACACCCATATACAGATGTTTATCCACTTAACTATCATATGATCTGTTGTTGCCAAGAACTGCCCAGTTACAAGGGAATATTTTTTCCCCATTTTCACATCAGCTGGTTTTGGTTTGGGGTTGTTTTTTTGTTTAGTTTTTTTTTAATTGCTCTGCAAACAAACAGGAAAACAAAAACCAACTGCAGGGCAAACCTCGAGCTAGTTAACCCAACAGGGTGAATATATGAGTGTTTCTTGATGATGAATCATGTGACCTGACTTGAAATTTGACTGCTTGTCTCCCAGAGGTGCCTATTTCTCCATGGATTAGATACAGCTTAGGGTAACTACGTTAGACTTAGGTGCCCAACTCCACGAGGAAGGAACAGTAGGTGATCCTCTATCCTGCTGTCTCTGAATAGGTTAGGAATTTCATTCTTGCTGCTCTTACTTCTAGACTTTATTTTCAAAAATAATAGACAAATATATGAAAAGTAAGCTTACTCTAGCTGACTTCTTTAAACCTACTTCTTAGAGACTTTTTTTCTGCCCAAATGTGTTCCTGCTTGCCAGAAAATCCTTTGAAAGAAGTCTGGCTTTGCAGGTTAGTTCAAATGCAAAAGACACCCTCTAATTACTTTCTTCAGCAGCACTAAACATGATCAACTCCAAAGGCAGGCTTGCCACAGTCCAGACCTAAAAGCCTCCTTTTAAACAGGGCAGATATTCATGTACATATTGCCAGTTTTTCCAGGGCATTTAAACACCAAACTTGACCTATTTTCATCAGACATGTTGTAATCCATCACAAGCCTAAATATTTGACTGAGTGTAACTTGTCATAGGGCAGCAGGAAATGTCAGAGCTTTTTCTCAGCCTGTGGTCTTGCCTTCACCAGGAAAAATGACCTGTAATCATGAAAACCCCAGAAACATTCACTTCCTGTCTCCTGACTGATGTTGGAAAACCGTAAAACAAAAAACCAAAAAAAAAGCAAATTAGCCTTGTCTTCTGGGAGCAAGCTGAAGGCCACTGCCAGCAGTATTGAAACGGATGCAGTCAGCACTACATGGGCACCTTCTAAGATCAGACTGTGTTACACAGCAATACACAGACAGGCAATGAAAGAAGAGATGTTGCCTTAGCCTCAGGAGAGTGACAGTCTGTGCAACAGAAATGACAGCAGAACTTGGCTATGTGGCTTTAGGGGGATTCCCAGCATGAGCAGCCCAGAGCACCAAACACTCGCTGTGCCCGGATCACCCGCGGGGAGGGAAGGTGCAATGCCTGCAGGTTTTCTAGGTGCAGGTGAAGTAAGGCTTTTCCTGCAGCTGTCACTTGGCAAAAGAGCAGTGTGCATTCCACGTGACCTGCTTCAGTCTCAGAGTAACCAAAACACCTCCTCACACACATTCAACATTCAAATTACTTGGCAGACACAAGCTAAGCCCTTGTGTTCGTGTCTCCAAAGGAGTCTGAGCAAAACCAGCGCGTGCGTTCACACGTGTCTAAGAGCCAGGTGCAGCTGGGCTGCACTCCCTGCAGCACTCCCTGCAGCACTCCCTGCAGCACTCCCTGCCTGCCTTCGGGCCCCCAGTGCTGCAAAGCTTCAGCCTCTCAGCACAACAACCTGCCCTGCTGGTCTGTGCACACTTAGACAAAGGACACGAGTGAAAAGCCTCTCCCTCTTGCTCCATCCGTGACTGGAAGAATCCATGGAAGAGCTTATTTTCACAGTGACATGGTGCTGTCCCCACAGACAGTGCCCCTCTGGGTCTCCTCACAGAAGCAGGGGCTGTTTGCCTGCCCAGAGCACTGCTCTCTGCAAGGATAAAGCTACAGTGCCATGGCATAAACAGGCACTTTTTTGGTTCTGTTAAGACAAAACCTTCACTCAAAGATTGCATGGTCCTGGTTTACAGTCTCCCTGTGTTAGTACAGACTTTGCCACTGCTTTACTTCACTCCCCATTTCAGTGGTACACCCAGAACAACTGAGTCCCTCTGAAACACAGAAAGGATTTGTTACATTTATTAAAAAGCAAATACAAGTGGCTCTGCAGCAGATGTCCTTAGGTGCTGAGTTTCATGAATCACACAGCTAAGCCCCACCTGGTGATTCAACAGGAAGGAAACAGCACTGAAAATGGAAATATTTGAAAACAATAAAGTATCTTTGCTAAATACAGTAACTTGTTATAGTAAGGATTACAGCAGTTTTCTTTCTATTTGGGGTTAGTTATTAATGCAATTTTATGGGCCAACAGCGTTGATTCAAAATGAGACTGGACCACAATGACCTCTGGGTTTGTAATGCTATAGAGCAAGCTTCCAGAAAACCTTGTGTTTAGGAATAAGTCTGAATTACAAAACAATGGAAACTTGCTACATAATAATGAAGCTGTGCACAACTAAAGCTGAGCCATACCGAACTTACAGTGCTGCTGCTCTTTACTGTGCTTTGCAATATTTTTCCCAAGCAGAACTGCTAAAAAGATGCTAATAAGCAATTTTGTTTAAGAAGCAATTTGCGAAGGTTTTGAAGGATTAATCTTTCAGAAAAATAGCACATGGCTAATTTTTCCAGATCTTTGAGGGGAATTTTCATGTTTGGAAAAAATTCCAGTTAAATCAAAAAAGAGATGGATCA
The DNA here is from genome assembly GCA_013397815.1 of Aleadryas rufinucha. Taxonomy (NCBI): domain Eukaryota; kingdom Metazoa; phylum Chordata; class Aves; order Passeriformes; genus Aleadryas; species Aleadryas rufinucha. The sequence continues at coordinate 266,692 of VZTH01014104.1, forward strand.
GACATAAAAGGAATAATACAGGACTAAAACAGAACACAATTTCAGAACTTTTATTTTTTTCTAAGATTAAACCTACAGTTACAGGATTGAACTAGCAACTTCGTACTAGTATTTAACAATCCTTACAGTTGTAGAATTTCTGTCCACATCTCCATCATCTACACACTGAAATTGCAAAGGGCCATATATGGCCACTCTGAAATCAGACTTTCTCTCCATCTCAGAGATCTTGCTGATCTAAAACCAAACAGGTAAAATATTCTACAAAGAAAAAAAATATTCTTCCAACAAAAATACTTTAAGCCATATTGGTCATGTAATGGATGATGACAGAATCACAGAATAGGCTTAGTTGGAAGGGACCCACCAGGATCACCCACTCCAGCTCCTGACCCTGCACAGACTCCCCAAAATCCCCCCCTGGGCATCCCTGGCAGCGCTGTCCAAACGCTCCTGGAGCTCGGGCAGCCTCGGGGCTGTGCCCATTCCCTGGGGAGCCTGGGCAGTGCCCAGCACCCTCTGGGGGAAGAGCCTTTCCTGTTATCCACCCTAACCCTGCCCTGACACAACTTCAGGCCATTCCCTCAGGTCCTGTCACTGGTCACCACAAAAAGACATCAGTGCCCTTCCTCTGCCCCTCACGAGGAAGTTGTTGACCCCAATGAGTCTCCCCCCAGTCTCCTCTTCTCCAGCTGAACAGACCAAGGCTTCCCCTCCAGGCCCTTCACCATCCTCGTGGCCTCCTTATCTCTCACAGGTCCTTTGTACACCTCCTCAGAAGATATTTTGTGGTTTTTCCTTCAAAAAAACATTACACCACTTGTTCAGCTTAGCACTGACTCAAGAGAGAAAAACCCCTATCCCTGGTCTGGGATGAATCATCAGTTTCATTTCCTACGGGAATTTCATTTTGAGGCGAGGGGGGAGATGTCCACCCAGGTACCAACCCAGTGTAACACTAACTAGCTTGTGAGAACTCTGCAATCACATCTTGAGATGATGTGTTCGTATTTCACAGATATCATGATTTTCTAGCAGCTTCAAAACCCTGTGCTTAAGAAGAATCACTTTTAACCAAACATAAAATGCAAGTATGACTACATTAAGAAAAAAAAGTGGCAATCATGTTGGCTCCTGAGAGCTAGAAAAGTTAACATTAAAGAAGGGAAAAGTACAGTCTGCTGAGGGCTGAGCACTGTTTTCCTAAAGTTGTACTGGTTCCAGGATCCAGTTAGAATATTTCTACTCAATAAATTACTTTAAAATAATCAGCACACCTCATGACTAACTTCGTGAAATGAAGGAGTAATGTAAATTTGTTCACACAGCTATCTAAATAGAAGTTTGTCCTGTATAATTTTTTCTGCTTTGCATCATTACTACTCATTCCAGTCATTTGGTCTCACAATACTATTTCTCACAACTGGGCTGTGGACTGTCTATTTTGTGTGGTTAACACACTGTTTGTTTACTCTAGCTACTTAAAAAACATGCAAAGAAAAATTTAACAGCAGTAGTATCTATATTTGGAGTATATCGAATACTCCAAATTCAATTTAATATGAGTAATGCTCTAGAACATACCATTTCAGGCTATATGCAACAAAATAATTTCAAGTTCCTACAGGCTGGTTACCTGCAGTATGATGCCAAAAAACTGCCGTGTTTCAAATTACTTTTATGTTCCAAATTACTTCTGAATTAATATACAGACTTTAAAACATTTTTACGAATAACATGATTAAAGCTGTTTATTTCTACTATCCAATTCTTGTTCACCTTTTTCATAGCCCTTCTTTAACTCCTTTATCTAGCACGTCCTGTTATCTTGTAAACACTAAACTAGATTTTACAACACAGTGGATGGAGAGCATTTCAACACAGACCATGAACAAAGAAAGCAACTAGATGGATGAAAAAACAGTTACAGCCTGTATTTGTATGAACAGATCCTTTGAAGAAGAGACCAGATACTTCTGCCAGGTGTAATTACACACATTAGTCAGTGAGGTGTGCCACGCCAGCCCAATCCTAGAAGCAAGGAACTTCTTGCTTCTAAAAGCCTGACAGCTGCTAAAAAAATGTATTCAAATGAATGATGGAGTAAAAATAAACCACACCAGACCACTGTGTGACCACTTGTTCAGAACTACTGAGAGCTTAACTGGTCTCTTTTCAATTTGTATGCTTTGATTCCTTTGAAGGTAACAACCACACCTGCATTTCATGTCAGCTCTTCTGTAGCAGAAGGTAGTGGTCTGTGGTGAAGATGTGCAAAAGAGTCTGTTTTGGGGAGAGGACAGGTGCTGGGATGGGCAGGAAGGAAACCAGGGTGGCCCATGTTCCAATGCCTGAGAGCATTCCTCAAAGCAGACACACTTTTGACTCCAGTATGGAAAATTCAAGCACCTACAGATGGTCTCTCCAGGTTTAGGTGGCTGCTGAGCTGGGCTGTTCTTTTGTTTGCATGAATTGTGAACACTGGCAGATTTTTTAAGTTATCTTCTATTCAGAGACGGGTTTCTGTCCCCATCTGTTTTACCTTGCATATACTTTGTGTGTGTGTGTGACAAAATTAACAAAGTGTTTAGGAAGTTCCCTGAAGTGACACTGTATACATTAAAACAATGTAATAGCATGTCTCACTGCTTATTCTTTATATGGTACTCACAGAGAACTTGAGTTGTGATGGGAAAGATGTAATGAAATGAGGGTTGCGTGCAACTGAAGATGAAGTAAAACAGGAAAGTTGCTGAAAAATTCTTGGAGCAGACCATACTGAGAAAAAAAAACCTCATCAAGAGTACTTGTGATGCAATCACAAAACTGTGTCAAGAAAATGAGAGAACTGCTGAGAAGTCAGAGGTTTAGAGGAAACCACTCCAGAGCACCGGTTTGACCTGCATATCCCAGCCCTGATTCACTTTAGGTAGGATTTCCAGGACTTATTAAAAACAGATTTTTGCTTTTCTTGGTTTGATATTCATGACTCCAAGGATTTGTCAGGGAGGGAGGGATGGAGGAAGGACAGATGTGCTACACAGTCAGCCCAGTCTGCCTGTAACCAGAAAGTTTTACCAGTGACACAGCAGAGGGTTTACTACAATGGTTTCTATGTGGCAGAGACTCAGGTTGGAATAAGAGCTGCCTTTAGAGTTCAGTCCTTTCCAAAACAAGATAAAAGACACTCTTTTACCAGTCTGGTTTTTTCAGATAAGTAGCATGCTCAGCAAACATCCTTTATACTTAAACAGAATACAGGATGAATACTTTCCAGTGAGCATCTCTGGTCATGTTTTGACTACACGGAGTAGGAAAAAGTTGGGTATTCTTGTTTTTATTTGGATTACTGCATGGAAATTAACCATACAGGCAGAACCCCTTCAGTAACTCCTCGTACTTTTGTAGTTGCTTATTCTGCGTGGATATCCTCTCCCAAGCCAGCCGGGCGGGCAAAGCCCTGCAGGTGCGGGGAGCTCGGGGCGGCTCCCGGGAGGGGAGGTGACAGGTGGGGAGCCAGGGGCTGCCAGGGATGCTCCGCTCAGCCCTGCCCCGGCATGCGGCCCCGTGCCGCGGAATCCACGCAAGGCAGGTAACCCCCAGCAATAACCGAGCAATAACCCAGCAATAACCGAGCAGCACCGAGCTAAAACCCAGCAATAACCGAGCAGCACCGAGCAATAACCGAGCAGCACCGAGCAATAACCCAGCAATAACCGAGCAGCACCGAGCTAAAACCCAGCAATAACCGAGCAGCACCGAGCAATAACCCAGCAATAACCGAGCAGCAGGGCGCGGCCGCAGAGCGCCCGCACCGCGGAGTCCCCGTCCCGCCGGGCCCCGGGAGGGAC
>VZTH01014105.1:0-123811 GCA_013397815.1 Aleadryas rufinucha
GACACGGTCACCCCAAGACAAATCCCTAGAATTTCCTAAACATTAACATGTAGACTAGAAGCCAGTGTAAAGAGTGAATAACAAAATCCACAAGTTTTCTTAGCCAAGCTGTTCAACGAGAGAGAAAGAGAAGAAAGTCATCAACTCTTACTTTGAAAAGTCACAGAAGAATTTACAAGATTTATTTTTCTATTATCATAATGGTTGTTTGCCATTTCTTTCTCTTACTATGCTTTTCAGAGTTAAGAAATTATTGAGCCGAGTTGCTTTAGTCAGAAATCGTTTGTGGTGCCTTTATCAATCTGCCTTTACTTTCCTTTATTATTCTGTTTATTTGTTCGACTTTTCTCCCTGAAACCAAGTCGAGAAATCTTGCCTCGTATCTCATATTGTGTGTAGTTGTAACCAATTCTTTTAAAGATGCTTCCTAATCTGTGTCCATTTTCTGTGTAACGGGATTTCCCTGATACATGCTCATTTTGCATGCAGAGGGTTTTCAAAATGTGACTGAAAAAAGTGTTTACTTGGAACATTGTTTCAGAGGTAGCTAAATGGCCATTCAATAGCTGGGCCTGGGTTTCTCAACCTAAAGGCTAACAAATGGTTCCATCCAAAGTGTTTTGGGGCTACTTTTTTCTAGAGCAGTGCATGAAAATACAGGTAACTTGCCTTTTTTTTTTTTTTTAATGTGTGCATGAAAAAAAAATCCCCATAAAAGGAAGGTAGGAAGAGGAAGGATTTTCCCCAGACTGTAATTCATGTGTTCCAGCCTACAGAAGAGACAGGCAGACCCATGTCTCTGAACACAAGCGAGGTCTCCCCATGCACTGTTCACTACATCACCAAGAGATATAACTTACAATGTAAGTAAAACATTTGTAACATAAAGATCCCATTTTCCATTTAGCTTTCTTATTTCACTTGCTCCAACTTCAGATCTGGCTTCAGTTTATATTCTGCTTTTGGGTGCCATCATTTTCCCTTGCACACAGTGGGGTACCTGGTATTCTTCCATCATATCAAAGTGGAGGCTTCTTTCTTCCAGCTCTTCTCATCATGCTATGCTCAGACTCTTGCCTGCCTCTTCAAATGCTCAGACAATTGCCGCATCAGGGAATGAAAACTAAATTTGTGACTAATAGGTACTGTAATTTCTGCTAATGTGTAATTATCTCATGGCAGGAAACATTATTTACTTATTATGCTAACAGGTATAAACCTACAGGAAAGAAAAACCCTTACAAGGGGAAAAGCTGAAATGCTGTCTTCTGCAAAAAGGATTTGGAGGGCAGGAGAAGGAGTTATTTAGCCTCAGAGTTATTTGGCCTCTGGAGTTACTTAGCCTCGGCTATCTCAAGAGACTAGGAGAATATTCTTGTTCCTTGATCATGGGCCTATTTAGTCCTCCAGGATAAATTCCTGGTTTTCCTTATAGTTCTTTTTTTCTGATCATCTGATGTCCCTGTTTCCTTGAAGTCAGTCCAGATATCACCCTCTTGTACCTCCCACCATGAGGACCCTCCCTGGCAAACCTGAAATCCTTATATTAGCTAAAGGTAGAACCCAACCTATGATCAGAACAGATCTCATACAGAAGGAGTATTTAGAACATCCCTAAGGCAAGCTGCTTGGAGTTCACTCAGAGATACTGTCCAAAGAAGAGCAGGTTTATGTTATCCTTTTAACGTTACTGTTTAAAACACCTACCAAACAAATGGGAGATATAATCCCACAGCAACACTTCCCAGATGAGAAGGATGCTGAAGAAAGAGAGTTTGAAACAGCCATTGAGGGGCCAGGCATACAAGATTCACAGGACCAGATAATGAACAATTTAAATGGAGTATAAGTCTGCTCTAGGATTTACAAGTTGAAGAGAACAGCCCAGGTGTCATGGCTCTCTTCCAGAATGCTTCTTGATTTTATCCAGTGCATAAGCAATCTAAAATGCATAAACTTTCCTAAGAAAGCAGATGAAAAGGTGCTAAACATAGAATTACCCTCATAACTTCTGCAGCATTAGATAATGAAAGAAGTAATAAAATTACCAGTTCTAAATGTGCATCCATTCTTAATTCAGAAGACTTTCTCCTTATTTATTTTGCTAAGAAAAAATCCTTAATAAAGTAAACCAAGTGCAGAAGGCAAAAGGTGAATACTACTGAGACAAACATTATTTTTCAGAAACTTTCTATAACCAAATTCAAGACAAGTCTTCTAAAATATGACAGGAAATATGAAAACTAAAAATTTTTATAAATTCTTATGCATGAAGTTCAGCTACTACAAATCCTCACTAGAATGATCAATTTCATAATATTTCAAGTGGAATGAAAGAATAAAGAAATGCAAATGTCTTTTGAGTTCACTGGTTTTATTCATGTATCTTCAACTCGATAAATAAATTAATAAACATTTGTTGCATAAGTTATTCTTTGTTGGGTCAACAAAGAAAATGTAAATGTCTGCAAAGAGCAATACAAACTGTTACTGCAAGAGTGACCGAAAACATTATATTAAAGGGAATCAATGTGACCAACCTGGGATGGCCCTCTGGGGAACAGAATAGGCTTATGCACCTTCATAGTTGAAACATTAGGAAAACATCTGAGACTGCTTGACATGAACAGCAGCAGCAGCAAAGCTGTGCCCCTCCAAGGTATACTGGACCTCTCACTTATGCCATGTGCTCTTTTCTGTGAACCAAAATTCTAGTCACAGCACTGAAGCTTCTCACAAATAAAACTAAAACAAATATATGTGGCCCACAGGTCTCATCAAAGAAAAGAGTTTTGCTTCGCACTTGGAAAAACAAAAAAAGCATTTACCTACTATGGGCAAGATAGAAAGCATCTTTGTTATTTCTGCCACTTGAGTTCTAAAAATGCATCTCTTAAATTGCTAAGGAATACACATGCTTTGAATTGCTAAGGACAACATTTTTAGACTGTAGCGATACTAAGCTCCTAGTTAGAGGCCAGGATAATTAATTTAGAAGGCATAAAGTATATCACTAACAGACAAAGTAAACAACAGGCCACAAGACCTGTAAGAAAAATACATGCAAATTTTTCAAATCTAAGAAGTGTGCTAGAAAGACATGCAATTCTCACATTTCATAATACCCAGGTCATACTGAAGATAAATAATGAAATCTAAAACAGGACATTTTTGAAATAATTTACATAGTACTCCCATAATAAATGAAGATCAAGTAGAATAATTAATCATCCTTTCTGAGCCAAAAGAGATAGGACCAGCCACAAAGACATGCAGGAATAATGAAGAACTAAGCGTAGCTGGTTTTATTGGGAGATTATTTAGAGAAAATGTAGCCTTTAGTCACAGAAACACATGAATAATAATGAGAACTAAACCACGATAAATAATCGCTCTCATTGGCATGAAGGAAGACCCAGATATTACTGAATGTTATAGGGGGATTTACTTATTGTAGGTTTGTTTAGACAGCCTCAGCTCCTCACTGAGACAGCGGCTAAGGGAGGTTGTGGCAGGACAGAGCTCATCAGCCCCCAGACCTGATCAGCTCCTCATCTCATGTCGAATACATGCAAGGTTTTCAAGGCACTGGGAAAGGAAATTGCCCATGTTTTCTTAAACAGGACACATGAGGGTATTTTGGAGGACCTGGGGATAGCTAGGAGTCACAAGCCTAGAGAGATTGAGCACTGGGGACTCCACCTCTGCTGGTAATTTGCTCTGGTAGATCATTTCAGCCAAGATCTTAGAGCAACCAGTTAAATGATTTTTTTTCATGACAAATTCCAATAGAAAACAATAAAATTTTTCAACCAGCGAGAGTGTGTATGTGGAGCTGAAAGCCCTGCATGAGATAAGAATGTCTTGAAAAGCAGGTTAAGGCACATCCATTGTGTGCTAAAATGATCCTAAGGCCTAATGCTTGTATAACATTGAGTTCCTTCAGAGGAAGAGGTGCTAAGTAAACATAAGACATGTCCACACAGACAAGAAGTTAATTGCCAATGCACACTGAAGGAAATGAGGTACAACAACATTGTGTCCATGAAATACCATAAAGCAAATTATTGGAAAAGCAAAAGGCTAGCCACACATACAGGAGATGTAAGATATCTTTTCAGAAAAATGCATGCAATCCATAACAAAAATGGAAACAGGGAAGGTAATTATCTTCAAGAACTTAGATGTTATATTAGGTCTTCAATGGACCGCATATCCCCCAGGAATATCCAGAAAGTCCAAACTTTTGTGAGCCAATATGATAAATTTTTTAAAAAGATATTAATTAATATCCTCACAGTAGAGGCCAAAATGACGACATATGCAAAAAAAATGGTTTCCCTAATGTTCCATATTGTGAGGCTTCTAATCTGCCCTACATTCTGACACCACAAATATTTACTTAAAGCCGTTCCTCTATTCCAAGACTGCTCTCACACACCCGTTCCTTAAAGAAGTTTATTCTTATCATCAAACACTGGCACTTACCTGTCCCAGAACTGATTTATTTTGTTGTTCAGACTCATAAGGCATGACCTGATCAATGAAAATAAGGAAGCGGTAGCTAAGGGGACTACAAATCCCTCCAAAGTCATTCTGGTACATCTTTCTCTTAGAGGTACAGCAATCCATAATTCATCCCAGTGATTCACAATGATTTGGGTACAAAATGCTACAGACTAGTTCACTTTCCTTTTCCAAAGGAGGATCACAAGTTAGGTCTGCCTAACTTTGGGAATCTTTGTTTAAGAGATCAAGGTTTGGTCAGCACCTTGGCCACAGGTCTGAGTGTTGCCCTATTAGCCAGTGCTCCAGATCAGCAAATGTGATCTGCCTTAACAGGTTGCCATGAAAATCCAAGAGGCACGTTTCTTGTAAAAGGAAATTGTGCCTGGGAAATCTGCTGGAGTTCTTCCTCTGCCTAGAGAGTGTCTTATAGAAGATGAAGCCAGATTCAGATTCAAATATTCTGATTAACCTGCAAAGCCCTTCACAAAGCCCTGTAAACTATGTCTTCTTACACATTCTTTTTAACTCTTTTGGATTGCTTCTGTGTAACTTCATTGAAGTCCAGTCTTCCCTCATATCCTCTAAAGCAAAAGATTGACCATAAAACCAGGAAAATACATAATTGCATGGCAGCCATCTGTCCATTTAAAAGAAAAAAAAAAACAACTCAATAGCTAATATCTAAAGAAGAGGAAGAGTAACAAAATTAAATACTTCTCTTCTGTTCCAGCTTTAACTGAAGCACTACATCTTCAAATAATGGCTCTTGTCCATATTACAGATGTCAATACCCCATCTTCTTGTGACATGAAATGTCCTGTTCATGTCTTCTAGAGCCCTCAAGTTGTTTTGCAGAGTCTGCTGGTGTTCTTGGGCAGTTTCAGAACACCTTCATGCATTAACTTGGAAGTTTTCTCATAGCCTAGAGTGCCCCTAGATTCTGATATTTTCTGGTTTTTAGTTTTGATCACAGACATAGAGAGTGTTCATCGGCAAGACTAAGTTAAAAGATATCCGGTTGCCCCTTCAAAAACAACTTTAGCCAAAAACCTAAAATTAATTGTGGCTGTCTAAAGAAAGGCAGGGCAGGGGTGATGGAGGGGGGAGAGTGTGCAGGTACCTAGCCATAGTTGTCTACTACTTTTTTACTGAAATAATTTATTCCTACCCCTTGACACTGACAGAAGTACTATCTTCTATGCTTGCTTTCAGATGAAATTTGAAAGGAAAAAAAATACATTTCTAATGAGTTGCTGCAGTGAGTTCTCACCAACATAAATGGCAGAGGTTTTGAACCCATATACCCCTTGAAACAGCACATCTCTATTTCTAGCCATTCAGAGTGCCTACATGGAACACAGTACAAGGACAAAGGACCCCTATATCCAGTATACATTCGTTTGTCAGAGGACTGTTATGATAGATGAATGATGATTTGGCTGCTTTTCTTGCAAGTATGTCTGTACAACAGCACAGATACCAATAGACAAAAAGTGTGTTAAACTGTAAAATAATCCAGAAAGAGGAGAAGAATTAACAACTTTCTATTTGTGGTGCTTTAATTGCTCCTACATTTAGTTTATTGAACCATCAAATTAATTTAATTGAAGGTGACAAATAAAATATACTCTTCCAAGAATTAATTTGGACTACAAAATATATCTCAAATTAACCTCCCCCTATATTACCAGTTTTATTTCACCTAATTTTTCAGTACTTATTTAGAATACCAATATATTTTATACTAGGTAATGCTCATGTACAGCTTCTGTGCTTATTTTAAAACTACTACAAGAACAAAACTGTTTCTCTAACTGTAAAATTTTTATCATATCTGGATACTAATTCCTGCCAATAGGAGATGCATTTGCAAAAATCAAAGCTAGTATTCTCCCACCAATTATTATAAAGCTGATTGTGCCATTCCTCAACTAACAAAAGTGAAGACAGAGGTGATATTAAATGAAATCTGGACTTACAGATAGCCCTATATAAAACTATTATACACCAGAATAATTGTCACTATCAATTCCAGTTTGGTTTCTAAATGAGAGTAGTTCTGATATAGATCTTGAAATTTTTCTATAAGAATAGTCCCTAATTCAATATTTTTATCAGCATATATAATGTGATCATGCCTCAGTAAGTCAAGAGCTTTGGCTAGGCCTCTAGCTATTACAGCAAATTTATCACTAGCACTTTATTATCCCTAATGGAAAGATATTACCTCTCTTGCAACCTGGAACTGCTATGTAATATTTTGATCACCACTTGCAAGCAGGGTAGCCAAAATCTTAATGTACAACCCTCTCCTAACAGAAGAGGTAGATACATATTTACAAATGGAAGCCCTCAGTCTCAGGGATAAGAATAGCCTTGTTTTCTTAAAGATACTCAAGAGATTGCTAAATATTTAAATCATAAATTAATGTTTCTCAGCATTTTCTGTGGGCATCATTTAAAAGTGACCCAGGAATCTTTGACTTTGAACACGTCACATATATATTTCTCTGTGTATATATATATATATATATTTTTTTTTTTTTTCAACAAAATTAGAGTACTTTCATTCCTAAGCAGTTATCTATGAAGGTAATACATATTTCCAAAACAACTGCTTAGGGGCCAAGGTCTTTCACAGGTAGAGGACATGTATAAAAATTGTAAAAGACAAAGTGGATAAAAGTTGTTCTTTAATGATACCTCACTTCTTACCAATGGACCTTCTTTGGTGTGATGAATGTTATTGAAATTGCTGTTTGAAACAGAAATAGCACAAGCTAAAGATAAAACCACTAATGCCTCTTATGTTTCTAGCACCCTTAGGTAAGGGATGCTCAAATAACCACCAACCATCCATCTTTATTCATGATCAAATTAGAATGTACACAAGAAATTCCTTCTCAAAGCTGACTATGGAAAAAGTACTTCTAAAGAAGCTGTAAGAATTGCAAGTTGTGCGATGGCAACCCTGCTCAAACTTTTCCCTCTAGTGTGGTTGTGACTCATCAAAAGTTTGTTCATTAGAATTGTGTGTTTAATTCCAGCTCCATATGTATACTGGCATGTCTTTTCCCTCTGTTTCTTCTGTTCTAACTGGGTGAATAGATGGCATATCCACAGGATGAATGTTTGCAGCTTAAATACATCAGCAGGGTACCCTTGCAGCAGAAGCTGGCTGCACAGCAGGTTTCAGTAACCAGCAGGTTCTTCCCTTCTACTCAGTACATGTGAGACCACTTCTGGACTGCTGTGTCCTTTTTGGGATTCACCAATATAAGACAGACACCAGAACACTGGAGCAAGTCCAAGGGCCACCAAAGTCATCAGGGAGCTGGAACACAGGAGGGCCAAGGAGAGGCTGAGAAAGCTGGGCTTGTTCAGCATTAAGAGGAGAAAGCTTCATGGGGGGATCTGACTACTGTCTACAGTTACCCAGTGGGAAAACGTAGACCAGATAAACACAGGCTCTTCTGGAAGGTGCACAGCAACAGGATGAGAGGCAACAGACAAGGTGAAACAAGGAAATTCTGACTAGATAGCAGAATATTTCTGTTCTTCACCACTAACAAGGGTGATCAAACACCGGAACTTGCTACTTAGAGAAATTAAGCAATCTCCATCCCTGGAGATATTTAGAACTTGACTGGACACAATCTTGAGCAACCTCATTTGGCTGGCCCTGCTTTGCACAGGGATTTGACAAGACAGGCCACAGAGTTGCCTTTCAATTTAGACTCCTCTGTGGGTCTATGAAGTACAGACAGCTGCACTCTGTGCGTGTACACCAAAGAATACTTGGTCACATTGTCACAGTTGTGTAAACGTGTTTAAAGTCCTTCTGGATTGGAACTGGCACACATCTAATCGTTTAGGCAGAGAGTTATGGATGCCCAGAATATGGGCAGATTTCCCATATATATGGCAGTACCTGTCTGTACATACATATCTGTATATTCTTTATTAAGAGAGAAAAATCATCACTTCTACTTTCAAACCTTACATGCTTTGAAAAAGACATCATCCTTTTTCCAGTCGACTGGATTTGTACTCTTGTGAAGTGCCTCCATAACTCCCCATACTGCTTGGTAAGGCAGGCTCTTAGTGCACACCTCTGCCCTTCACAGGGTATCTGTACATGTTTCACTTTCCCATTACTCTGTAGTTTAGAACCAGCTCGATCTCTCCTTCAGAAGAGGAATATTCTTTCTTGGCTCAGATGAATTCTACCTATAATTTCAGTTGCCTGACACCAAGCTAAAGTTCCTCTACAGTCAGCAAAGACAAAACAGCCCCTCTGGAGGGTGATTCATCCTCACTTTTCTTGGAAACACGGCTGGTAAATTTCTGAACATATGCAAATCTCAGATATGTACTCTTTAGACACTATTTATGTCTTTAGCTGTCTTCATTTGTGAAGCTTTCAGTAAGGCACACAGCAGAAAAACCCAGAGACTTCTGGAAAAATATTTAGAGTGTTTTAGTTAGTGTGACCCACAGAAGAAGGCACTGAGGGCAAGAAAAAAGGGAGCTTTATAGAACTGGTTTCCAGTATAAAAGACGGAGGAAAAAAACCCGTATAAAATAATTTGATCTCTAAAACAAGTTACAATTTTGTAGGGGGGAGCACCTCACCCAAGTATGCCCTTACAAAAGATACAGTATTTATGTAACACTCCATTTACAAAGTCTCCTTCATTACACTCAGGAACGTATTTCAGAAATGAACTCCTTCTCTTTTCTCCTTTTCCAAACCCTGCACCAGTAGCAGTAGTTTATACAAATGTGACAAGATTTGCCAGTCTTAGAGATGAGGCTGCACAGCACCATGAAGCACCTGTTACCATCTTTTCATACAGCAGTGAACCTCTCATGGCTAACAAAACCCACAGAGCTGTTGAGACAACCACAAGTCCCAAAAGCTGTAAATGGAGGCTCGTATGGCTGCAAGGCGCAGCAACCAAGCTGTAAAAGAAAAAAACCTCTCCAACTGAAGAATGTCAGCACAATTTTGCATCATATTTGTTCTTTGCTATCTCACAGGTCTTCTGTTCTTCCTTCTGGCATCATCTCCAAAGATTCAAGTTGTGTCAATTAATTTCACATCAAGACCAGAAGTGTGCCAGCAGCCTACAGCTCCTGCTGAGCCCTCGCTGCACAACGAGGAGCCCACGGATGCAGGAGGTGCTCCAGCAGCAGCACTCCGGGCAGCTGACAGGCGTCAGACCATACGGCAGGCAGGCAGGGGCGGGCTGGAAAGAGAAACACTCCCATCAATGTCAGCCAAGTCACCAGGGTGCCTGGGCATAACAAAAGAGACATGGTAGAAACTCTTCTGGCGAGACAACTGTAAAGGAGTTTCTTCACAGGATGACAGGAACCCAGCCTCCTTTGGAGACAGAGGACAAAAGGACAATATGTCTCTCATCTTATTCTCCTCCTGTGAGAAAGAGAGAAGATAAACTCATTTCCTTGCATATTTCTCAACACATCTGTAAATAAAAGACTACCTTTAGCACTTTTCATCAGACATCATTTGTGTGTCAAAACTGTTTAGGGTATGACTTGAAATCCTCTCCTTCAGAGAGTAAACAAGCAAGAAATAGCCACCTTTGATTTATTAAAGATGAACTATCAGTACTGTAAAAGGCAGAACGGGAATGCACACGCACATCCTAAGAGCAGGGAGAGATGGATACCGCCCTCACATTTATATATAAAGTTCAGTTCATAGCCTTTTCTGTTTATTAGCCTGTCAACATTCATGCAGTCACAGTACATCTACACTGATGTTTTTCGAGAAGTTTATCTGTATGTTATTTGCTCATGATTCCACCAATTTAGACACAGAACACTTCCCTGTCTGTACAAAGCATTATGATTTGGGAACAAAATTTTGGGGATAAATAGCATTTGAAAAGGAGCACATGAAAAAAAGTCTATTTTTTAGTTAAATGAAAGACAGGGTGACATTAAGTGGAATTCAAGCACAGAAAGCAAGGGAAGAGTAAAGTAGTGAGGATAAAAACCCCAATGTCTGGTACTGCATTATTTCCAAACTACAACCAGCTCATAATTCAACTCTGGATGTCTGGAAGTGCCAGGGGACTTAACAGCCAGAGCTGTGCCATATTTGCACAGGAGCTGGTGGAAGTATTGCCTTCAAATTACTGAATGTAGTCCTCAGCTGCCAGCAAACACAACCACCACATATCCCATCCATTCCTCTACAGAAGCCATTAGCAGGTATGACACTAATGTCGGGGATACGTGGCACACTGCAGCTAGTGAGCAGGGAATGCCTACAAGCATGCCCCTGCTCCCCCTTTTAATTGTTATATGTGGGTGTCTTAACCCCTGAGAGCTGATGCTGGCCTGGTGCTGCAAGGAAAGGCTGCACTAAAAATGCTGATGATATCTCAGACACAAAAATTCTGCCTATGGCAAGAGTTGTTGGAGCCCCCTCGCTCTCCACCACCTCCTACTTCCCATCATTAGCTAACATCCAGAATTATCCTATTGGGCAAAGCGGCTCTCTTCAAAAGAAGAGGAGATAACTGGATGGTGATATGTAAACAACACAGACAACAGAAACAGTCAGGCCTAATTCTTTGCAAAAAAGATACTTAAAACACTATTGTTTCAAATTCATTGAAAACTAAACAGAAGAAAAGAAAAATAAGAACTTGGGAAAAAACTGCTTTTAATGCTGTTTATGACTCAAAACCAAGGCTGTTCTTTCCTTTCCTACACTTCTCAGAGGCTCTCAGTTATTAACTCAACCAAAATGAAATAATCTTCAGAAGCCAAGTGCAAAGCAGCTCACTGTGGAAGACAGTTGTTGGACAGCTTTGTTGTCACTGCTGATTTGTTTCTGTTTTCCATGCAGCACATTATGAAATGCATATTATTAGTGCCCGGGGTCCCGTGTGTCCTGTGCTGCTCTGCTGCCTGTAAGAGCCGTGTGCTCTCACTGTCTGAGGCAGTGCAGAAGCAAGGCTTTGCACATTTGGTGACTGCCAGCCTCATGCATTTCCCCATGGAACAGGGGTGGGGGGGACACAGGCATGTCAGTGATGGCAGCACCTGCCAGGCTAAAAAGCTGTTCAAAGCAAGCTTTTGAGGGGAAACAATCAAGTGTGAGGAAGACAGTTTGACTCTGTGGAACATGTCCCTCAGCAGATCTCTCCAGCTGCCCATGCTCGCCGCAGGCAGGGTGACTGGCAGACACAGTGACAACCTGCCCTCCTGCATCAACATTTCATGCAGTTCAAGCTTCAGCCTAACCCTCACAGAGCTTAGGGACAGTTCTGGCAGAGCCAGACTCTGACACAGCTCTGAGTAGCTTTCCCCTTCAAAAAGGCACTACCATCAGGCTGCCACTGTGCTTTGTGCCAAATGGCACCATGCTGCAAAAAACCAGACTGCAACCCTTCCAAAAGTACAGCAGCCCCTAGAACCCTGAGCCTTCCCTCACAGTGGTTTATGTCTGCTGTTCCCTCAAGCAGGCAAAAGGACCAATGTCCTTTGAAATCTGGCAACCAACTGTATGGCTCCAGTACAATTATTGTTTTAATAGAGTTTTGAGGTGGCTGGCAGCATTTGCAGCAGTTTCTGGGCCAGACAGATCTGCCTCCCATGTTAGTGCTCACAGTCCAGCACTCAGATTTACACCTCGTCCAGTTGTTCAGCAGGCAGGAAAATGAGCTAAGATGGCACACAGCACAGCAGAGCACCAAAGGGCAGCAGGAAAAGTCACACACATTTCTCCCACGTGAGCAGTCTGAGCCCACTGATGTGAACTTTCCTGGTGACAGGGAGTGCTCTGCCCTCAAAGCTAGTAAAGGAGTAATCCTTGGCTCAAACCAGATAACGAGCTGTAGCAATAGAAATTCTGTTGGAACAAGCCACCCTCAATCCATTTCTCTCATGGAAGTGTCAGACTGGTGAGGCAAAAGCCTTGGAGCAAGGGAAACAGAGCCATTTCCAAACTGTCTCTCCTAGATTGTCTTCTGTGAAACTCTGGAAATTTGAAAACTGCTACCTGCCAGTAGCAAATTGGCTCTTCCAGCAGGCACTAAATGTATAATAAAAGGTGGCTCCAGCCCAAGCCATGGAAACTTGCTGTGTCAGCATATCTGCATTTTTGTTTTGGCAGGAAAATGCAGGTTCTGGGGGTGATTAGCAATAATGGTGCTCAGCTTTCGACCATTTGAACTGAACACAGACATTCAGCCTATATTAACAGCATAACTCAAGCTCAATACAAATAACATAATCTTTCCCAAAACTACTCCCCACTACCTCCTTTTTCTGTGGCAGAGTATAATGCATCCTGCCTGTCATAAAAGCTTTCACCTCAAGACCACAATCTATCCAGGTATCCTACTAGGTCTTCACCTCTAATAATGTTTGAATGTGTCTCTCCAATGCTCAGTTGTGTGTCAATACCAAAGTTTTCTGCACAACGTATCAAACTCCTGTTTTTCCCATTTCACAAAATGCTTCTCATTTTACACTGCCAAAAATATAACCTCTTCTGCCTCAGATGCTGCTTCTTTTGCCAAAATCTTACAATGTTGAAAGGGGATGGGCCAGCCCCAGCTGACACCCCAGGAAAAAAGAGCTGAATTAACAGAATGAGAGAGCAGGGCCAGTTGCACAGGGGTCACCCATCCCTTTGCCTCCACCAGGGCTTCCTTCAGTGCAGTGTCAGCTCTGCTGCCCAACTTGGAGCGCTCTGAGTTCACAGCACAAAACTCACCCAACACAGTGAGAAGTTTACTGCTTTGTCTGTTCCAACAGGCATCTTTCAGGCTGGTCTCTGTCTCATATTTTACTCAAGTAAGCTGTCTGCTATCAGTTATATAATATCAATATATTATCAATTATGTTGAATGCCTTGAGCACATGAAAGACACTGTGACTGAAAATGTAGAGGGAGTAAAAGTTTTACAACTACAAGACAAAAAACGTTTTCCGAAAGGAGAAAAATAGAATATGCACAAATGAAGCTTCACTACTGAATCTTTAACTCAATATTAAACAGGGATACGATTGCACAGGTACTGTTAAAGGAAGATCCAGAAACAAACTGAACTCAGAGCTATGATCAAAGTCTCCATATTAAAGACCATATGCAGTTGCTAAATAGATTAAAGCATGAATGGTGATTTTCAGGAACATCCCTATTCAATGCAAAAGCAAACATCCCACACTGAACTGTGAAACAGTTGGATAACTAAGGCTGCTTACAAAAATAAAGGAACATTAGGGAAAAAAAAATGCCATGGTAAATTTCTTTACATAAATTCCGATGACTTTCCATACTTTTTTTTTTACCCTCTCTTGAAAGCCACACTTCACTGTATTAGATCTCTGGGTTTCTCTCTAATTCATGCAATAATCTCAAGGGGAATTTGGGCAGAACTTGAAGACTCTACACTTTCTAGGATAAAAAGCTTAATTCAAAAATTTGCCATGCCTCATAGCAATATTCCAGATGATACCAAGAATGCACCTTGTGCAGAAAGCATAGGTTTCTATGTGTGACACTTTTCTCTCCTGCTGATCTTTCAAATTATCTTTTTTTGAAATATTTACCTCAAAACTTTTAGGCTTTCCTGATGAGTATTTAACTTATATTTGAGATAGTCTGATAAAGCCAAGCATTTTCTGTGCAGTCGCTCTTTGATCTGCTGTGTCTCAGTACTTCTATTCAAGTCACTCTATCATCACAGAAGGTAGCTAAGGAGTTGCATTACACTTTATAGCTCACAGACACAATTGAGAGCCATTAATACATTTTCCTACTAGTCATTTTAAATAACTCAAGTAAGCTCTCCAGTTATCATCATTCCAGCAAAGCTTTTTGTAGGCAGGCAAAAACTGACCTGTTTGTGCCAGGTCCTTGGGTTTTTCTTCTCAGGAACTGTCCCCAGCTTTCTGTTTGCATTTCCTCACTTGTGAAGAGCATGCACCTCGTACAGCATTGAGGACCTTGTATGACATTCTCAGAAAGTGGATTATGAGAGATGACAACAGGTAGACCATGAATATTTACTGAGAAAATAGTAGACTGCATTTTAAAAGGTTTTGTTCCTCTATTGGTCTGCAGATGGAATTTCAGCATCCTTACCTTCAACATCGATGTGTCCCAGCCTAAGGGGGAATATTTTCTGTATTTCAGTATAATATACAAATTAGTTCCATGAAGATAAAGATATCCATAAAACTCCTCCCTGTCCACTGGCAATCATCAGCAGTCACACAACTCACCCTGTGCAAGACTCCCTAAAGGAGCACAGTCATAATAAATGCAGTCTTGTGATGGAACAGGGCTCTAAGAAGCAAGCAAAAGCTTGAGCCTCCAGAAATGCAGCTTTTATAGCATTGAACACAGGTCATAGGATTCCATAGAGTTTCACAGAAGACCATCTAGCAGAGTTAGCTTGGAAAAGGTTCTGTCTCAATTTCCCTTGCTCCAAGGCCTTACCAGCCTGACACTTCCCTGAGGCAAACAAGTCAAGGCTGACCTCACCTGAACAAAATCTTTGAGCAAACTCAGCTGTCCAAAAGTATCAGTTATGTGGCCAAACCAGCTCATCACAATTTCTCAAAATGGAAATGGTTACAAAATAAAACTTATTTTCAGCAACATCTCATCCAAAATTTTACACTTATTACATATTACTAACTGTAAATGAAATACTAAATTTAGCTCTTTCAGTAGGTGACAGAATACATCATTGCTAGTGGTAGAGCTCACCTAACAGCTCTTGATACTGCTGGTCTTCAGTCCAGTTAGATCAGGATAGCAAAGATCTAAGTGTGCCAAACTAAAGCCTTATTTCCAAATAAGTTCTGCAGTGTAGACTTTTGAACTCCTTTGAAAATATGATCCTGAAATAAAAGTAAAAAACCCAGATTTGGACCTTTTAAAACACATTGTCTTACAAAGCTCAAAATTTTCAGCAAACATCACATATACAACAGCTTTACAATAGAAACTACATAATAATAACTCTCTACCAGTCCAGACATAAATTAAAAGTGACACATGGACTAAGACCATGGTCAGAACAAAGTAATTTTTGTCAGTGCTACAACTTGACTGAATTGAGTCATAAGTCTCCAAAATTACAGACACCATTGTAAGTCTTTCTGTGTATCTTTTCACTAAGCTCTAAATAATGTTCTTTTCATAGCTAAAACTTTTTTTTCTTACAGGCTGTGGCCAAAAAAAATTATGTTATTAAAAATGCTCTGATATAAATTTGAGTCTGCAAATAGATTTGACTGGAGTACACAGGGGTTTTTTAGGATAAGATAATTAACTCTATGGACAAGTATGTCAGAAACAGGCAAATATTGTTAAGTATTTTTTTAAAGACATAATTACCATAACCTCCACTCTTCCATTGAATCATAATCAGAAAAGAAAAACAGATTGCTGCTGCTATCTAATTGCTGGATTTTGTTTCCTGCTGGCTTCAGTCAGTTTTCATCACATAAAGTATTTATTAATAGTTTAAGAAATGCAGGGATTCTTTTCTATGTCATAATCTAAGTAAAAACCGCATGAGCTCTTTGAAAAGAAATATGTATGTTAGCAAGTAAGGTCTCGAGTACAACAGAAAAGTTAGAAACAGCAGAGAAATGTTGCATTAGTATTCTTTATTAGTCAGTATAAAAGAAAAAACCCAGAATGGATTAATGAGGATGTACCAAGCTATAAATACTAGGCATCAGCCCACATTTCACTTGGGGAATTGACCATTTTCCTTTGTTTACAATTCTGCTTTCTCATTTACCTGAAATAATGTTAGTACCAAACAACCAATCCCAGCTGTTAACAGCTGCCAGAAGGTTGTTTATGATCAATGCCTTAATTTTTTTCTTTTTTGTTTTTTTCTAAAATTCAGTGAATTTCTGTATTAGTCAAAGAATAAAAAAGTTTAATTCTATGGCTTTCTCTGCTAAGATTTCTTTTTCTAAAATAAGATTAAAAATAATGGCTTGTAGATACTCCATCAGTGCTTTATTTTTTAATGCATCGTATCACACTGCAATATATGGGGTATCACTCAAATTAAATTTACTCCTGAGAGATGCAATAACTTTCAATCAAACCACAGGTACTCAGCGTCCTTCAGAAGCCAGTCTATAATGTAGGATGAATGAATGAGAGAGAGCACAATCAGCTACACAAGAACAAATTACTATTGCTGGATGCAAATAGCAACAGGCTTAGAAAAACTATTTTGATTAGCTGAATAACTCACAGGTTATGTGTGATCCCAGTAATAGACATTTCTGAGAATGCAGTTCTCAGGTGAAATGATGTCTGCATTCCAGATGCAGATTCAAATGGCCCCCATTCAGAAATGCCTGAGTAGTTTCTTAATGTTGTTATACTAGGCATCAAGAATAATAAATAACTAGGAAATAATCCTTAGCAAAACATATATAGCTGTCCTATTAAGCAGTTTCCAAGCTGCTTCTGACTGGCTGCCTCTCACCCACTATACCTAAATACAGGTAAAGTTGGTAAGTAGGAAAAGTAAAGAGATGTGAAAAGTCATCATGCAGAATCCACCCCAGGAAAGAAACCCTTTGTATACCCACACACAGGGGCTAAAGTTCTTCATACCAAGGATTAAAATCACCTTTCAGGTGTTCAGGGTCCTTCCAAGAGCAGGATGCATTTAAGAACCATTCCCACCACTGACCCCAAGTTTCTCTTCAGTAAAGAGACCCCCAACTACCAAAAGCTTCTGATAGCACTGCCTTAGAGTCCAACCCACCTAAAGTGCCTTCTTAAGTCTTAAATTGAAAGGGCCTGTTAGTTATTAAGATGCTCACCATTTATGAGTTTGTCTCAGCTGGTCACACATATGGGACAAATTAGAGCAACTGCAAAAGTTTCAGCTGCAGGAGCTGTGGAGAAATAACACACTATGAAGTAGTTATTTTCTAAAGCTGAGACAAGGTAATTGAGAGGACTCTCTGCTTTAAGGAAATGAAGGTGTTTTCAGAAAACTTTTCATCCCAAGTTAATACTTAATTGCTCATAAAAACACATGCTCAGTGATCCCACATTAGACACTTTATTGTTTATGTTCAGAGAGTGGCTTCAGATGGTGTTTTAACTTCTTGTGAAAATTGTCATTTTTAAAGGGTCTCAACCATTTTAAACCTTCATATTTGTCCTCTGAAAAGAAAAAAGGTCACCATGTCTGCTTAAAGAAACCATCATATGCTCATATAAATCACAACATCTTCAAAATGGAGAATTTCAGGGCAATACAAGGTGTCCACAATCTATTGAGGCCCATTATTTTGGTGCTGCTTTGTCACACTGTCTATCGCTCCATTGGATGATCCAAGTGGTTTTGGCTTAAGCCTTGTGCCTCGTAGGATAAACAGTTTCCTAAATTCTTCTTTGTTATCTATTGATACTCAATTTACATCATCTGTGTTGGGTTGGAAAAAACAGTTCTGATTGGTTTTCTGTGCCAGTTAAATTTTTATTGGCTTGCGTTACATACTTGACTACTGCTTTTCTAAACTCTACTAATTTTTTAGGTCCTTTTAGCCTTAAAATAAATCTTCTTTTCCCTGAAAAAGGAAAAAAAATACACTCCATATAACAAGTTTGTAGATCTAAATGTGAGTCAGAAAAATAAGAAATTAAGAATTAGAACACGTGACCTGAAAATTCTATTTAGAATTTACATGCTTACTCTTTAGAAGGGCTGTAATCCATATTCCTGCTACAAATATTTTTCCTTGCAGAAATTTGTATATATGAGTAATTCTATATGCAAGACTATGCCATAGAATTTCCTGAAAATACATATTCATGTGTAAAGTTAATAGAGCTACTCAGGAATGTAATTTACTTATACACACCACTGGTAGCTGGCTAGGAAGATAATGCTACATATTCCAGTCCACATAGTGACAACTTGCTCATCTAGCACATATTGTGTACTTCAGTACAGTACAGCTGAGCTACTTTTGACAAAAAAAAAAAAAAAAGGAGATGAATAATAATCAGTCAGCACAAAATTAACAAGTGTTTTAAGAAGGCACTCATTTCTATTGCTTGGAATTTGGTGCTTGATTATATCTGTGTGGATTTTGGCAGGGGTAGAGTTACTTTTCTTCATGGTAGCTTATATGGGTCTGTGTTTTGGATTTGTGCTGGAAACACTGTTGATAGTACAGAGATGTTTTTGCTACAGCTGAGCAGGGCTTGCACAGAACCAAGGCCTTTCCTGCTCCTCGCCCCACCAGCGAGGGGGTTGGGGGTGGACAAGGAGCTGGGAGGGGACACAGCTGGGACAGCTGACCCCAACTGACCACAGGAATATCCCATTCCATACAGCACCATGCTCAGCACATAAACTCGGGGAAAGAAGAAGGAAAGGGCAGACCTTTGAAATGATGGTGTTTGTCTTCCCAAGTCACCATTTTACATGACAGAGCCCTGCCTTTCTGGGGATGGCTGAACAGCTGCAGTGGGATATTAATTCCTTATCTTGCTTTGCTGGTGTGAGAGGCTTTTGCTTTATCTATCAAGCTGCTTGTATCTCAACCCACAAGTTTCCTCACTTTTTCTCTTCCCGTTCTCTTCCCCACCCCGCTGGGAGGAGGTGAGTGAGCGGCTGTTTGGGGCTGAGTTGCCAGCTGGTGTTAAACCAGAACAATATCATAAAACAGTTGTTGCCTCAACACAGATTTAGGTTTCTATCAAACCAGTTTCTCTAAAAACAAACATAACTCAGCTCCCTACAGTAAATCCTGGAGAGTTCAGCAGGATGCACAGACGATAAAGTTCTGGAAGACAGAAATGGTCTCTTATATACCAAGGACCTACCTGTGCAAGTAAGCTGCTATTAATGGAGTCTACAGTACAAATAATGAGCAATAAAGAGGAGGGGAGAGGGTGGGGAAGATATCTATATAAGTTTCTCATGAAGAAAACAGCATGAGAATTATTTCTCATTGCACTTTCAGGGATATAACTTCATCCCTTTTTCCTCTGTATCTATATAGTATATAGAGATAGATACATATATATTCTCTCTCTAAAATATCATCTTGTATTAAATTCTGTTTGTAGAGTCCAAGGCAATTCACTTTCTGCAGGGTTAGTATTTAATACCTCATGGTACCCATCTCTGCATTTAATGAGCAAAGCTCACAGAGCTAAAAATATCTCCTTTCATTGTTTATTAGCTCCCTTTAGCTAAAAAAATGAGACCCTCAATTTCCATTACAGACAACAGGTATGAGTATTCAGCACCTACAGAAGGGAGATATGGGGCCTGATTCTTCCTGTACATATGCATATGCACCAAGCACATAAAACTCAACTCTTACTGACTTTAAGAAAAGTTGCACATATTCAGCACGAAGAAATCTGATCATGTTGACACATTATTTGCTGTAAGGAATCAGGATTGTGCCTGCAAACCTATTAGCTCAAATAGGTTTTGTGCATGCCTCTGCTGATTCAAGAATGAACCCTTCAATGATTGAACCTTTTTTTAATAAGTTATTTTGCCAACAGTTGAATACCGTGTTATGTCCCAGGAGAATGCTGTACCAATTTAGCCGAGTGTTGTTTTAAAATTACAGTGATGAGGGAAATCCAGTAGCCTTAAAACCTTTATTTGTTNTTGTTGCCTCAACACAGATTTAGGTTTCTATCAAACCAGTTTCTCTAAAAACAAACATAACTCAGCTCCCTACAGTAAATCCTGGAGAGTTCAGCAGGATGCACAGACGATAAAGTTCTGGAAGACAGAAATGGTCTCTTATATACCAAGGACCTACCTGTGCAAGTAAGCTGCTATTAATGGAGTCTACAGTACAAATAATGAGCAATAAAGAGGAGGGGAGAGGGTGGGGAAGATATCTATATAAGTTTCTCATGAAGAAAACAGCATGAGAATTATTTCTCATTGCACTTTCAGGGATATAACTTCATCCCTTTTTCCTCTGTATCTATATAGTATATAGAGATAGATACATATATATTCTCTCTCTAAAATATCATCTTGTATTAAATTCTGTTTGTAGAGTCCAAGGCAATTCACTTTCTGCAGGGTTAGTATTTAATACCTCATGGTACCCATCTCTGCATTTAATGAGCAAAGCTCACAGAGCTAAAAATATCTCCTTTCATTGTTTATTAGCTCCCTTTAGCTAAAAAAATGAGACCCTCAATTTCCATTACAGACAACAGGTATGAGTATTCAGCACCTACAGAAGGGAGATATGGGGCCTGATTCTTCCTGTACATATGCATATGCACCAAGCACATAAAACTCAACTCTTACTGACTTTAAGAAAAGTTGCACATATTCAGCACGAAGAAATCTGATCATGTTGACACATTATTTGCTGTAAGGAATCAGGATTGTGCCTGCAAACCTATTAGCTCAAATAGGTTTTGTGCATGCCTCTGCTGATTCAAGAATGAACCCTTCAATGATTGAACCTTTTTTTAATAAGTTATTTTGCCAACAGTTGAATACCGTGTTATGTCCCAGGAGAATGCTGTACCAATTTAGCCGAGTGTTGTTTTAAAATTACAGTGATGAGGGAAATCCAGTAGCCTTAAAACCTTTATTTGTTGTAACCCTCACTTGATTTCAACTGCATGGGATTAGGTGAAAGTAGAGATTATAAAAATTAGAAATGATCTTATAGATTCTAAAGTAACATGGCTTTTGTAATTAAAGTGATATTAATGTGTAGTGATCCAACTTTGTTTGAAACTCTAGAACAGCCTAGCAATTTGCAAGGTGCATTCCTTTAGCACTTTTGGTATACAGGCATAAAAAATTCTGCAGTGTGTCATGTTTTTCAGGTGAAACAGAGAATCATCTATAATGCACTGGTTTTGTAGCCTTAGCCAATAATTGCTGCTGGTAAAATGTGCAACATATGCCTGTTCAAAAATTCATTTTTCAGTTTCTTGCTTTTAGAAATACTGTAAATTTTACTCACCAGCCCACAAACCAAATCCTGACTCAAGAGCAATAGGTACACACAGTCAGGCAACAGAAATCTGCCAGAGGCACAAATAATGAGTCAGCTTTTTTGCAGCCAATCCATAATTCTGGATTCCAAGACCTAGGTTACACTACATCATGCTCTATTTTCCCTGATTTAAGCCACTATCATAATATTTGCCCACATGCAATACTTACAGTATATTCATCACCCAGCCTATCATTGAACACTTTTCTCAGTGAATTCTCCTGCTGAACAATATCCTTCTCTCCTAGTAATATTTCATTACTCACACGGTAAGCATAACCAATTGCTGGGAATATAAAAATTACTCCTGGTGAATCATTTCTTTCCCACTTTTTTAACAAATGTCAAAACCAAACCTCAAGTACAGCTGACTAGAAAAGAATTTCTGCAAGAGTCACAAAGGGTCTTGGAAACTCCAGTCAGCAGTAAAAAATAAAACATTATTTGCTCCACTGGACAGCATTTCTGCCAATGCTGGGTGTGCTACAGTCACATGTCAACAGCTACGGTAGTAAAAGTTTTATTTTAACTATATGAATAGATAAATGTAACAAAATATATTGAAGGCTAAGTTTTTACAGAGCACCAGTGGGAGGTGGCAAAACAGTGCAGACTGGTACAAGAAAAACATCACAAAACAGTGATTATACTAGTTAGTGGGAACTTGTTTGGAAAATGCAAAAACAATCAGCACACATCAATGCCAATTTAAAATCCTTCAGTTCAGAGGACTCAAGAGATTGTGGACGTTCATGATAAGAAGCTTTGCAGAGTCATGATCCCTGTAAACATCTATTGGCACTGTCGGAAAGAGACACACACAGAAGACACCACTAAAAGTCACTTCCAGGCTCAAAAGCCCTCTTGCAGGGATGCAAGGCAACGACATATCAGAGCTTCCTACAGAGTATTGCACTCTGCTGCACAGACACAGCTTGTGTAGCATTTGATAAATCATCTCTGAGCTATAGTTCTCCATCCCTTGGGAATGCAAGACATTAGTACCCAAAAAGCTTTTGGAAGGATAATGTCGTAAAGATAATGCACTCACTCAGCTATTAGGCAGCGGAACACAGATAGCTTTCCTAGATGTGTGCCTAGAGGACAGCTGACAGTCTGGATGAGGTTCTTTTCTTCTTTGCAACCCATACGTTGACCAGTGTTCTTCCCCTTAGGGAGAATTTCACACTTCTTATGAGCAACCTGGATGAAGACAGAGGCCTCATTTCCAGAAGAGCTCTCTGTGGAGTCATGTGTCTTAGTCAGAGCCAGTCTGTTCAGACAAGACACCAGTACAATCTCCAGGCAAGGGAACCTGCCAGCACTGCCTGCAAGTCAAACCTCATGGCTGGCAGCACAGCGTGAGTAGGAGGTAAGTCAGAAAGAGACAAGTGAATACTTATAAGGCAGCAACACAACTTCTGCTTAAGAAAGCCTTTCTCCCTCCCCACCTTGCTTTACATCTCAGCTCTGAATCATGTTACCATGACAGATCGTATGGCTTGCTCAAGATGCTCTTTCCTTATGTTGTATCTTTCATGCAACAGGGCTGGAGGTGACCATAATTATGCACCAGACCCAGTGCTTCACACATTTAGGGCTGGTTGTGAATACTTTGTGACTTCTTGCGAATATGTTGTCTTTATTTCTTCTAGAAAAGCCTGTTAACTATAAACACAGTTTGTAAATATGTATTACATGCACAGGCATACTACAGAAAGAAAAAGAGAGCACGAAAGCTAACAACGTTTAGAAGGAAAATATAGAAATGTGAACTGCCATTTAAGCAACATTACCTTAATCTATTTCATTAATAGCTAAGAAAATCTGACAACTATCTTAAGATCCAACTCTCTCCCCTTGGTTATTATGCCCACTTGCCCTTCCCATTTCCCAGTTTACAAGGGAGGTGCTGGTGCCCTAGCCATCCTGACACAAGCCCCTGTTGAGTGCTCTTTTAAAATAGGTTAGAAGTTTAAAATAAGTTCTGGGACTCCCACCAGCCCCAGCTCCATGTCCCTTCTAGTTCCTCACCAGTTCCTGCACTTGTCTCTTGGCTGTGCAGCAGAGCAAAACATTGCCTGCCCATATTGAGATGAAGAACAGAAAGCAGATGCAAACCACCAGCAGTCATCCCTCAGTGAAGATCCCAGTTAGAGTCCCTGTGGATGGCCTGCAGCCCATCAGAGGTTTCATCTGGGTGTTCCAAGGGGCAAGACATCACAGGAGAGGAGTAGAAATAATTCTGGAAGCAAACCATAAGTCTAAGAATAAAGACTACGAAAATGAAAGCAAAAGGAATTGGAATATTAATGAAATTTAAAGCAGATTTCTGATGCACCAATGAGTCACTGTTACACCATTGTAATTCATGACAATAAAACCATTGTTGTCCCCAAATATAAAAGATCTGACACAAAAATTTAAAAGTAAGATTCAATCTTTAAGCAAGATTGACTTCTGTAGTCTAAAGATGCAGTCATACAGACAGATGAGAGTAAAGACTAGAAGGTCATAGTATGAAGTAAGAACAACAAAGATCCAAGATGAAATATCCATGACAAATAGATCATGGAATTCAGAAGGTCCCCAGAGAGAAGGATCAGCAAAAGATTTATTTCACTCAGTCTTCCACACAGAGGCAGCCACTGCACTGCCCTCTGCACTGAGACTTTCCTGCAGAACACTTATAAGCTGTAAACCTTCCTCAAAAAAAGCCCCAAGATATGAACAGAGTGCCAGCCTTCAAGAAATGCATGAGGAGTGTTTCCATGCTTTTTCTATAGCCCAGAGAGAATGAGGATGCATCTCTTCTTCTCTCAGGTGTGTGAGAACCACCTGCGTGTCCCTTGCAGAAAACTAAGGAAGGAAAAGACCAAGCCTGTCAGTACATTAAATCACCTTGCTCAAATAACAACAATGAATGAGATAGCATCTGCTCACTGCCCCACAGCAGGGAGCAGCTGGTTCTTTCTGCCTTTTTTACCAATCTCTGCCTAGCAGGGTATCTTGAACTGCATGTTCCATGTGCCAGGAACATGGTTCTGTTCACCCCCCAAGAAAGAACCCCTTCAACCTCATACCTACGAAATTCTCATAGCCTTCTCTTTTTGTATGCCCTGTGTCATCTCCTACTAAAGTTCTGCTTTACATAAATATACTGCTATAAGGAATTGAATTTGGAAAGTAACTATAAACCCTCCAAAAGATTTTACTTAAGGCAAAATCATTAGCTCATTGAAAGTGTTAGAGGTGACCTCTGTCATAAAAAGTAATGTGGCAGTAAAGGGGTTAGTTTCTAAAGATACATTCAAATCCAATTCATGGTAATGATTCAGAAATTTGCAGTCATTTTCCAAACCTCTTGTGCAGAATACTGCTATTATTCCTCTATCTCTTTCAAGAGGTGAGTTACAGAAGTATGAGACCTCTTGAGAGTAGTCATAATAAATCTTTACTGACTTGTTTTTTAAACAGCAAGAAAAATTCTTCTAAGAAAAGGCTTCAAGTCAAAATGTTATCCAAATTCAGATTCAAACTTTTTATTTGTTAGAAAAGATGTACGGTCGTCTCCAGGTGCTTGATGCTACTTGCTCTGAGCAGTGGAAGTAGTGATGGAGCTCCAGGGGAAACATTTTTGACTCTGGAACTGTTGATCTTAAAATATAGTGTAGTATAAATACACAAAGTCACGTCAATCAGACAAGTATTATTCTAAGATACAAATTACACGCTCATGATACACATGCAGCGTAGTGCTGTGTAGGCATTGGAAAGAGAATCTGATCAGCAGTATTTGATTTGCAACAGATAAGTTCAATTCATTATGACCCCTGCTTGGGAACTGAGGTGTCAGCATCTACATTGAACCCCTGAAAGGGAGAAAGGTTTTCCTGCTTTGTTTGCTCTACGTTGTTACAGTAAGCTCTTCTGTTGTTACAGTAAGCTTTTATGGCTTGTGTTTTATAATCAGTTCCTTCAGCTGTCAAGAACAAAGAAAATTTCTATGCTGAACCACATGATCATATTATATAGTAAAGTTGAAAAAAGTCAAGGTTTACTGTATTGGTTTCTAAATCTGTTCTAGTAAATAGCCTGGAGAACTTTGATCTATAACAGATCCGTTGGCTTTGCTAATGAAAAAGCCAAACTGGAAGCAGAATACACAGCAACTGAGATTCCAAGACTCCACAGATGTTTACATATACCTGTCATCAGGTATATGTAAATATACCTGATGTATATTTATCAGGTATATGTATCTGATGTATATGTATCATTTTTCTGGAGAAAATTATCTCCAAAAATTGTAGGTACCCCTAATAGGAAGTACAAGAATCTTTGTGTGCCAAACAGGAGTTGAAATACAAGTAGAAAATACTCCAGTACAAAGGAAATGGGATAAAAGCTGGTTTCTGGCCAGACATAAAATCCATAGCCAAAATAATAAAATACTTTCCCACTGATCACATGGAAACTAAGCCTTTTACTAACTTTTCTATATCACTGACTGCCCCCCAAGATGGAATTTTCCACTTCATAACAGTAGGGCTGAACAAAGAACTGATACAAATTGGTCCTAGAAAACAAAACAACATTGCAGATTTCCAGTAAACAGAGATGAAAAGCCAGATTCTGATCCTAGGCAGACGATGCTGGCTCGCATCAGCAGGTTTCTGAAGAGCACAACAGCATCTGCTAAGTGGTGAAGAGTGGTTTGTGTCACAATGGCCACAAACACCTGAGTTCCCAAGTGAACCACCTCCCAGGAAACCTACCTACCACCTACCTTACAGCTGCCCCTTGCTACAAGCTGTAACTTCCCTGTCAATTAAAAGGAAAAGAATCCAGGGACACAGGAAGGGAGCTCTGCTACCTTAGATGTGAAGACTGATTAATTTAGACAAGGGACAGACCTGAAAGACAACTTTCTGTTAGATTAAGAAACTCAGCTCATACAGTAAATCATTATTTGTTTCATCCCTGACTAATGGCCAGGTGCCTTAGTGTGCAGAATAAGATTTTGGGCTGCATCTAGTTGAATACTTGCCCATGCTAAGTTTCTTTCCAATAACAAGTATAAGTCATCCCAAGGAAATTATGACTAGTCTCATATAAACTTAGAATCTTCCAAGACTTTTGCTCAGTTCATCCCATGTTTTTGGCTTCACACACCTGGGTAGAAAAATAATGGAGGATTAGGGAACTGTAAATATTTTCAAATATTAGGTCATTAAAAGTAATTGGAGTATAAACATATAATGTATGTGATTTAGTAAAGACAAGTGCAAACCATTACTCTAATGCAGGAACCACCAGGTGCATAATTATGAAATACAGACTTTCCATCTAAACAGAAACATTCTCAAAAGGGATCCAGAAAGTTAAAAGGTTCGGGAACTGCTCAGAGTCAAAATTATCATTTCACTGCACTGTTTCATTTCAGGCCACCTGTTTGCAAAACGGAGCTTCTTTCATGCAAGCCTCCCACATACCTCAGAGAGGTTACAGCTCAACCAACATTGTGTCCTTTTGGCTGCCAAACCTCAAGAAAGCAGCTAACCAGAAAGCATACAAAGAGAACAATAACAAAGAAAGAAAAAACACAAACAAATTAAAAAATCAAAAGCAGAGAAAATGCTTTTTCTTCAAGAAAAAAGAAGGAAAATGGGAAAAGGTGAAGTTCGTTTTACTGAGTTGGTAAATAAAACATACGTCGTAACAAATTCCAGGTATTTAAAAGATAAATGTTCTTTGTGTTCACTGGTGAATGGGAAATCAGTAATGGTTTTAAATTAAGAAAATAGAATGTAAGGTAAACACAAGGCATAAAAATGTCTATAATTAGAAGGATAACCAGGCAATAGCATAGAGGAGCACTTAGGAAAGTGACCCACTCGGCTGGCATACTTTTAAGAACATAGTATGCAAACATGTATGAGAAAGTCTCTCAGTATAACTAGATCTGTCTCAATAGAAGAATGAATAGGACCTCCCAAGGACCCTTCTAGCCATATTTACTATGATTCTATCATTTTACAGCTTGGTTAAAAACTTTCACATTTGTAATGTAATAGACACTTTGAAGACACGTAATTGTTTTACCTGGAGAAGGGTCATATACTGCTGTTGTTGGAAAAATTAGCTGCTATTTGGGAGAAATGTGAGAGGCAAATAAATCTTCTCTCAAAGTGAGTGGAAGCAGTGGTTGCTACTACCCAGAATCCCAGCTTCACATAACACCAGTCAGAAACTGAGCCATGCAGAGGAAGAAAAACAGGCATATTCACTGTGGACATTCTGTAAATTCAGAGATCTGTCTGCTGTTTGCGGAAGCTGTCATTACACAACCAAAGCCTGAAATGCCAGATGCACAAACACAGGGGGTAGCAGGAGGTCTGACAGGCAGAGATGCACTTATGTGGTCTAGAAACAAAAATGAGAGGATTTTTAAACAGAAAGAAATAAAAGGCTGTAAAAGACACAGTGGGGGAGGGAGGAAAGGAAGGCTTGGATTATTAGGAAAGGAAACTACTTTCTTTTACTCACTTCTACCATATTAGAAGGATTGGGATTTTGTAAATTATGGTTCTATCAAGAAATCATCCAACTTTCTCTTCCCCTTACAAACAAAAACAATATCCTAAAGGCCAAATACAGTCAAAGCAGTTCAGTCAAAAGAAGTTAGATAACAAACATGACAATGTGCAGCTGAGTACACAAAGCTGACATTGGTAAAAGATCTCCATTTGTCTTAGAAGTCAAACACATGATTTTAACAAAAATAGGAGCTCTGTATTCAGCCTCAATTTGTTCAGGTTTTTAAGGACATTAATAGTTTAACTGAAAGCAAGCACACTTTTAAAATTAGGCCTATACTTACATTTTTGCACTTGGTCATCATGTAATGCTTGAAAATGGCCTTGGAAATATAGCTTTTAGTTATACAAAAGTTCTGTTTGTCTGTCAGCAATCTGCTTTTTTAAGGTCTCAGACAATGTAATAGGCCCATATCACATTTATTGCTAAATCAGGACTTAAGTAGGCTTTTTTCCTTATAATCACATTCTATTTGTGTGTTGGCAATTCACTTCTGAAGGGTTAAGTCAATATATAAATCTGGAACGAATTCATTGCATTATTCTGAAATAAAAGAAAGACTGACAGCAGAAAAAAAATGAGGTGCAGGAGGTGAACATTTGTACAGAGTAATGTGCTCATCACAATTTTTTAAATCTCATTTTCTAAGTCAGTTTGAACAAGTGATTTCCTTTTCTATGACCCAGCTTCTTCTCCTGTTAATCCTACTCTTGTGGCAGTTCAGCTCCCTGCCATGCAAATGAACATAAATGTTATAAACTCATCATTAAGACTACACTGAACAAGTAACAACAGTAAAAACAAGCTGTGGAGAGAAAAGGAAACTCCATTAAAAAAAATTAAAATTGGATGATTGGAGTTCCTGGGTAGCTCCCTTTTCTCTCTAGCAAATAACTCATTTAACACATATATCTCATTTATTCCAATGCAATACAGAACCACTTAGTTTAAATCAATAGGGCTATTCTCAATTTACATAAGTGTTAGGAATATCAGAATTTAATTTTTATGTTTCCATTTACTTTTCGTATGTATTAGTAATGATCCCTCTTGCACATATTTGAGGTATTTATGGAGAATAAAAGGGTTTGGAGATGAAAAGTTGAATCTCGGGTGAGAAAGAAGGAACTTATTTTCATTTTTGTGATTCCTAAAGATGATTTTTATTATGAGGCAGTACTCCCACCTTCCTTTAAAGAAAGTTAATTACCTTCAGAAGGAAGCTATGGTACACTCACGAGTTTCCACATTCCCTCATCATAATTCCAAAAAGACCATTTTCAAATTATCAAAAGCAACAGCATAGTGGGAGGGGGAACCGAATCAGAATCCATTGTTTTAAAGAAAAAGGATCACCGTCACAGTACACTGGATGTATTCCAGATAACAACAATAATAATAGTCTGGACACCTTGGCAAGGCAGATTCAACAGTATCAACCAAATAAACAATCAAATAAATAAATAAACAAATGTGGATTTCCTTTAAAACCCACAACACTTAGGATTATGTACAAAATAATAGATGGATCACTGGCAAGAATTTCAATATGCAGGGGTTTTAGGACACTGTCCTCTGCTGATTTTTTTCAAAGCTTCTTCCGACAGTTATTCTGTAGAAAAGAATTAAACAGGTCTTCATTTGTATTATGCATCCTTTCTGACAACTTAGAAACAGCTTTCAATAAAACTTGGAAGGCAAATACAGTGAGACAGGAGTTTCATCAGAAGCCCAGTCTCACTGGTGTCTGCAGGTTAGTTATGACAATAGTTAATACAGTGTGGAAAGGGAGAGGCCAAAACCAAATCTAGGATGGAAAACTGATTAGGAGGAGCTGGGTGAACTGTTGGTAGCACCAGGTACAAGGGAATAATGAGGAAAAAACACGAGTGGTGTTTCTCAGAGGAAGCAAAGGAGTAGGAAATGGAGGAAGCCCAGCATCTGCTGCTGTGCTCTAATACAGTGGAAAAACTAGAGAAAAGAGGTGTAAAAGCAGTTGAGTAACTTCCCAAACAACAGAGCTCAGGTCTCAGACCCACCAAATAGCAAACAGAAAATAATAGAGAGAATTGACCTATTCATTTTTAATAAGAGTGAGGGAACTTCTGGAGAATGAAAGAGAAGGAAACCAGATAGACACAAGGCGAAGGAAGGCAGTGCAAGAGGACAGCAATGATAGCAGTGGTGAGAGATAAAGGGAAGCCTCAGGAAGGAAAAGGAGCTTGAAGAGAAAGGAGCAGGGAGATGCAGGGGCAGAATAACTATGGTCGGTTGCAGACAAGCACAGCTGCAAACAAACCAAGTACTGCCGCAAGAAAAATCTGCTCAGCTCTCCTCCAGAAAAATGGCATGTGTCCCCCATCCATCCACAGGCGGAGCACAGCAAGAACAAAATAGAATGTGTGACATCACAAGGACAACGTGCTCTTCCACAGACAGCAAAAAGCACATACAAATTCCGGCAGAATAAGTGCTTTAAAAGCAAACCTAGTAATTCATACAGTTAAGCTTATTTTGAGTTAATTTTGCATTTCCATGGCACTCAGCATATTCAAATCACAGTGCAACTGTGCTCACTGTGCAACAGCAGGTGTAGGGCAAGTAGAGGCTGCAGTGGAGAGCACAGGGCACTGACTGGGCTGTGCTGCAGCTCCAAACCAGAAACACGTTATGTGGGCCCCAGCTCAGCAATTTAAATGCAAGTCTGACCATCACCTTTTTGATGGATGGATAATCCTTAAATTTTGCATAATCGATATGTCCATTTAATTTGATTTAAGCAATTCTAATCGTAAAAGAGCATCTCTCGCTGAAAACACTTGCCGCTTCCACCACAACATTTTTAACTAGAAACAGCACCTATCATTTTTGTCAGAGGTAGGGGTTCTCTGCTTGTTCCAGTCTCATGCCACTACCTAACATTTCTTATTGGACAAAGTTGTTTTCATAAAGCTAATATCCTGCAGCATGTCATTCCGTTCATTTCAGTGTCCTTTATCTTTTTTATTGCCTACCTACTGATTTTTCTGCCAAGACCTTTTCATGATTGATCTGTTACAACTTCAATAGAAACTGTACACTTACAGAAGGCTTGAGGAGGGTCACATTTACTCCCAATGTAATTAAACTGACAGCAGTGGCTTTATCCCAAGAAAAATTTGGCTGTGTACATTCACAATAAATAATGAATCCCAAAATTAGTCAATTGTTTCCATATCTCATTTCTCTTCTAGAGAGTTAAGGTCTATATTGAGCCATGTATCTTGGTCTTGTACATATCCTTTGCTATCAGGAGATAGCAACAGTAATTACATCAGTAATTACATCTGGGTTAGTTAATTGGATTTAAAATATTCTGATCATGAATGTAGATTGGACCTGGTTTTGAATCACAGGTAGGTTGAATTGCTGGCATAGCAGATATGCCAGAAACATTTGTTCACTAAATCACTCATCTGCATTTCATTCGTTACCTATTGTTACAGAGGCAAGAAAAATCCTAAGAATCTCAAGTCGTTTACAATTACAGTCTTTCCTCCTATACCTACCTTATCACACATTTCACTCTTCTGTTCCTTATGTACTGTGTGCGCTCTTACCACCTCTCCTTTTTACCTCCAGTACATGACAGGTTGGTTTATGCCACCATTTCAGAACTAAGTAATCGGCTTTCATCTAACTTATGTGTTGTATTCATCTCCTCACCTTTTTATCATCTCCTGCCTGCTTTTCATAATCACTGTTCTCTTTTCTTTTGTGGAAACTTGCCATGACTGCCCAACTTTGAATCTACAATCCAGTTTTCACCTGAAAGTCTAAACATTGCCAATTTCTCTCCATTGTGTTATTAAATGCTAGGATTGGCCCCTGGGATTTTCCTGAGAGAAATGACTCTGTGATTAAGTTTTTTGACAAATGTGAGATGTGAGAGGAAAAATTTTAAAGGACAAAGGGAGTTCAATCCTTCATAGCAGCAAGAAAACCAAAGCAGTTGTAAACTCTTCCCAGTTGCCAATATTTAAGAAATCTTTTATCCATTTAAAAGGCAGATCTAGGTACATTGGAGCTGGGATTCCTCTGCAGCCCATGGAGGTCCACTCTGAAGCAGAGATCCACCTGCAGCCCATGGAGGAGACCCATGCCAGAATAGGTGGATGTCTGAGAGGAGGCTGTAAACCTGTGGGAAGCCTGTGCTGGAGCAGAGTCCTGGCAGGGACCTGCAGACCCATGGAGAGAGGGGCCCACATTGGAGCAGGTTTCCTGGTAGGACTTGTGCCACTTTGGAGGACCCACAATGGAGAAGCCTGTTCTTAAAGGACTGCACCCCATGGAAATGAATCCACATTGGAACAATTCATGAAGAACTGTAGCCCGTGAGAAGGACTCACATTGGAAAAGTTTGTGAAGAAGTGTCTCCACAAACAATGTGGAAGGGACCCCACACTGGAGCAGGGGAAGGACTCCTCTCCCGGAGCAGCAGCAGCAGGAACAACATGTGATGAACTGACCATAACCCCATTCCCACCTCCCCGCACCACTGAGGGAAGAGGTAGAGCCCAGGAAGAAGGGAGGGTGAAGGGAAGGTGTTTTTAAGATTTGTTTTCCTTCTCATTATGCTGCTCTGATTTTGATTGGTAATAAATTCAATTAGTTTCCCCAGGTCCAATCTGTTCTGCCCATGACAATAATCAGTGACTGATCTCTCTCTGTCTTTATCTCAACTCAAGCCTTTTGTTATACTTTCTCAACTCTGTCCCGTTGCAGGGGGGAGTGATAGAGAGGCTGTGGTGGGTACGTGGCCAGGGTCAACCATCCAGCCAGGGTCAACTCATCACAACACTGTAAGTAACCTGTGTCCTCCATGAAAACCCAACACAAAAATATCAGCTCTAAGAGTACTTTGGTTTATGCCAGTTTGCATTTATAAGATCCCAAGAAAAGCGATTATTTTAGTTATGAAAAATGTCCTGCAAAATGTCCTCTCAAATCTGGAGCTGGGAAAATGCAGAAAGGCAGATCATCCTTTGCAAAACTATATGCTAAAATGTAAAAGAGAAATATGTAAAATTTCCCAGTTTAAGCAATCTCTATGTAAACAGAAGGGAGATAATACCTCATGGTCATCATAAGCTAAATTGTGCCAATTCTTACCAAATAACAAAACCATCAAACTCTGCACAAAGTATGGCTCACATATGGGAATCCCACTCCTCAGGTAAAGTGTGTGGTGAATCACTGCAGGCAGACCAGAGGCTGAGCTTCCTTGCATGAGCCACTTGCCAACTAATATTGAGGTGCAACAGTAAAATATAATATATGTTTGTAAGCAATTTGCCCAGGGGAAAAAAAGTGCCATTTAGGGAATAAATAAGTACTCTGATGCAAATACTGTGCCTTGTTATTTCTTTCCCTCATGACTTGCTTTGGTCACACATGCTGAAAATACTTTGGTTTTGATATCTCCAGCCCCTAGGGAAAGACACTTATTATTTTCCATTTCCTTCCCTTTCCCTCAATTGTACATCCACATTTAGGGTTTCAGTTCTGCTTCACTCTTTATCTTCCAGCAAGTTCTCTTGACATTTTTTAAAATGGGAAGGTATGGGGAACAGAGATATTTCACCAGGACCCATATTCTGTGACCATAGGTTCTGTATACTTGCAGGTATATAGCACAGCAAAACGTTCACTTCTCCACTGCACCTGTCCAACAGCAAAAATTAATCCATCCCTTTTATCCCTCAGAAAACAACCGTGGAGCACTGCAATGTGCAATCTCCTCTACCACACTGGGGACCTTTTCTTCCCGGTGTGGATTAGGGAGTGATACAATGTATCCATCTGTTTAACGCTGTTCTGAATAATATGCCGTCAGCCACGCTGAAAACGCTCTGCTATTAACTCGCTAATGTGAGAGTGTAGCTAATTAATGAGCGCGTGTGCGCACTCGCGCGTGTGTGGCGGCGCACGAGTCGATCCGCGCCTGCACGGCCGTGTGCCAGCGAGGGATCCTCACCCGCAGCAAAGCAGGGAGATAAGGCTTCCCTGGAGTCCCCCGAGCCACGCTCCGCCGCTTGCTGCTCCTCTGGAGCCGGCACAGCAACAGTGACACTTCTCTGTGGTAAGCTTTCAGATTTGTCATGTCTGCACCCACTGATGTAGAAACTATGAAAGTGGCACCAGGAGCAATGATGGAAGGATAATTAAAAAATAATTAACAAGAATAATTTGCAGGGGGCCAAGGGACAAGAGCTTTTATTTCATCAGCTGGTGTAAGTGATTAAATAGGTACACAACACTGCTGTAGAAGTATCCCTTTTTATAAATCGAGAGAAGGGATGGCGTACAGGGAATAATTACCAATTAGTTTCTTTCTTTTGTTCTTTTGTCAGGCTGACTAACTTGCATGACCAAGTAGTTTACTCCAAACCAAGCAGTTAACAAATCACCTACCCCCACTGTGAGGAGTAGCTCTGGCAGCATGATGGTATCTGATGGAGAACACAGCTGCACAGATAAAAGGAAAAGGAAGAAGCAGAACAATAGACTCTCTGCACTTCAATGCCCCTGGATGAGGGGTATGACGGGAGGAGGGGAGGAAGCCTTACTGCATCTCCCGTCAGCTATCACAGTGCTCCTCTCATCTGAAATAATTTATTGCTTTATAAGAAAGGAGAACCAAGAGTTCTCTCGTGTTATTTTGTGGTTTGTTTTGGTATCTGAAACTAAGATTACATCTCTAAGAGATGCAGGCTCTAAGACTTGCTTTCAGCAGACACATCTTCCTAGCAGCTGAACATCTTCCCCCGGAAAAGGCAGCTTCCCTGCGGCTGGTCAAGGTTGTTGCACTCTGCATAGCGCCAGAAGGTGTCCAGTTGAGAGTAAATCCCACGTTAAGAGGAACAATCCCTGTGATCTTGTGCATTCCTCTGAAAATAATCCAGCATCTTTCATTTGAACACTTTGGCTTTTGTTCCTTCTTTCCCGTGAGTCTTTGAACTCCACAGCAGTTCCTGCTTGTGGACGGGACCCTGCTGTCAACCTTATCAATGACAGGACCTGCGCTTTCTGGTTTAGATTAAGAATCAAGAGGGCAGCGCTTTTTTTTTTTTTCCTGGGGTAGATTCAAGCCCTAAATCTGCTGCTTTCTCTTCAAGGTACATTGATCTCAGGGGTTTTTTTCCCCTGCAGCTCCCTGTTCTTGACAATCCCTTGTATTTGGCCTCTTCTAGAAACGTGATCAAAATGGTACCAACAGCTAAATGATTCACAGGAATAAGAAGTAGCATAAAACATACAACAAGCCTGAGAAGCAGCCTTCTGTCATTAAAATACCTCAAAATGAAAGAATTGAAATCCCAGGTCAGCATCCGAGCTGCAGATTTTTTGCCAGATTTCCAAGCCAGTACAGCGTGAATACATTTCTGGGAAGTATCCAAGCCTTTGAATACTTTTCTAGACCTTTCAAGTTCACCAAGCATTAAGGACTGTATGAAAAATGCAAATTAAGTACCATATGTGAATTCAAAATCAAAGCCTTATAAAGAACAATGTGGAAATGTATATTCCAGATGCATTTCTGCTTGGAAGCCAAAAGAAAAGCAGCTTTCAGGATTTTGCCAGGTTCCCCCATTGTAATTCTATCCTCTCTTTTGAACAGTTCTCTATGTAAATGATGATGGGGCAGTTAAGCACAGTGATTGTTAAATGCTTCCTACTGTTCAGCGGGGTTTTCATCAGAGGTTTTCAAATTCAGCATCTTTATCTGTACTGCCTTTCAGTCAGTACCAAGTGCCTGCTTCTCACCAGGCCTAACAAATACCTCTTCTGTAAGTTTGATCATCCTGCTGTCACAAGTATTATACAATATAAAAGTCAGGCCTCAGGCAGAAGGGAAGTCGATCTACTCACATGCCAGATGCACATTCATTTACTGCACTCAGTCCTGTTGTCCTCAGTTCAGGGAGTACAAACAAGTTACCAGGCACTGCACCAAGGGCCAAGGTCTTGCCTGCGCTAGGTTGGAGAGTCTTACAATCAAAGCGAGGTTTCCCCAGTGCCCCTACAGCACAGCACTTTCCAATGAAACAAATTACCACCAAGTACACAAGAGTGATCACATGTCTCCTGCAGATTGCACTTAACCCAAGCAAGGTTAATTGTCATGTTAGTCTCTATTCACATAGGCTTTGCAGTAACAAGCATTTCTAAAGGAAAACATGAAGCTCATGAAGTCCTTATTTTCCACATTATCTGCATTGTTTTCAAGATACTGAATTTCTTTTTCTATTTTTATTTCTCTGTAACCACCAAAGTCTTTTCTATACAAAGGAAGTTCTCGCATAATTTCAGCATCATATTCTATGTCCTGCGTACAAACATGCATAACTCTTCACATTAGGACTCTGCCAGAATAAATTGGAGTCCACAGATGTTAGAAAAAATGGGACATTGTCAAATATCAGCAAGCACTACAAAGCCATTTCCCAAAGCAAAGCTCCAAAGTCATTCTTTTATTCATATGCCTCTATAAAATTCCCTGAAGTGTACGGTGCTTTGACAGAGGCTTGCACAGCGCTATCTCCCCTGGCACACGACACTCTTGCGCTGCCTCAGAACCTGGAGCAGGATACACTGCATTTAGCTTCTTTAACTCCTTTCATCCCTTCAGCCTGAAAGTCCACATGCATACTGGAAAAATACCAAGAGCTGTTTACTCAAAACAAGTTTTTAAGATTTTCCATTTTCTCTAGCTTTTCGCTTGGTAAAATATACGAAAACGTAGCTCAAAGAACCTAAAGAGCTGGCTGCTGCAGATGCTAATGTAGCATTCATGGGTAATGGTGGAGTATCTATCTACGAATATCTTGTGAAACACCAGTCAATTAACTTTCAGACTCAGTGGCACCACACACTGAAGAGGGAGCTTCTGGCTAAGGTAGATTTCTAAACACAGGTGGGCATTTTGTAACTCGTACTAAATTAACTAATTATAGACTTGACCTCTCCACTAAAAATGGAACATCATAACACTTTGAAAATTGATTGTTCCTGAATGTCGGAATACTTTGTTTTGACGTTTTGCTTTAGAAACTTGAAAGATTTGCTAAAATAGCTTAAACTTAAATAACAGCAAGAAAACCATTTTATCCTTGGACAAATTAAACTTCTAAGGGAGGGAGGGGTGT
Source organism: Aleadryas rufinucha (assembly GCA_013397815.1). Classification (NCBI taxonomy): domain Eukaryota; kingdom Metazoa; phylum Chordata; class Aves; order Passeriformes; genus Aleadryas; species Aleadryas rufinucha. The sequence goes on from VZTH01014105.1 coordinate 37,356, forward strand.
CAAACCAGATGTTACAAAAAATGCTTTCCAGGGTTTTGATTCAGTTATTGAAAAACTCTGTTCATGTCTCTCTTAACTCTTGAGTAAAACAGATCATTTCTGTCTTGTACAAAAATCTCAGTGCTACCATACGGGCTAAGTGCAAAAAAGCCATGTAAGATGAAGGTCAGCTGATAAGAAGAAAATACGAGTTAGCTAGAAATTGCTTTAGACAGGAATCCAGGTGAAGGTTTCTCATTAATTAAAGAGCTGAGGTTAAAGAACAGTTTTCCCATAGGAATAGAGAAGAAAACCTAGCAACTTTCACAAGGATTTTGCAACGTGATTGTGCATAACACAGGAATCGTCATTCTTTCTAAGTCCTCCATGAGAGTCACCATTTACGATAATAACTTCAGAAGCTATGGAAGGAAAACTCATAAAGCACAATATATACATCTTTTAATTAGATCTCTGTGTGCACAGGCAGAAAACAACTGAAGGCAAAATCAGTTGCTGTGTTTGGATTAAGCACAGTCACTCTCAGTAGAGTGGAAAGGAAATCAAAGTAGTCACATGCTATTGGATAAAAGCATTTAGAAGCAAGACATTGACAGTATAGTACATGGCTTGAGCTCAGTCATGATAGGGCTTTTTGCTATAGCAAGAACTGTCAGGTATTGTATAAAAGTCTCTACTCTGCTCAAGGATCCTCAGAGATCTACAGCAAAATAAGAACTGTTGGAATAAAATTTGAGCTGGAAGTTACTGTGAAAACTTTAGCTTTCACTGGTGAAACACCCAAAGGTCTCAGCTGTCCTATTGACAAAGGGCAATACATATGAAAATATACACTGCAGCTGTGAACCCAGAATCCAAGGCAAATATTCTCATAAAAACAGAATCCTGGTGAGCAGTGGATGGGATGAAGTGCTGACACCTGGAGGTATTTTCACTCATCTTACAAGCATGACACATTCGGCAAAACTTTCGGCTAATGCTAAAAAATGGAAACAAGTAAATGTCTCAGACTTTTATTCTGCAAGGGTTTCCTCCTAATTTTCCACTGGCTCAGACCCTCCAGCTTCAGCAGGCCAGTGCTGTAGCATATTTGTCTGATATCATCTAGAGTGACTGCTTTATTTCCATACAAAATGCCAAATGAAGTTCCTGAAGTAGAAACACTTTTTCCTCCAAGGAACAGTGCTATATCTCCCATCTGTTTTCAAAGAGGCAGACAAATACTTATCAGATGATAACCTATCGTGACTATCCAGATGACACATACTCAGTTCAATAACCTAAAGTGAAACTCTCTGGTTTTTATCACTTTCTGCCACATCTGTTCCTCTAACAGAATTGCTTATAATGCTGAATGCTGGACAAAACTGAAAAAGCTGGATATAAAGAGAAAAAGTCACCACTGTCGTGTGTTGTAAGGGTGCTCCTTATGGTTTTTTACCCAAGGAGTGACCACCTCAGCAGTTCAGAAGTTGCACGTCATTTTTATTTGGTTCTTTGAAAGAGGACAGTGACAATTTTAATGAAATTACCTTTGTCTTCAGATCACATTGATACAAAAAATCAGAATCATAGAATGGTTTGGGTTGGGAGAGACTTTAAAGATCATCTAGTTCCAAACCCTGTGCCATGGGCAGGAACACCTCCCCCTTGACCAAGCTGCTCAAAGCCTCTCCCAACCTGGCCTTGAATACCTGTTTATCCAACTCCTCATGCTACTATGAGAAACCCCACACAGTGCTTTGTATCATCCTTAACAGCATAAGTACAAGAGGAGAAACATATATATTACTCACAGCTGGTACAAGATAAACCAAGATAAACAGGAGAGAAAACCAACACACTGCCATACTTTAGACACACTGCACAGGAGGCAATACCCTAGAGAATCATTTTAAAGGGACTATACAGTTTGACATTGTCAGATGTGCAGTGGCCTTTCATTGATAATGCATGACATCATATGGAATAAGAAAGAGAAAATTTGAAACTTTATGTTTTTCTTTGTACAGACAGCCTTGAGAAAATAGTCTATGGTGATATAAAAAGGACCATATTGACCCCTTTTCCCTTTCGGCTGTTGAGCTGGCAATAACTGTCTCTTTTTATTAATATTGTTTTTATCTAGAGCCGTAATGACCATCCTACATAGGTGAAATGAAAGACATTTGTTTTATGCCTAACACCTTGGTGGGAAAAAAATTCAATGCATTGCACTAATTTGCTAAATAACTTTTTGCTGTCGAGGAGAAACAGCCCTCAAGGGCCAGACACCTCACCTGGCCAGCTCAGAAGCTAATTACAAATCACTGTGCCTGAGAGGTGGGATCTCAGCACAGAGCGTGCTGCAGTCTGCAGCTCTCTGTGCTAACATGATCAGCAGCGATGACATCAATTACAGAGAAGTTCCTTGAGGACAACCTAAATCTTTCCTAAAACATTAACCAGATAAATAAAAAGTAACAGAAACTATGGAACAGCCCAAGCCCAAGCAAGCTGACAGATACTGTGCCTGCCTGGGTGAGCTCACTCAGCTGAGGTTAGAACTGAAACATTATCATCTCCAAGCCACCAGCACCAATGAATTGAACAGAGCTTAAAAACCAGTTCATTTCCAGTCACTCCTCCCTAGAGGACCAGAGAAATTTATTGGATATTTTCAAACAGAGATTCCTATCCAAGACATATAGAGAAAAGAGGGATATTTCTCCCCCTAGCCAGGGATCTATGGTAGGAGACATCACTTTCCTATAGGACCTGAGGATATGTCTGTGGTGCAGTTACCATCCAGTATAACCAGAATATCCTACATCCCTTTCTCACGTAACTGCCAGCAGCAGAGATAGAGCTCTGTGTTTCTCAGTGCAGGTTGTAAAACCCATCTACAAAACCTAACATACAACTGAACAGGTTTAACAGCCTGCACTAAGCTTTACATTGCCATAATGACCCTGTTAACGATAATTTAAAGATAGCTCTAGTCCGAAGGACAACTGTCCCAATTTCAGTGTGAAGAATAATCTGAAATATCAGCAGTGAAAATGAAACTTTGGCTTCACAACTTCAGTGATACCAGTGTGACTAGGACTGCTCTGAGTTTCTTTGTGCTTTTTCAGAGGGGCATGGCCAGTCAGTGGCTGTCTTGCAGAGGGACTGGTCTATCTCAGAAGCCCTGAAGCTGGTGAATAAAGAGGAAGTTAAGAGAGGCTTATGAAACAGCAGCTCCCTAAGTCTGCTGAGCGTGATAAATGCAAGCAAAACACCTCCAAAACAGACAGTTAAACACACTGAAGAATGCTGCGGGTACAAGCAAATTTATTATTCTTAATTTCTTTCTTTGGAAGCCCAACTCTGCTTACAAGAAAACCCTGTAAAACTTCAGTTGAGAAGTTGATGCATATGCAGATCATACACTGGAATTTTATCCTTTTGCACCCGAAATATCAGAAAACAGTGGCTTCTCTACCTTCATCCAGGATATATATCCTAAGAAGAGTGATGTTTTTCTTCAGGTCTGATCTTTCAAATCCATATACTCAGAATTTGTCCTTTATATTTGTCCTGGAGTGACAAACCAGGTGTCTCAAACCAGGACAATGTTTTTCTCTCACTCCTAAATATTTTGGTTTATTATTATTTGGTTTATCTTCACTTTCAATCAAAGACCCAAATTATATAGATTTCTCCTTTCTGGCTGGATACTAGGATATGGATGACATATGTAGGTCCTTTTTCATCAGAATAGCTTGCAGAATTTGTTCCTTCACTTTTTTATCACAGCAATATCACCTCTGCATATTGTGTTATTACTACTAAATGATAAACAACTCCAAACAGTATTTTTCAGCATGATTTGTGCCAAATGTAACATCTCGCTCATATCATCTTATATTAAAAAAAATAGGTATATTTTTCTCTGTCCTCAGTCATTCACCCATCTCAGACTTTTCTTTTAAGGTAAATTCTTCCAATACTATGGACATTTATAGATAATTTGTGGCTGGGATAGAAATGCTTTCCAGTAATATATGTCATCTTTTACCTATAATTTGCAATCTAAAATATGCAAGTAAGAAGACATACAGTGAAACTCATCCAAGATGAATACAAACAAAAATAGATTTAAAATAGCTTCAAAGAATTTACAACTAATAACATGCCTATCTGTGTAGAAAATAGTAATTGAAAATCAAGAAATCACATGCAAGAGGGTCACAGAGTTGTGGAATTGTGGAAGCCCAAAAATAATTCTTCTCCCAGAAAGTACCAGGTACAAAATATTTGGTTCTGTAGTCTCTGCTTTGAAACCCCTTGTCAAGAACTCGTGACTATCCAGTGAAACTTAAATCTTAACTGTGTATTAGCCTCACAAGAGGATGGATTAATGCATAGAGAATATGAAAATGCTTTTCTTTACCAACCTGTTGCTAATACTATACAGGAAATTCCCTATGGAGTTTCCTCTCTTTCTGCTACAGCTGAAAAACATCACTTTTCCCAGCTAAATCAAACTTTGTACCTCACTCAGGGCCAGTGTCCAAAGTATGCTGTAGTGAAAGGAAGGATTTATTCCAATGATCTACGGCTCAAACTTTTAGAAAGAAGTAAAAACTAAAAAAGTAAACTAAAATCTTATAAAAATTTTTTAATCAATCTGCCATTCCACAGAGGTTTGAAATTCAATATTATCAAAAATTTTAAAGCAACTTTACTGCCCTAGTGCTTACAATGAGCATTTCCATCCTTATTGCTGCTTTGGGCATTTCAGCAAGACTTGACTTGGTCGCAGTAGAGCAGGAAGTAAGGTTGTTCAGAGCTAGATGTATGGTGGAAACAAAACCAGCAAAGCAAAAGTTGGTTAGGGTGATGGAAGGCCTAGCAGGGAAAGCTGTTTATTAAAACTCATAGTGGAGGCAACAATACTGAGGGTGGCAAACAAAAAATGTCAGTGTCACAAGGGCTGCACCAGTGCAACAGAGATGTCAGGCAGGAGTGACTAGGAATGAAAGCAGAAATCAGGCACGCACGCTGGTAAATAATACTAAAATTATAAATAATTTTATTATAATTTTATTATAATAAATAATAATAAAATACAGGATAAAAATTGACATGTCATGAGGAAAATTTATTAATAAATTATTCCACTCAGAAATATGTACAATATTATGAATTGGCAACATAAGATTTTAATTAAATTATGCGTATTTGACTCCAGTTGTTTCTTATAACACTATAAAACACTGTATAAAAAAGCAAAGCTTTTTTTTCCTGATACGTATCTGTGCACACAAATATAATGCTACAACAGCATGGAAAATTTACTCCAAGGTGTTTCTCTTTGGTTTTTAATAGACAGTAAATTTTATTTAATAAACTGTAAATTTCTGTTGTATAGATTGTTTGCATGCAAGGAAAAGAGTCTAGGTAGGGGCATAAGAAACACATCTCAGGTGGACAGAGAAAGAAACAGGACAGCTCAATAAAATTAAGCTGCTATTGCTTGGCTTTTCTCATCCCCACAATACCAACCAGTCACTATCCCCATGCTCCATGCAGGGTGAGTAACACAGAAAAAGGCTAAACACAGAGGTGCCTGTCTCTACAGAGAAATCATCAGAAACTGAATATAAAGGCAGGAGGGTTTTGTCTCCTTGCCGAGTTTTTTAAAACCCGGACTGTCTTGCCATCAACACATACATTTCTGTGCAAAACTCCACAAACTGAACACTCATAGGTTTTGCTGCATTAGCAACTTAATCTCCTCAGCTTCTCACTTGGGGCCTGAACCCTCTTAATTAAGATTCAAGAGGACCAAAGTGGCGGCTGCTCAGGGTCACTGGGCAGCCCCACTCCAAACCCCGGTGCTCTGGGAAGGGACCTTCGGTCAGGTGCTCTGCTTATTAGGGAGCTGGGAGGGTCCGGCTGTGCTGCCAGACCACAGGTCACAGCTTTCACCATCTCTCTCTGAACCGGCGCAGGAAAACCTGGGAGGCAAAGTGCTGATGGGTTCTGCCGCTGGAGGGGCACGAGGGGAGCGTGTGTGTTTTGTGTCAGACCTGTGTGCTCATAGCCCACAGGGGTGTCCCTGCCAATTACTTCACTCTGAATGGTGTTCAACTGGTGAGGGCCGGACATTGTCCACCCACATACACAGGGAAAACAAGATCGTCCTAAAACCATCTCTCCGTGTGTTTACACAGCAGTGAGGGTGTATATGCCAAAATAAATAAGATTATTACCCATGACATTGTGAAAGAAATTACTCACAAGAGAGGTCAATAGAAATTTGTTACAAATGCGTGATAGGATGATTTTTAAATCGGGATAAGGATTTATAGGGAGCTAACTCAATGAAAAACAAATACATAATGAGAAATATCAAATTATCTTTTTTATGTGGGAGGAAGATTTGACATTAAGGATTTTCTCTAAATATTTGTAAGCTGTGTAGTGACTAATATTAAAATACCAATATGACAGCTAAAGGCTTATATTAGCACATCAGCAAGCAGAGGCAGTGCATAAGTATGATTGCTGGGATGTTTGAGGATATTTAGAGGCTGACTGAGGTTGCAACATAGTTTTAATGAATAAACTCAGCAAGACATTCTGGTATTCAAAAATTGTAAGTAGTAGCGAAATTTATGCCCAGACCAGTACAAAACAGGGCTTGCCTTCCTTCGTCTTTGAGGCCAGTCTGGTTAGGAGATGGCCATGGTTTAGCTTCCAATCACTTAGCCACGTCAAAGGCAGTAGTGTACCTACTTTGCTTTTCAAATTATAGCTCTCTGCTTGGTGACCTTGTGTGTCGAGGATTAAGAAAAAGTGGTCATAGTCTCCTGTGGAAATTGCAAAAATCAGCTTTCCTTGTCCTTTCTCACATTCTACATGTAAGCAATAATCAGTCTCACAGCATATAACCATTTAGAACAGTATGTTACAGAAACTTGATTAAAATTACACAAGTTGGGAGGAGGGGGAAGATGAGAGCAAAATGAATTTTCAGCTGCCAGAGGAAAACTCATTAACCTTGGCGGGCTTGTTAGAAAGTTGGTTTTTAATGCATCCAGGCACTTCTTTTGATGTCCAGTGTATTCAGCAGCTCTGTTTTCCTGGTCACTACAACTGACAACTACCACGCAAGAGCAAGGGCTCCCATCCAGGGCATGCTCTGAATTTTGCATCTGAAAAAAACAAGTGAGAGGAGACAAGAAAGGAAAGAAGATAAGGAAAGAGAGGAATGGACAGAGGAAACTTGCTAGACAAACACTTCATCTTAATATGAAGTTAAGATGTGCCTCAGGCTTGCAGCCAGACAAGGAACCTGGGAAATTTTCAAGTGTCGAGCAATAAAGACTGTTGGGTTTTTTTTTTAATTGAACAGCAAATCCTCATCTGAGGCTCTTCAGTGACATTCACCGTATTAACACTTCAACACTTCAAAAAAATTCTTATGCATTTAAATTTTCTTCCTTAATTCCTCATTAGTCAAGGATTCCATCAAATAAAACAGTTTCAAGTACTGATGACAGTACACAGAAAGGAAAGTGATGCCTAGGGAGGGATGGGGCAGGAAGAAGAGCATGGCACCTCAAAGATATTAAGACTGAGCCAGAAGCTCCCCTCCTGACAGTTTGCCCAGTGCTTTGGGAAACAGCACCTCTTGCTACCTTCCAAGCCATCTTTGCAGTCTTGGCTCAGGAATGGGTTGCAGAATGGGTTACAAAGTCAGGTGAGATACCCAAGCTTGTGAGGAGGGTGGGGAATTGCTGCCTGAAGGGGAAAGGCAAAGTAGGAAGAAAGAGTGAAATTCATGAAGATAACAAGTTGCAAGTTGCTATCAGCAGAAGCAGCACCAGGCTGCCTTCAGGAAAAGCAGCAGCCATGCCTGGGTCTGTTCTCATCCCTCCCTCTTTCTCCCACTAAGAATGGGGAAAGGAAAAAGATACACATTTCTTACAAGGAAAATACCATGTTACAAAGAAGAAAAAAGCTACTCTGCAGAGTTTCCATTACTTTTATTTTTTCACATTTTCTCATTTATTTTTCTTTGCCAATAGCTTGGGTTTGCATTTGCTCCACCAAACCATTTCACTCATTTTGGAGTATGTTGGAAAGCTCTCTTTCTTCAGAGACGTTAGATCAGAACAAGGACCAGTCCTATGCACTTAGTGAAATATAAGATTTTTTCCCTCAGACCATTGCCTAGTTCCTTTCTTTCATCCTTTTCAAACCACGGATTCCTTTTCCTTCTCCTTTTTGCACTGAGAATACAGCTTTCTAGAAGGTGTTTTTTGGTTTCAATTTAAAAAAACAAACAAAAAACCCCCACGGCAGCCTAGGTAAATTATTTTTCCTACCTTATTTAGCTTTAACAGGCTTAGGTTTCAGCCAAAATTTACAAATTGTGAGCCTCTAAACTTTACATTTTGTTTTGAGGGAAATGAAACATAGATCAAATTCAGAAATAATGGATAAACATCTATTTTCTTCATAAACTATAATGAAAATAATTAGAAAAAGTAATTGAGGATGCATTGAAGGCTAGTATACACAAAGATATAATCCCTGGCTCAAAAAAACCCTAACTGCAGAGCACAAGAAACTGGGGAGAATACTAGGGAAAATAATTTATCTGTTGTCATAAACTTCCTCATATCTTCTTCAGGCCAGTTTTGTAGTCAGAATACCAGGCTGGTTGGATCTCTGCTCTAATCCAGCACAAACACTCTTATCTTCCTAAAACACATCAAACATCTGATAAAGTCTGACAGTACCAAAACTCACATGGGCTGTAGTCAGTGATTAACTAAACATTGGGCGTTACTGGCCAAGCCTGGTTTTGATTGTTATATTATTTGCACCACAGCCAGCTTGTCCATATATGTTCCAGTTACTGGCACAAAAAAACGTTATGAAAAGCAGCAAAAAGCGGGAGGGGATGCCAATCACAGCAGCAGGGAGACCAGTCACATGGTCCCTTTGCACACAGGGGGGCCTGGCACAGTACATGAGGCTCCAACCCTCTATTTACTAAACTCGGGCTCTGCGTCACATCACAGAGGGTCACCACTCCACCGGGGAGCCCTGTGCACACACAGCCTTGCTATCACAAACAAGCTGAAACTTCTGGTTGTCCAGTGTTCTGCTGCCTTCTGTAAATAAATGTTGTATGTATGGTCTGTCCATCTCGAGCTTCCAACTTATTTGTCACAATGCAGACATTCTGCCCACTTCATTTGCAGAATTACATCTTCAGTTTTCATAATAAGCTAGCTGCTGAGTTCATGCCTGCTTCTGGCAGGCTAGCCAAACTCTAAAGAAACTGCAGTTCAGAAAACTTCAGAAGTTCAAAAAAAGTGCAGAAAATAAAAGTATATGGAAAAGATGTCTTCAAGCTTTCATAAAAAATTTGAAAAAATATTTTTTAAAAAAGTGAAAGAAAAGGAAAACGTTTTCTAATAAGAAATATATCTTTTGTTGCTGTTGGAATGTCACTGAAGCCCTTTAGCCAGTGAAAACAGAGAGATTCGTGATTTCCCACATCTCACAAGAAATGTGAAAAAAAAACCTGTCAAAATTCAGAGTTCTCTCAGTGCAGCTAAGCATCAGCTTTGGCATTATATTCAGGTTTAATGGAAAATTAGAAATGAGTGGATTCTCTTTTTTATCCCATGCCTCCATTTCTACCATGCACGTCCATTACACTAGGACATCTGCTTCCATCTGAAGATGCCCTATAGACGCATATACCGATGCTTCTATCTGAAGATGCTATGGTCTGCTTTAGTACAGAACACTGAGAGGTTCATTATGCCATGGCATGCCATGGCTCTACAGGGGAGCTGTGGTAAGACAAGTGTGAAATACCTTTAAAAATATATGCTATAAATGTGTTAAATAATAACAGTTAAGGGCAAATTTCATTTTAATAGCTCTTATTTCACATTATTCTGTTATGCATGCTGTCTGGTTTCAGTGTACAGTTTAATTCTATGTCCAGCCCTGTCTTGACCTGAAAGGTTTTCTTGGCAATGTGAGCAAGAATCCATATCCAATACTCATTTTCTGTCCATATGCCTTACGGGCTTGCCCTGGATGCATCATGCAAGGCCCTGTAGATAAATATTTTTGCCTCATAGGTGCACACAGACATTAGATATTCCTGGAAAAATATAATTATATGTATGTGTGTGTAGTCACATAGGTGCACACATGCACTGCGTGTCAGTTTATTTGACATCAATATTCTAGTGCACTTCTACCTCTAACAAGTTGATGTTCTGGTATTGTTATCCTTACGACCATCCTGACTTTTTGACAGCAGCAGCAAGAGCCACTTTAACACTGCACTCATACTTGCCTGATGCCCCAGCGTCCCCGCCCTCCGCCTCTGATGGATATTATGTTCCCGGTTTAGCCCCCATACCTTCAAACTAGGCTCAGCACATACAGATGCATGTGGTTCACATTAACAACACCCACATTACCTTCAATGGCAGAGTGAAGCAATACTGTGAAATCCAGGCAAACAGTTCAGGCTGATTCAACCTCAGCTCCTCACTGCTGAAAGCTAGGCAGACCCTGGCCTGTCTCATATCCCTGTAGAGCCAACTTACTTTTTAATTAGACTATTAATTCCTCTTGACTTCCCTGGTTTTAAGTCATCCAATACACATTGATCCTTTCTGAATACAGTGCCTATTCTTCTGCACATCTGGGCAGCACAGTGAGGTCATGCCTGCATTCAGCATCCAGCTGCCAAGGTAGACTAACCTCTCACACATCTTCAATTTATCCCTGGTTGGAGCCCCACCCTGAGCACCCAGATCTACTACAGTTCCTGAAGTTATGAATACAGTTTGATGACTTGTCTAAGATACTTTAATGTCTCCAGGACTGTTTATCCTCTCTAATGAGTCCTACTGAGCAGGCTCTTGTCCTTCAGAAGGTGCTCCAAGGTACAGCCAGCAGAAGGGCAGCTTTGAAGTTTGGGCTCTTCAAATGAGAGATCAAACCATATCAGAAAGCTAATGATCTCAGGAAAGAGATCTGACAGGCCATTTAGGAATGTCAATAAAATGTCTAAGGAAACAAACATTATTTTCGTTGATTTCATTAATATTGGCCCAAATTTTTTTTGAGCCAGCACAATTCAGAATGGCAAGCACTTTATCCATATGACAGCATAATAAGAAAATTGCCACTCAGGCTTAGAAAATGAGCCTTTTCCATTTTTTGACATTCATTTATCCAGGGGAAATCATGCAACATCTGAAATTATGTAGGCCTTATCTTGAAAAAAAATGTTACTGAATCAAGGAAGCTGTCAATACAGTTTTAACCTTTGAAGAAACACTTTCTTTTCAAAAGGAGTCACATAGCCTTTTACAAGGATAATTTTTGAGGTGACCCATGAGCATATTCCAAAGAGTTCTTTCTTATTACAGTATCTAATATCCTCTAAAATTATCTCACTTTTCTGTTCACTCAAATAATTGGCTCAAAGAATAGTGTAAGTGCTATGACAGCAAACAATTAGCGATACAATGTGCAAGTTATCACCTACTTTTAACAGATCAAAACCTGACACTACTCCTATCTGTTAGAATAATAGCAGGTAACTCCTTTGAACAAATTTAGCATTTAGATACTTTGTTTTGCCTCCCTGCATTATATAATATTTCTAACCTTTTATTTTAATAAACCTACCTAAAGAATAAAGAAATGCCTAGACATTGCAGATATTTATCCTTGGTTTACTTTTGCTCAATTTTAGCCTATTATTTATATTTAAGCTTCTCCCTTCTACTCTTTTACATTATTCTAGTAAAGTATCAATATAGCTACAACTACTTAGACAGTCATCTTTCACACAGATTTGAGCAAGCAAAAAGTAACCCAAACCAGTGAGAACTGGTTATACACGATAAAAATCAGTATAGGATGCCTCACAAGACTAGACCTGATTGATTAATTCATCATGAAAATGGTACATGATGAAGGAAGCCCAGGTTTTTTCACAAACCATTTGCAATTGGTTGTGATTATTGTAGATCTATCACTGAGATTTTTGGCAAACTGAGATACAGACTTCAACCTACTGGTCAGCCAGAAAACTATTTATAATTACTTGTTTTTCATTTAAAATTGTGATTAGTGGCTTGTATTACACACCATTTATGCTCTGGAAGAAATAACAAGGTAGAGCATGCAAGTAGTTATCAGTCTGTCCATGGAAACATTCTCAAGACCTTTTCGCTAATGCTACGCAAACACAGAAGGCTCTCTAAACTTTTCACATCCTTTATTAAAATGTAAAATAATACAAAGCTATTCTTTATGACTGCGAGGAAAACAATGAAAAGGGCATATTTTAATACATCGAAAGATAACTATCAACATGCAGCTCAGATTTCATGAGGAAAACATTTGAATCAAGTGGATGCAGTTCATTAAGCGACAAAAAACCAATACTATGAAATGAGGTGGATCATTTTGAAAGACAACATCAATGCAAACAGAATAATTTCTAAAAGCATTTGCATGACATAGAAGTTGTCTTGGTAAACTAAAGCCGACAATCACAGCTACAATTCTACAACACAAACAATCCACACTAGCTGGGAAATGGACGTAGCACTGCTGTGGCAGTGAACTAACTGCTCGTGAGCTGTAGGCACCACAAGGTATTTGCTGTGCTTAATGAAGCAGCCAGTTTATATCCCTCCATGTTTCTCCACACTTGGGGATACCAGCTTGTTCCATCACTCCATTCCAGCTGCAGGGGTCAGTACACCTGCCTGCATTTTTATGGGCTTTATACCAGTGAAATCTTTCCCTCAATTTTTTTTCCTCTACAGAAGTCAAAACAAAGAGATGAAACCCCTGCTCAGGAAATTAGGCAATGATTGTCTAGAAGGCTCTTGTTCTACACTTTTACAGGATGATTCAGCATCTTGCTGAAGAAATGGAAAAAAGATATTGAGCAATTATTCACCTGTCATCACATTAGCTCTTCAGGACGTCTGTCCCTCTCCCATCTCCTTAAATACAGATCTTCCCGTGCAGATACGTGACGCTGCGGTCAGGAATCTGCCCCGGGAAGCAGAGTCCTTCCTGAGGATGTCACAGTGGGTCGCCTCAGTTTGCTCGGGCTGGTTCTGCAGCTAAGTGAGCAAGTCCCCAAACGACCCGGTGGTCAGTGCGTCAGCAGAGGTAAAGAGGCTCCAGAGGGGTTCCCCATACAGGTTCCAACAGGTTTATTGGAGGGTTTAGGGACGAAGAACAGATTGAGGGAAGAATTCCGAGGTTCTTTTAGTGCAGGAAAAAGGGGCGAAGAAAAGGGAAACAACCAATGGGGTACACTGACAGGGGTGGAGTTAACAATACAACAACCAATGGGGATAATAAGGAGGAGGGAATTAAGACAGAGAGCCAATGGGGTACAGAATACAGAAGAAATTTCTAGAACTTATGCATATTAAACAGAAGTAATGCAGAAGCATGAACTCGTACATAAACTGGGTGTAAAGGGGCTGATCCTTAGACCTTGGTGCCCATCCACCAGGACTCTGGACTGCCTTTAAGACAGCCACATGCACTGCAACAGATATATCTACCAACCAACATCAAAAATACATGAGCACATCTTAAGTGCTTGTAGGCACAAGGTTAAACAGGAAGCCCTCTTTCAAAGTTGACTGAGTTGTCAATACAAGAAATGGAACAAGCATTCAGTGGACAATGGAACAATCTAGTTGTCCTCTGTGACCTCCACATGTATTAAATACTGCTACTGTTTTCTTCTTTGCCAGCTGCAAAGGTGAGTGTGAGGCAACAATCTGCAGATTTTGAGTACCGTAAGTTTTGTGAGACATATTTCTCCGCAACAGCAAGTACCATTTCAGCTATTCACTCGATTCACTCACACCTACAAGACAAGTATCTGAAAGCTACACCATGCAAGTAGGCAGAAAGGACATTTCTAAGTCATTTCAAATACAGGCTTGTGGCACTGAGGACTCTTTAGAAGAAGTGGATCTTGGGGCTTTTTGAGTAACAGACAAAATAAAGTACAGTGGTTCATGAACTAATCTCAGGAACAATTTGTCTTAAATTTAGACCTTGAACTACTGATTGCTACTGAACTAAGCATGAGCCACAAGTTATTGATGAATCAATTAAGACCCAACTGACTGAGTGCTTTAAACATCTTTAAAGTATATCCGAACAGCTTAGGTCATGTTTCAACTCCACACCTTACATAAACATGTTCAAAGCACTCTGCCAGCAAGCCCTAGGATATTGGACAGTGTTTAAGGAAACAATGGATTCACTGAAAGTTAATTGCTTACCACTAAAGTGCCTGATGCTCTGCTTGTCTCTCCTCAGGCCTTCCTATTCTGCTTTCCTTAGGACTGCTAATTCCCTCCATTCTGTGTCTCTCTTTCTCCTTTTCCCTCTGGATTTAACTCTGTCCACCCCTTTTTCTATGACCTTCCCTCCTCAACACGAATCCTCTTCTTTGGTTCTCTGCCCAAATCACCTTACTTTGATCCTCCTGTAAAACCGGGTCAGGCCTGCTGCCCATGCCCACCAGGGCTTGGCACACATTTTGCAATTGCTGGCTACTCAGCACGAGTGCAGCCAATCACCACAGTGGGTCCTGTGTCCTGGAGAAGCTGAGACACTGCCAAGCCAGAGACAATTGACTCCTTGCTGACTATTGACTTGTAAGGCACCACAAGCTCCCTGATCCACAACCCCACTGAGCTCAAAAGCAGCACAACTGAGTCTGAGAAACATTGATCTCACCTCCAGCTGTGGCTGATACCAGATGCTTCAGAGAAACAAAACACCCTGTGTGGATAAGTACACCAGAATTTGCTGTGATCAGATGGACAGAAACTACAGCTAAAAGCAGGTTATATGACTCTTCTAAAAATAAGGTCTAAAAATTCACCCTGCCTTGAAATATATTTCAGCAATATCAGGTTTGGAAAGAGCTCCTTCCTTGTGGAGGCAGTATAAGAGAAAATCTTCACAACAGTGTTATTCACAGATATATTCGTGAAGACAAGGATTTTGTTCATTTCATTGACTGATGACTTACAGCAGCGAATCCCACCTGCGTTTTCATTTGAGCTACACGTTTATCTTCCCTGTAGCATCAATTACTGGGTATGCATTTACCATGCTTTTTCTACAACATTGTTTGTTTCCTTTCTAAAGTATAAGAGAAGAATATCTCTTACTTGTTTTAGAGAGAAGAAAAGAAGCCATGAGAAGAAAAAATAGTCTTCTCTCATAAGGCTTATCTCCTGCTTCTTATCACCCCCTTACCTTCTAAAATTCCTATTTATAAAAGGGAGACAAACACAGTGACCAACAATGAAAGGTAATGCATTGCTATCACTTGCATTCTCTGTACTAGTCTTTTCACAAAACCATGCTTAGTATTTTATTTTTGCCCACTTCTGATTTGTCCGTAGAGGCATCTAGGACAAACAGTTGATCACATTTTGTCACGCTGAAAATTAATATTTTCATTTTCATTTGTCTTCTTTAATTTGCAGTTCATGAGGGCGCTTCAGGTGAGTAGTTTTTTAACAATTTTATGAGACACTATGTCAAAGGCCTTTGAAAGTCCAAATAAATCCTTTCTACTAACCTCCAAGGTTGAAGAGGAGTTAAATCTCCTTGACATTTTAAAAAGTGAAGGCACTTCTTTATGAATCTAATTTTCATAAGAAAATTTCTTATAGTACTTCAAAGAATTTTTTAACAAATACAGAAAAGAGTTGTGTTTTCAAGTCCATTTCCATACTCAAGATAACTTGAGTGATATCAGTATGAACTAATACCAATAGAGCACTACACTTGTACATTTTTCATTGTTAGTATTTCTAACATACAGTTGACTCTTCGCACACCATCATTGCCAGAGAAATGTTTGTTGCATCTTCATCTAAAAGAACAGAAGAGAGCATTCCTCATTTTTTCCAGAAAAAGTTATTTTCTGTACAGAACACAAATTATCAATTCTGCCAGGTGGCACAGATCAGATAAAGGAGAAATTAGTAGTTTAGGCATAGCAGAACTCTTCTATCACCAGTGGCTCTTTTCATTACTGTTTTTGGTCTCAGCTTTCAGCAATATCGTAGATTTTACAGCAAAATTTTTCTTTTCCTATCTCAGACTCATGGTCCCTTATTAAATGTTAAAATGAACAGAACAGTGTCTTCTGTTAAAAGCTTTGTATTTCAGCTTTATTTCTTTAGATGAAACAACAGAGACTGATGAGATTTGGTGTGCTTGTATCTCCAGAAAGACACTCCATAGATTTCTTAGAGCTGAGTTTTGGGTTCTCCCCTTATTTATGCTCCTGTCTCTGAGGCAAATGAACAAACAAGTCACAAAAACAAATTAATTAAATGAAATGAATAGACAAATGGAAAAGAAAAATCATCCATTAATAAGAAATCACTTACCAAGAACATGATCATTTAAACGTTGGCAGACCCTCTGAGATGTATTTGTAACCAGAAGGAAAAATGAAACAAAAAAAAAATTAACTAGTCTCTGTTGCTGGCAGAAAACAGCGAAATTAAATTGCAGGATGTGTTAGCACTGAAAATCAAGTCACCCTGACAAAACAGCCCCCGTCTTTTTGTGATTAGTATAGTTATCATAGTGACAAGCACTTTTGCAAAAATTTTCCAAATTCTGCACTAAAGTTTTTAGTCCCTGCTTTCAGGTGATAGGGGTCTGCAAATACTTTCATATCCAAAATCTAACTAAAGCACCTAAAAGTTTTGAAATCAAAATAACCTCCCAGACTTAATTAGCTTGCTTATACTTGGACTATTAGAAGAAAACCCAGAATTAAATGTTATGAATAATCTGGTGGCTTTATCTGCAGTTGAGCTGCCAGTGGTTTTAATTTTCCCTTTCAATACAATACCAGCTCTCAAGCATTGCAATGGTTGTGTTTCTTACCATCACTGATAGAAACACAACCATTTTTATCTCCCTACCTGCTGTACACTTTCTCTTGGATGTCTCATCATCTTCTGTGAGCAGACAAAATAGAAAACTCTGTGCTCTCCACATTATCTGGCACTGTTAAAAATTCAACACAACGCTCCCTGTCACTCTTGCTGCTGCTGTTGCAGACTGCATCACTGGGTCTTCACTTCTACCAGACATGCACTGAGTAACACAGTGACAGAAGACTTGTGAGCCCTTCTTTTTTATCCGCTCCTTTGGGAGAGATCTGTATGTGTTGTGCAATATCTGTCCAACCAAGTGAAAATATCATATTTCAAAGTAATTTTTCTAACCCATCTTCCCAGTTGAGGTGGTAGAGGCTCCATCCCTGGAAACATTCAAGGTCAGGTTGAAGTAGGCTCTGAACAACCTGATCCATTTGAAGATGTTCCTCCTCATTGCAGAGGGCTTGGACTAGATGACATTTAAGGGTCCCATCCAATCAAAACTGTTCTATGATTCTAATTACAGCACTGGCATTTATACCTCAAATCTTCCACTGAGTCCCAGTCTTTCAGTAAACCAAGCTGATATTTCCATTAGATGTCTGACTCCTACATTTCATCATGCTTCTCCCTTGCTTTCCTGTTCTACCAGCAGATCATGCTCCCAGATGCTCTAGAAGACTGAGCTTCCTGCCCAGAAACAACTTCAACACTGAGTTCCCTAATCAATATATACACATATATCCTTTTTTAATCTAAATCATTGCCTGGAATCCATCTTTGCTGTTTTGCCTAGAAAAAGTCATTTGACTGCTGAAGAAGTTAATGACTGCTTGAGGCACAAATGGGCCATCCACCAACTTATAACAGCAGTTAACAGTGGAAATGTGTCTCATCTCAAAACAGATTTGTTTTATTTTCTCCTTTGTCTCTCTTTTCAAGTCACATCTTTCCTTAAATTGTGCATGTTTACACAGTACTTAGCACAGTGGGGGTCCCAATCTTGGCTGGGGCCGCTGGGCAACAAATATTACAAGCACTAAGTAAAAATGTTACCCATGCTTTATGCTGATGCAGATAATAATGTCTTTAGAAGAGGAAATTTCATTACGTAACATGACAAATGTGATCAGCTGAAACTGTGGTCTCATTGCTTGCATACATTGCAGTATTAACTGTGTTCTTAAGAGTTATATTCATTAAATAAAGTACTAAACTCCTAAATGTTGGACCATATCTGTAGGCACACAAATATGTGAGCATAGATCACACGTCTTGTCTTCCTAATGTTTGTTTTCCTTGGAAGCCATGGTTACAACTATCAAAGAAAGCCAGGCAAATCCCATGGCTGGGAAGAGAAGGGCACATAGTTCAAGGGACAGTTTCCTTACTAAAATATAATTGCCAACACAAAGAGGTTCAGAAGCTCTTGTGTGTGATACAGCAAATCCTTTGGAGAACTGAGACTCAGGATGAGTCTCACCACAAGCACCCCACCAGCCCCCATGGCCATTTGCTGTGCTCACATCCCTGTTGAGCCCTGGTGCTGGAGGGACATGTCCCCAGGGAACGGAGCACTTCTGCCCAGGGCCAGCCTCCTGCCCTTGGCTGTTTCTGTCCCTCATAATCGCTGCCTCACTCTTTAGGGCACAGCTGTGCAGGCGTAGGTCATGTCCAAGATGGGTCTCTGCACTATCACTGGTAAAGTGTGAAGCAAGAGAGGGAGCAAGATCTGCACTTACTCCGCTCACCTGTCTCATCTTGGCTCTGAGATGAGCCACGCTCATCATGCTTGTTCTCTCTCTTGCATCATGGACCTTGCAAACAAATGGCTACAAAAATCCAGACACATGTGGGTGTTCATTTTGCACTCAAATAGAAAAGACGGGAAAATCTAAGTGCAACTCAACCCCGGGGGAACTCTCCCATGACCATCCCACACCCACTGCTCATGGCCTGCTCCTAAGAGATGTCTTTGAACACTGCCAGGCTGAGGAAGGAGTTGACCTGCATCTCCCGCTTCCAGGGACAGAAGATTTTATATGGAACACCACTCTTTCTTCTTTGCAGCTACTTTTAAATAAAATATCCACACCTGCACTTCCTCCTGCATTTGCTCTTGTCACTGACTAATCCATGGGCACCCAGATGAGCTAGGAACAATTAGCAACCCTGCCAAGGCCATCTGAAGAGCACAGACCACACATTCACTGTGCTCATGAATACTGAAAAGCTTACACATGAGATTGTCACAGCAAAGGTAGTTTCAATCATGTGCATGTCCTTTACCACTCTCCAATTCTCTCTTCTCCTTCTACCACTGATGAGAGTATGTGTACAGTGGATAGATAATGCAAAATAAAACCATGAGAAACTTTGAATTATTACCTAAAAACTAATAGAATATTTCAGATTTTGTTTTTCCTCTAAGTAACTGAAGTAGCTTAGTTGTTTTATTTTGTTTAAAAGTGCAAGATAAGGGGTTTGACTTCAGATTTAACTAGGGACATTATTAGTAAGTAATTTAAAGCTAATATTTATAAAAGGACAAAATCAGACATCATCATCATCTGTCACTGAGGCTCTACCTGAATTTAGCTTTGCTCTGCACAGCTGTGCCTAAAACAAAAGCCTAACCACAGACACACAACTCTGTGATCATCTTCCTCAAACAATGAAACAAAAAACTTTTCAGAGGAGATTAGAGACATTCTCTCTTTGAAAGCTGACACTGATGCTTTATAATATAGTACAGCAAGAGATAAGCAAGTTGGCTTAGGCATTGCAGCTGAAGAGGGGCATCTTTCTATTGCATCTGTTAACAGTCAGCAGCTCTTGTCAGTACAGACATGAATGTTTTAACTGCTGAGTTTTACACGTCAGCCAATCTCCTACCCAAAACTAAAGCTGGGAAAAAATGGCCATAATTGACAGTAAAGTTTCTTTGCCTGTTTGCTGCCTAGTTGCCTAACTTTTATTACTGCATAAAAGAGAAATTACTTGATTCCACCAGTGCAATACACATGCTTTACTGGAGCTCCTTTCTGCCTCAGGCAAGGCACAAGTTTAGCTGAATTATTCTCAGGAGAGCTATGGAAAAGATTATCCATGTGATGAAAAAAAGATGGGGGGTGGGGGGAGAAGCAACCAACAAGCAGCCTAACCTTGCACTATCCATCTGCAGAGTCACTCAGCTGTCTGCTCTGAACTGTGTCCTCAGAGCAAATGTTCAATGCTGCTGTTAGTAATGCCACTCTCATTCACTCAGCACTGATGGGCACTGCAATCATTACAGAAAGATTGTTCTATCTTCTTTATTTTAAGCATCAGCCTTCCAGCCTTTTCACATTTCCATGGCGGAGCTTTTCCAATTTGAGGTCAGAGGAGATACTGCTGCTAAGACAGAAACACTCATAGTATACTGAATATCTGACTTACACCTGGGGGAGGTATTAAAATACACCAAATACAGAAATGAACTATACTTGCTGACACACTGCACTTCAGAAAAAAAAATTGATTTTTTAAATTTTTTTTTATAAAAACTTGTTAGCTTTGAATCAGCAAGACAATGAAGACCGAGATCTTTAACAGTTTGCATTATAAATGCATATTTTCAGTTCTCTTACACACAATTGTTCAATAAGCATAATTGAAACATTTCCAGGTCAAGAAGAGGTTAATTGTTCAGTGAAATGACAGAAGGTAAGCAAAAAAAAATGAAGATCCATGATGTATATGAAAGAATTGGAAGACTTGGTTTCGAAATGGCTTGCATTACTCATGAGTGACAAAACCTCAAGAGAATTTTACAGGTCACTCTAGGTGTCAATGAGACTGCCATGCTCCAAGACACCAATAACTTTTGCATCTCTCCACCTGTATTGCTGCATTTCCTTAGTGCCACAGGTCTAACAGAGGCTCAGAAGAAAATTAGATTGTAACTCCTAAAATAGAACCTAGTTCAAGCCGAGCACCATTCCCTTCTGGAAGTTAACTCCTGCTGGGAATCTCACCTACCTGATAATCTTCTGACCCATAAGAATTTGGAGCACTAGGCAAAAGTGAGGCTTATACCACTATTAAAATAGTCCTTACTTGTCAAATGCTACTGTCTATTTTAAGAAGATTTTGTGCAGGTCAGGTCATTATTGAGGTTCAGGATTGTATCAAACATCCCAATCACAGCATTGTTAATGGTCTTGTCCTACCAAGCGTTCTGGAAGCTGCTCTGGGAGTGCGCCAATAGATCCAACGGGGAAGAATTTGTCGGCAGAGAGGAACAAGTAAAATGTAGAATGTCAATTAAGATTAAGCACATAAATATAACAACCCATTCACATACTGTACATACAACTAAATGCTATTGAGACAGTAAGATCAGCAACTCAGACCATTTACAGTCTACATCTCAGGTACTCCAAGAAGAAACTGTTACCACCAATGAATGGGAGAACATAAATTAGGATACTCCATACAGAAAAAGGACAACCTGTGCCTGTGTCTGGAATAGACTTTTGCAGAAAAAGCAACCAGAGAAAGCCAGAAACCTTTTCCAAGAGCTACAGGTTTCCTCCAACAGACAGACAGCTAGGGATGACCAAGTGCCCCCCTGGCAGGAAAGCATATGAGTTCATGGGTCATTCTCTCAGAAAGCAACCCTGACCTGCATGGTGGCCAAAGATGGGAGAAATCAGCCTCTGCTAACTCTCATACAAACTTTGCGTGGGATGATGTTACAAGAGTTGGCCTCCTGATTGCACACTTTGAAAATATCCAGCCTAGATCCCTTACATACACATTTATATTAAATATCATCCTACCCGTCAGTCATAATTCTCACTTGTACCTAATCAGTGTAGTCAGGCTGGAA
The DNA here is from genome assembly GCA_013397815.1 of Aleadryas rufinucha. NCBI lineage: Eukaryota > Metazoa > Chordata > Aves > Passeriformes > Aleadryas > Aleadryas rufinucha. The sequence continues at coordinate 59,229 of VZTH01014105.1, forward strand.
GATATTGGTAACTTTTCCTACAGAAAATATTTATTACCAAATTGAAACATTTGGTTTCATATGGACAGATAAAGAACTGTATTACAAAGCACAACATTTTTATGTGGGTATATTACTTATTGAATTATCATTATGTCAAAAGGTCTATATTTCATAGCACAGAACATTGAAAGGCCATCACTTGGGTATTATTTTTCACTCATGCAGTGAAACAATACTAAAGGGCCATTGTTCACCCTAAGTTTGACCATTTCTGCACATAAAAGCAGGAATTAAAACAAGTTTAATGCTATATTTCATCTCGCCACTTTCCGTGACTTTTATAACCACAGTTTTCAATTAATTTTTTTCTCTTTCACTTATCACCGTGGAAAAAGACAAGAGGGGAAACTGATCAAGGCTTTGTCAGGACCTGTCACATTCAATAACAATTGGTTCAGGTATCACCATCTAAATCAAACAAAGCCCAGCAGTCTGAGCCCTAGATTTCCTACCCTGCAAAGACACCTTTACACAGAAACTCCTAGGATCACAGGGAGTTAGCAGAGATTTTGAATACAGCTGACAGTGATAACAGGCACAACACAGGCGATGAAAACGTGGACTTAAGAACGAAACAAAAGGAAGGGGTGCCGGAAAATGAGGAAGAAAGCCTCTGTCACCTCTGTAACACTCTTAAATACTACCTGTAGCAATGTGGACTATAAAGTATTGTAGACAGAATAATAATATTTAGGTTGGTGGTCACCCTCTATCACCACTGTCGAAAGAGTTACTTGTACATAATAGAAAATCATTTTTCAAAAGGATGCTACTGCACAGGGCATAAAAGCAAGATGTCCAAGTTAGATTTTGAGATCTCTATTAGTTTATGTTGTCTGTGATTTCTATACATTTCCCTGCTGAGGGCAGGTTATGCCTTAACAAGTTTAACTGCTTTGAGTTTGCTTTTAGGCAATCCAAAACCCTTGTTTAAAATTACAGTCTTGAGGTAGTGATAATCCTAAGGTAAACAGGATCTAGTCAGAAATGCCTACTGAGTGCCTTCAGAAATAAATCAACTCAGTGTGTGAGATTCCTCTCATCCCACTTTTGTAATCTAAAACGTAGGCATATGGTTGACACTAATGGTCCCTCTGTGATTTAGAAAGGGGAAAGCAGGTCTGTTCCCAAGAGTGATTCATTTAATCAGAAAATAAATTGGATACACATTCTGCTGGAAGTGCCTGGTCTTTCTCCACTGCCTACAAAAAAAGCCTCAAGACAACCTCTGCAGTTAATGTTAAAGAAGAAACACTCCTCTCCAAATACTCTAAATGGCTAATGGCAAGGGAGAACAAAACTTACCCTCATTGTCTATGGAGTCCACAGAGTTACAGGTAATTTTGAAATATGAAGCTCTCTGATTAAAATGTTTCCCAGCAGCCAGTTTCCAGTATTTTTTCTTATTCTGGCAAGCTTGTATAAACCAGAATTACTGAGAGGTGAACGTAGGCCAAATAGATATAGCAATATGACATTTTATAGGCAGTTTTTCAAAAATAAAACCAAATGGTTTTATTCACAACTTATGCAAATTGGAAAGAGGTTTAAATTAGAAATAGAACTGAAAAAGAAGACACTTATAGAATAGCATGGGTATTCACACAAGGAATCAAAAGTTATTGGCATAACTCTGGGAAAAATAGGTCTTAAGGAAAGATGGAAGGAATTATAGAACAACTCAAAGGAGATGAATGACAGTTTATCACATTTGCACTCATTTTCTAACATAACTTCTAAGCTCACACAGACTGGAACTCCTCGTAGATGCCTCAAAAGGCTTCTTCATTATGGGTAATCTATACCCTCAAGGGATGCAGTTTTATGCATGGTCTTATATAGCATTTTGACTAAAGGATATATATTTTCTCCCCAAAATTTTATTCCTGGGTGAGAAAACAGACCTGCAGGCCTTCATTTTCCCAGTTTGGAGTGGAATGTGAGTTAATTTTTCTCAGTTTCATAGTTTAAAAATGCAAAAGGAGTCTGGTGTCCCATTTAACACAGATTGTCGTACTTCAGTCAGAAATATCTTCAGTACCTGCATTTTGCTTCTCTACCACAGAAGGTAATGGCAATGAGACAGAGAAAAACTTTGCTTGCTATGATTAAAGCTGAATTAGATTGTGTTCCAGTGTTATGCTTTTCAGTCACTTACTGCACAGTCTCTGGATTTTGGAAGAGAATGCCTGCAATTTTTTTTCTTCTATTTTCATGTGAAAAGAACATAAATCCATAAAACTATTCATTAGAAAAGCTATTCCACAAACAATTTTTGTAAATCCATAGCTTTCAGATATACATGCAGTGAAGAATATGCATTCCTTATAAAAGAGGACAAAAAAACAGTCTTCATGCAAGCCTGAAGTTTGAATAGATTGTTGCTTTCGGTATTGGCCATTGCTGAGTGTTTGCAGAGAAAAAAACAAACTATGCAAATGAGAACAATTATGAAATAATATGTCACTGAATTGTATTTTTTTCCCCAAACAGATTAGTCTATGCCTTGAAGCACAAAGAAGATAATTCCCATGGGTTTTTTTCTAAAATGACCTTAGTTCTTTTAGATGATTACTCACAGAAGAAATTAATCTTGGATTACAAAAACAATTTCAATATTCAATATTCAGTGACAATCACTCACTCAGGTCTACATCTGGGATGTCAAGTGTATATCCTAAAGCTCTCAGAGAGGTGGACTGTTACTCAGCATGCTAGAATGCATAATTTTAGTCATAAAGCATCCCTTAGGAATAAAGGCAGAACTACTCTTAAAAAGTATTTATGGAATATGAGCTCTCTTATTTGGTCAAGGACTCTGGCCACACATGAGACTAAACCGTCTTGAAATATAAATGACAGCATAAACTAATCCTCACACACTTAACATATACAGAGACATTCTATTTATAGGCTAAAGGTGAAAAAAATTAATATGCTACAGAGAAAAAGTATATCTGCATTTATACAAGAATCACCAAGACCACTAACACCACATGAAAATTGCATTGCAGGAGAACAGAATTTTTTTCCCCAGTGTGATTCTGAAAAGTGTACCTTCCACATATTTGATTAGATAAATTGCCTGCAACTGTACTCCTTTGGATGATCTTTTACATCTAATTGTAATCCTAACAGGCCTATGTCACCATAGCCTTTGCAGCCATAAATCTTACTAATGACAACATCTTTACAGCTTTTTTGTTTCATACCCCAAGCACAGCAAAATTGTCAGATCAGTTCATGGAGAAGTGACAGGCTATTGTTCTTCCTTGCATTCATGAGCACGCCATTAACACAAATTTAATGCCCATAACATTTTAGCGGCTTTGATTAGATATAGAAATCTCACTACACTATATAAGGGACAAAAGTGTACCATCACATTACAGAACATAAGTTCTGCTCATAAAAATCCAATCATTATATTTTTAAAGGGAAACTAGAAAAAAGCTAGCAGCTTCATTAAAAGCAATCCTTTCCAGCTGGTCTTGAAGGATAAATATTTTTGTTTTGAAGAAGAATACATGAATTATTTATTTCAGTCAAAAGAGAGCAGTACATTAATCCAGGTTCTCTACCTTCTGCCCAGATTCAACTGACTATAGGCTATAAAATTACTCAAGGGAAGTTAGTTTCATTTGGATTAGCACACATATTTAGTGTATAATAATTCACGATACAGAAAGATTTCACACTGGGACTGAGAGAATGCCTTTTAATAAAAGAGATCTGGATTGCAATGAAGCCATGAGAATTTCTAGTCAATGGTGTATGAAATACAATTTAAAAATTGGTTATTCCATAACCTATGTTTCAATATCAGCTTAGGAAAAAAATAGACTTCACTTTCTTGCAGTGCTAGTTGACTGCAAGTAGTAAAAAAAGAGCAGCTGAAGCATCAGGCTGTTCTATAGGGCCAGAATCAGGGAAAGCCTCAACACAGGAATAAATGTCAATACCTACAGCACGTTAAAACAAAGGGGTTTAAGCAGAAATTTACAGTTAAGTTTTTGGTAGTGTTTCCTCAGGTCCCTAATCGGTCAGTAGCACTAATACTTTTTCAGTAATCACTTCATATTTACAGCCCACTGCTTTCTTACATTCAGAAAAATACTAAGAGGAAGGTACCATGTTCATATTTCTCGGTATGAGGCTGTTTCAGGGATTATAGGGCTGCTAAAGTCTACAGCCAGTAACAGGATTAGAGCGTTGCTATTGGCACAAAAACCCAACCAACCAACCAACCAACCAACCAACCAAGAAACCCTAATGAATTTAAAAGAGTGTAAAAGGACAGGAAAGAAGGACTTTCCTGATAAAGAACTTTGCCTGCAATTTAGTATTGGAATTTATTCCTGCCTTGCAACTTAATCATCCTTAGTCTTTGCCTGTTTGTTCCATATCCTTCCATATCTTCCCTACCACCACAGAGTCAACTTAGAAAGTGCAGTTTTCAGAACAGGGATGTCACTCTAGTGCCCTAAATGAATTACAGATTTATAAATATATAGAAATTCAGAATTATTAACTTGTAGCACACCAACCACGTATGCCCTTTGCTACATGATTAAGATTATTAAACATGTGAGTTTTTCTCATAAGCCTCTCGAGCTGAAAAGGCATCCATCTCAGCTCTGCAGGCTGCCTCTGTGGCTGGAAGGTTAAACATATTTTTAAGTTCTGAAATGCAACTCCAGTGTAGTCAGTATTCTGTGCCCACACACATTTCCTGTGCCTTCGACAGGGCTTCTACAAGTGACTGTAGGAATATGTCCTCACTCAAAAGCCAAGGCAGCCTCTTAAAATTTCTTTGCAAATGAAATCCAAGAGGAGAGCCTGCAGGGTTTCCGAGGCATAACTGAAGCCTCTTCTTGAAGAGGCTCTGGAGGAGACAGCATTTACGGCATCTTGTTTGCATGAATAATGTAAACCATCAGGGTGATGTTTGTGCACAGTGAAAAGTAACTGCATCATGCTTACCCTGTATTCAAAGTGTCCAGAGGGCTTTCAGATCAGAATTTTTTCAAAGTACAAGCACAAAATTATTTTTTTCCTAGCTGCCGGCTCTGAAAATCAACTGAAAGTTGATCTGAAAGGCTTACATTTATTGCACGTTGCAAAGAGCTTGTGAGCCAAAATGCGCTCTAAATTACAGGTATGAAACTGTGTTTGTCCTCAAGGTCTTCATTTCTACCTTGGAAATCTGTCCTTGTGTCTGAAGCTCTGTTAACAATTGTTGATACCGTACAAGCCAGGTGGAATCCATTTTGCCTTCCTATAAGCACAGGTTCTGTGATTTGAGCAGAAGTAAAGCTGTAATAAAACCTTTTTATCTGTGATAATGGTGACCGTCACTGCTGAGTCAGAAAATGTCATTTCTATTCTTATTTCCCAGATGCAACTGCAACTCCAGGAACTACCATGGAATCAATTACATAATGAAAGTGGTATTCCCAAAAAATATCAAATAAATTTTTGAAAATGCAGTGAAATGGTCCTGTCAGAAAAATACTGGCTTTCACATGTGGCTTTTAATACTAATTTCACACTAAAAATGAGGAGGAAAATGCCAGTGTTAACTTCAGCTCGATCATTTGGGGGAGCACCCCATAGCTGGCAGCTGTGAGATAACACACATTTCAGGTAGGCACAGAAGCACGGGAGAGCTGCCATGAGTTCACCACAGAACCCCAGCTGTGTTAGCCCAATTGGAGTCCCTGCTAAGTGCATTCTATAGCTGTAAATCCATACTCCTCATGAAAATCTGCTGTTACTTTGTGTAAATCCCTAGCACTCTTTAGCCTACGTGACCCTTCTAATACAGAGACATGTAAAGTGATAGCCAGATTATTTCGATTTCTCCTCCATCAATGACTACAATATTCCTTTGGAGTTACGCTCTATTAAGAAACACAAGCAGAGATCAATACTCAGATCTTTATCTGTTTCAACTTTATTTGCTTATTCCCCACTGTGTTTTCTGTGGGGGAATGATATCTAGTACTTTCTGGTTTACAGGATTTTGAACTGCACCAAGATAATACAGTTCAGGAGAACTGTTCACCTGAATACTAAACTCATGTGTGCAGGGCTGAAATTAAGATAAAACTTTGTTTTATTGGTAGAGAAAGAAAGTAAATTCAGAGTCTTTTTCTCTGCTCTAATCTTAGCATTTTCTGCTCAGTCTGTATGAGGTAAGAAATCACATACCTTGCTGTAAAACCTCCTTTAGAGCCTCTGTAGTAGCACTTTACAGCAGCCTTTGAGCTTAAAGGCAATGGATGAGGGAGGTGGGAAGAGCCTGCAGACCACTCTGGATAGACAGTCCCTTCCCAAATTCCTGTGCCAAATAGGGGCATAGCCCCTCACCCTGCCTTCCCTCCTCCCCAGCCTTTGGCCTGCTGTCCCTCTGCTGAAAGTTATTGTCCTCAACCTTTCCCAGCACAAGGCCTGGTACAGTAGCTTCAGGCAAAATCATTAAGTTACCTTAAGCATCTCACCTCCTCTGTGTGCAGCCTTATGAAAGCGAGGCCCTTCCTCCACCAGATGCTGATGAGAAATGCAAAGCAGTAGCATTTCCCACCATCCATTACTTACCAGCTGGAGCACAGGTGGGAGAGAGCTGGCTGAAGGCATGTGGGTATTTCTTTAGACTTTCAGATCTTCACAGAGAGGTGAGGAGAGAGGCCTGAGTTCCCAGAGCCAGGAGTCCCTGCTAGAATCATGGAATTATGGAATCATTGAGTCCAACCATTCAACCAGCACTGCTAAGTCCACCACTAAACCATGTCTTCAAACTCTACATCTACCTGTCTTTTAAATACCTGCAGGGATGAGGACTCAGCCACTTCCTTGGCAGCGTGTCCCAATGCTTGATAACCCTTTCCCTGAAGAATTTTTCCCTGATATCCAATCTAAACCTATCCTGGCACAACTTGAGGCCATTCCCCCTTGTCCTGTCACTTGTTGCCTGGGAGAAGAGACTGAACCTCACCTCACTGCAGCCTCCTTTCAGGCACTTGTAGAGAGCAAAAAGGTCTCCCCTGACCCTCCTTTTCTCCAGGCTAAACATCCCCAGCTCCCTCAAGCTGCTCCTTACAAGACTTGTTAGCCAGACCTTCCCCAGCTTTTGCTGCCTTTTTGTGGACACGCTCCAGCCCCTCAATGCCTTTCTTGTAGTGAGAAACCGAAAACTGAATACCAGATTCGAGGTATATCCTCACCAGTGCCAAGTACAGAGAGAAGATCTCTGCCCTGGTGCTGCTGGCCACACTATTGCAGATACAGGCCAGGATGCCTTTGGCCTTCTTGGCCACCTGGGCACACACCGGCTCATGTTCAGCTGGCTGTCACCCAGCACACCCAGGTCCTTATCCAAGACACAGTTTTCCCTCTGCTCTGTTACAAGACTGTAGTGTTGCATGGAGTTATTGTGATCCAAGCGCAAGATCTGGCACCTGGCCTTGTCAGACTTCATAGAATTGGCCTTGTCCCATCAGTCCAGCCTGTCCAGATCCCATGGCAGAGCCTTCCTGCCCTCCAGCAGATCAACACCACTGTCTAACTTGGAATAGTAGTACATGCCTGAGCCCATGGGCTGCTGAAGGGCAGCCAAACCCAGGCACAATATTGTGCTAATGCAACCCTTAAGCATGGCTCCCTCTGCGCACATCTGCATAATTACAACTCAGACACTTTCAAATTGTATTTCGAGTTTTCACAAGAACAGAAATTTGTATTTTTGGCAAAGGTACCCGCACCAAAATCACTGTGTGCTTATATTCCTAGCACTTCCATGCTTTCCTGTCTGTCTCGGGACTTTGCAATATGGCTCCTTGCCTCGCTCTTCAGTTTTCTGTGAGCAAGAATTGCTCTGCCCTCACCACGGCTTTTACAAGCCTTTGTTCATTTGCAGGGCAAATAGCCGGTGAATCTCAGTTGGAGTACCTGCATTTAGATTTATTCTTCCAACATGCCCATCCCGTTGTGTGGGACTTAGTAACACACCCACATACTTAGGAGGGGCTTTCATGCTTTGAAAACAGGCATGCATCCAAGAGCTGTTCTGGATCAGGATCAGAGTATTCGCCACCAGATGGCACCCACAGGTGGAAAGTTTTTATTCCCTTTATTACATACTTTTATGATTTTTTTTTTTTTGTGCAGTAGTGGCTAGACACAAGAGTATTAGATACTATCCCAGCAGCTGTGGTTGTATCTCATTTGTTAAAGGCAATACAACATTTTAAAACCAAATTATTTATCATTTTTATCTGAGTAGTCGTGTGAAAGCAGGCACATCAGCAGCACAACTCACGAGTCAGACATGTGGTCCAACACCACATTCCCCCTCTGTTCAGACCCGCTAGCCTGCTGCATGTTCTCGTGCTTGAAGATCCAGCAGAGCCCTGCAGATTTCATTTAATTTCACCCAGAAGCACCCCCAAGCCACAGGACTGTAGACTGAGATGGAAAGACTGAATGGCATCAGAGGCACCAAGATGAGATGCCCTAACTGCTTTCTGTGTATCATGTCACTGAGAGACACAGGTTAATAACTAGGTCTGAACACAATGTCTGCAGCATCTCCTTCTGAGAACTCAGCAACAAATAATTACAGTCTGTACGATGTCAAGCTGTTGCCATGTCAGTAATACCAGCTCTATTTTACAGTTCACGTTTCCAAAGCCAAATGCCACTCTGCTATGATCACAGGTATTCTCAGGCATACAGGAAGGCTGAGCTGCATAGACACAGTTTTAAACCTGTTAATGTTTATAGGAGCTGTTATCCAACACAGTGGGAGGTGTGCATGCTCCTGGAGAGTTTTTTTTGGCCTAACTAGCAGAGCCTGAATATGAGCCTCAAAGCATTCAGGCATGCTATCACAGAACCTCAACACCTCATGGGAATACCTCCTGTCTATGGGCAGCAAGCCATACTCACATGGATGTTGAGTCACAGAATGACAAAGTAGGAACAGACAGGATTTAACAAGAGAGGAAAAAAAACCAAAACACAACACAAAACCAGTGCTATGTTTCCTTCTAATAGAGTAGAAGGTACCCAGATCTCCAGAAATCTTCATGGACATATACTCCCTACTCTTATGACAAGTCCTAGCATCACAACTCACCTATAATCATTCTTTTACTTACATTTTTTTTTTCTCACAGTTTGTGCCACCTTAATCCCTCATGGAGGCCACTATTATCATTATTATGCTACTCAGAACAATTCATCTAAGTAATCTCCAGTTCTCAGGTATCTTTATTCATCCAGATATTAAGCAGGTTCCACTATGAAAGATAGGTTCTGATATGGAAAGGTGCACACACATACAGGTTTAATAGTTAAAAGCTGTTTGTATTGTTTTTAAACACTGACAGTGAAATTCAATAGAGACAAATATAGAAGGATGCAAATAGAGAAAGGCAATCTAAGTTTTACATCTGTTGGAGAAGGCTTAGAGCTGACTCCTGACCAGATTGTGATCTTCAGCTTATAATAAATCACTGAAAGAAAACATCAGCATGATACTGAGAAGAAGCCAAAGTAAATGTTCAGAATTATGAGAATTATACCATAGTAGCTGGTATCATGCTATGTTTTGGATTTGTGATGAAAACAGTGTTGATAAGAGAGAATTTTTAGCTATTACTGAGCAATGCTTTCACAGAGCCAAACTTCACAGAGTTTCTCATGCTGCACCACCAGTCAGTTGGCTGGGGATGCACAAGAATTTGTGAGGGGACACAGCCAAGACAGCTGACCCCAAGTGACCAAAGGGATGTTCCATACCATGTGGCATCATGCCCAGCACACAAAGATGGGGGAAGAACAAGCAAGTGGGAGATGTTCTGAGTCATGGTGTTTGTCTTCCCATGTCACCATTATGTGTGATGGAGCCCTGCTTTCCTGGGGATGGCTGGACGCCTGCCTGCCCATGGGACGGACTGGCTGAATTCCTTGCTTCATTTAGCTTGTGTGCACAGCTTTTACTTTACCTATTAAACTTAAACTGCCATTATCTCAGCCATGAGTTTTCCCACTTTTACCCTTCTGATTCTTTTCTTCATTCTACTGTGGGAAAGTGAGCGAGCAGCTATGCTGGGCTGAGCTGCCTACCACAGTAAACCCTGGTATGCCACTACATACATCTCTTCATGAATACTCTGTGCTGTTCTTGTGCCCCTCTCCACAGCGAAAAGGAGCTGAGAAAAGACAGCAGAGAAGCAAAACAACATTGAAGCCAATTACAGAAGTTGTCCGAAGCCTTTTTCAGAATGATTCCCATTACAGGGAACAACTGAAATTACCAATCTTATATCCAGAGTCCAGCTGAGAGTGCATTGCAGAAGAGGTCTATGGAACTGTGAAGATGTGAACAAGGAACAAATGCTCAGAGTTCAAACTCAAACTGCTCAAACTGACGAACCTGTGGCAGGTAAAAGTAAGCATGGCAGAAATATGTGCAGCAGAACACACAAATCAGTGAATCCACATGAGATTAGAAGGGGATTGAACAAAGAAGAGAATACCAAAGACATGATATGGTTCAGGAAGACTGTGAGCTGCAATGTGTTAGAGCATAATCTAGGGAAATATCACACTGTGTTTGCTCCTCTCTTACACACTTCCCTGCACCTTGCTTGTCAAATTAAGGCTGTTCTTGCATCCATTTCCATTTTTAAAGGGTTACAGAAAGCAGTTTCCTGGTTTGTCACCTGTGTAGTAAATGTCAGGGTGGTTTCTAATGGAAATATTAATTTTCAGGATGCTCAAAAATCCAAATATATAAAAAGCTTCTATTTAACAGAAGAACCTCATCCAAATGGATTAATCAAGCTATTCTTGTTTATGGGGAATTATTGATGAGCACAGTGCTTTGCAGATGGGTTAATTCCTCATCCTACAGATCTTCAAAACACAATGTAGACATGAAAGGCATTCCACGTAAGAAGTATAACCTAGTGCTTGCCACTGCCTTGTCACTTCCCAGGACAATTTTGTTGTATAGCCTAAACTGCAGAAATAGAGTGAACTCCCATAGAGAAAAGGATAACCAAAATGGGGACAGTGTTAAAAGGTTAAGCAAAAAAGAAAACTCCAATAAAGCTGACAAAGATCTCCAGGGAAGATTAACAAGGAGGAATTGTTATCAATAGGGCTGGGTCAAGAAAACATCATGGTTAAAGAAAATACAGCTTTCATTTGGGGACGTGAAAGAAAACTGAAAAGGAACTTTTAACTCCTGGTTCTTCAAAAAATATCTGAAAAAACCCCTCACAGATAAACAGGTTCAAATAAATTTTCTGCCCAGTGGCCTCTCAGTTCAATAGTTCTCAAGAAACTCAACTGGCCTATCTAATTTATTAGGCTATTAACCCCAAGAAACTAGGTTTTACTGAGCCCTAGCAACCAAAAACCACTAAGAGAGGGTCTCTGCTTACATATCGCTTTATCCCCAAGGTCTCACAAATTCTTAAAGCACATTTACATCAGTCTAAGAACAATAAACTGCCTTCCTCTCACAAAACCCCAGCTACAAAAACAGAAAAGAGCCATTTGTGCAACAGAGAGGCTCTTACCTGGAAGGAAGACTCCTGGTGACAGGACAGAGAAGAAAACTCTCTTGTGACTGCTGCTTGGTAAACAGACATCACCCTAAATCACATTAATTAGTTTAATTTAGAGTCTCACAGAACAGTGCACAGTGGCAGGAATGCAATACTGCAGTGCACAGCAAACAGGAGATTGCTAGTGGGCATTTTTTCATTCCTGTTCATCATAGACCTGAGTGGATGAAAAATGTTGGCATTTTCCTGACTGAAACTGAGTACCAAAGCTGATACCTTAAGGAACAGAAGTAGAAGCCATGGCACAGGAAGGACCGTGAATGAAGAAAATGTAAAATACAAATGAGAAAAATGCTGAATTGGCTTAAAACAAGAGGACTGGGACCCTGTAGCCCAGAGCAAGTCTGGAGACTGGCCACAAGTAAATGCAAAATAGATATTTAGGTGGGTCTGCAAGTTCGGAGATTTCTTTATTTATATTTTGACTTTGCTTCAAACTGTGTTTCACATGGAGCCCTCTAAATCCATAAGAAAAGTATAAACACTCAAACAGCGGATTTCTTTTATCCCATCTTTCTTGTGATTAAGCTGGAAGGCTGTCAAGGATGGACGTCAGAGTGAAATAAGTTTAGACTTGAATTATAGGCGCAACATCTTTTCTAAGCTATTTCTGAGCTTTTCCTACATTGAGAGTGCTGGGGGAGTGACAGTTTAGACTGCTCCAAAACCACACAAATGGGCTCTCAGTGTGGGATGAAGCATCCCTTTGGAGAGCTAATTGAAAGAAGCAGTTCCACAATAGCTGCTCAAGGCCAGATCTCTATTGAAGACACTTTGGCCAAAACAGCTGTTGACAAAGCAGCCAATATCCGAACCAGCTGCCTGAGGCAGCCTCTGGCACACCCTGCTCTCTGCCTTGCTCGGGCTGGAATACAGAAATCACAGGTCCCTGTGTGGTGCAGTGGTTCCCTGTGCTGCATCTCTGCATTCTGGGCAAAGAAACCCCCCAGTTCTGGAAATGTAGCATGCTGGCAGTTGATTCCAGTGTACTGAGAAGTGCTAGATCTAATAATTCTTATTTATAGGTTAACACTGGGACGATTTAAGAGATAACATCTATTGCTAGATCAAACTCCAGTAGCCGCAAGTTGTTTAAAAAGGACGTGTAAATCTGCATGTGTTCAGAGATTTAGTTCCTCAGCTGGATGCTTGCAAAGTCTGCAAATTGGGTGCTGTTTGTACTGATTTAAACTTCTTTTATCACATTAGAACCAGCTCTGTGGGAGAATGAGTGTCCTCTTCCTCTCAATGCAGTTAACAAAGCAAAATGATCAGAGCATTTTCCCTGCAAAATTCCTCATTAAAGGATGTTGACGGATAAGCAGAAAATAATATGGTGGGGAAAGAAATAATATTACTCTACAGGTTAATTTTTTTTCCAGGATCAGAAATCAGATTCCTCAATTTACAGTGATGCCATATCCATCTAAAAATAAATAAAATAAATTTATATCAGATTAAGTCATCTTTACATTTTCTGTGTAAATTAAATCAGATCTGATCTGGAATTCACTGACACAAGCAGTGAACTCTAAAATGCTCTTTTCATCCAGGCACTGTTCATAGAAGAGCTACACTCAAATTATTTTCACTCTTTGCACCAACTTAAATGGCAAAAGAAGAAAGATGCAAAAGTGCACAAAGGCATATAATTTTTTCCTTCTGATAATTTAAGATATTAGTGATATAAGTAGCAGTTATTTTATGAATGGAATATATGCATTTCCATCTATGCGTTTCCAAAACTGCTTTCCTTACTATACCTAACAGTCTTTGCAGTGCTCTCCACAAATTATAAACATAATTAATTGATTGTGGTCTGTATTAAACTACTCCAGCAGGGGACATCACACATGCAGCTGTCAGCTGCAAAACTCAATTCTGTCCCTCAGAGCTTTGTCTTCCACATTTACATTATGCTGCACCTGGAAGACATTTTTCACCATTACCAGACACACATAAACTGTAGCTTGAAAGTATAAATAAACATACAGAGGAGCTACTCATTAAGACTCAAGCATCTATTACAGACAGTCATCAGCACCAGACAGCACTAGACATACAGCAAAGGATGACTTCCTCTTCCATTTTATTAATTCTGTGAAAGTTTGCACTGCCTTGATCCTGCCTAAAGATCAATCGTCTCAAATTTTCACTTCTTCAGCTCATTCGATTACAACCAATGTTACTTACTTGATTACTGGACCTGTTCCTCATGAGAAAGTGGTGATCATTTAATGCGTCAGGCACAAACACTGCTCTGCATTCCACTCATTGGACTACATCACCACCATTTGCATATGTAAGTTTGCACTGTGGAGTGTCCAAGTTTTCCCATTTGTTCAGCAGCTGAAAATATATGGCAGTACCTCAGTCAAAGTCTGCCTGCTGTCAGAAGCAGATGACAATGAATGATTGGGTGACAGTGGATGACATTAATTTCCTTTCCTTGCATACTGATGATCATCAAGCATAAAATTGCAAATTTTGGTTAATCTGGGACTTCTAAAAGTCTGCTGAAACCTGTTTTAAATGACTGCTCAAGAAACAAGGAGTAACAAAGTTCATAGATTACCAAATTACCTAATAGCAGGGAAATGTGCTCTGGGTAAATCAGCTTGGAAAAGTGCTTTAAACAAATAATAATAATTTAAAAATCTAAAGAGATGAGTAGAAATCTGAATTGGAACTTTTTTCTACCCTGTTTAGTTAATGTGTTTTGGCACTGATTCTTAGCCTTATCTCCCCCATCAGCACTAATATTTTAACTAATGTAATTCATTACATTATGGGTAAAAGCTGAGAAATGCTCATTATTTGGACCATAAGACTGGTTTCAATGTTTTAAATTGTTTTTTTCCCTGACATAGACTGCCTTGAATCTGAAAACTGTTTTTTCATCAATTTTGTTCTAAATTTGTAATGCCTTCTTCTCTATATTTTGCTATTGTAATTATACTCATTCTGAAACCATGTTATTTGTTAAAAAAAATTACTAGCTATAATCTGCTTTTATTTTACTTTAAAACACAAATATATTCTTTAAAGTGGTTATATTTCAAAGTTTCATGTCTTACAGATAGTGAAACATGGTTGGAAGATGCGCTGTCGTAACATGCTAGGACAAAATAACTTCTTACTGCCTGTGAGAGGAGGATTCCTTCTTTTCTTTTTTCACTCCAGGTTGCATATTCCTGGGCTCAGAGGGTCACAGAAGGACAGAAGCACTATTCATCTCTCTGAAAAGTAGCAAGAACCAGAGAGTAAATAAAAATTGAGAGAGAAAGTAACTCTTTAGGATATAGAAGTGCTTTATGCCATTAAATCTCCAAGAGATGTAGATTCCCCAGGGGCTGACAGCACACAAACCAGAGCCCATGACACACATCTCATTCACACTGCTCCTGGGCCTGGGCTTGTCTATCAGCTGTACTAAGAAAACGTTACCACAGCATAAATGTTTAATAGTGGAGAGAGACAACGTGATTGATATAACCAGAAAGCAAATCCAGTCATGTATTGACTGCGCTTATTCCACTTCCTCTGCAGCCTGACTCTGGGACTTAATGGAAGAAAAGGAGTACATTAAATTCATGCTGACAACAAAAACCAAAGCAGAGATCTTTTAGCTGTTCTAGGAACCACCTGTAAAAGTTAGTTGGCTTGGAGCAGCAGTAAGCCAAAATCTTCATGGGGAAATATGTGATGATGTCATGTGGTCATCCCAAATTCATGGCTATAAAACTTTATAGCACACCACACTTTGCAAGGCACTATAAAGATTTTATGGCCATGCATCTGGGATGAATGCTTTGCTCATGAGTGATGGAGCCACCAGTGAGTTACGTAAGTCTTTGCCAGAGGAGCAGCATAGAGCATAAACATTTTTATAGGACTCCACACCATCCCATGTAGTAATCTGAGGATGGACTCTCTCAGTTTTACTTATTTTTAGTCCCTATTGGAAGAGCAATGGTTAGAAACACTGTTATGTGAGGAACAACAAAACCCATTTCCATCACCACTCCCTTCAGCAGTTGTTTATATAATGGAAGTTTTGTCAACTCAGTTGCACAGTTGTAATGTGACTTACAGATGCCTGTGGTATTGCCATCACCACAGATATGATGGACGTGTTCAGGAGGAGTCAGGAAGACAGCAGTGGCCACTGTCCTGTCAGACTTAACATCCCTCTGCTCCCATAACCTCTGCACCTCTGAACACACTGCAGCACGAAGTGGAAATCATTCCACTGCATTCCTTTTGATGGGCTCTGTGCTTTGTGGGTTTTCTGTATATCAAGTTATCCAGCCAATATACAAGGTGGTCCCTACAATTAAATTGGTACAAATCTGGGCCCCATAGCTACACAGTGACCTCAATAGAAGGCAATTAATCTGTCCCATTCCCCACTTTACACTGGGCAAGTTTATCCAACAGCCGGTTCCTCAGAGACCTCCTAGAAAGGAAATGCTGCTATATATATCTGGGATTTCATCTCATGTGTTAAAAGGGAGCCAGGAGTCAGGTTCAAGGGAAGTGCTTGAGACATTATCCAGTCTGGAGACTGCCATGAAGGGTCTACAGCTGATCATTTGAAGGAAACAGAACTAAACCTCTAGAATCCAAAACTAGTATAATTTTATGAAATTAATTCATTTATTCTCTTGTGTTTGTATGTTGTATTTGTCTCTCTTACATGCAATAGTGATGGCCTTCTCTGGGAGCTAGAATTCAGGGTGCATGTTGCTGTTTCTTCTATGCATCCTTAAGTAGCCTTCGTAATCAACACATAATAGTCTAACTGGTCATCCTAGTAGGGCAAGTTAGCAGCCAGAAAAGGTCTACTGGATCCTTCTTTTTCAAAAATGTGGTTTGCTTGATTTTTAATAGTTTTGTATTCTTTCTTCTTCACAATCTGGTCAAACTATCCGTCAATAAAGAAAGACTACTTTAATTGCAGGAACTTCCTTTTATATTGTGCTCCTTGACTGCTGAAGTGCTACTGCTGGGTTCTGCTACCAGTTTTAACATTTCAGAATATTGGGGACTTGGTTTGTGGAAACAGTTATTAGAAAAAGATGTCACAGCATGCACATTTTTGTTAATATATTCATTGCTGTATGTATATATGTATAAAACATATTTTAGTACTTCAAGTAAAGAAATAAAGTACTGAACAGTTTGAACAGCAAATGTTCTTCAACCTACAGAGAGATGGGAGGATGTATTCATCAAATGGGTTGTATAATCTATGACAAGATTAGAGGGGGCTACAAAAGAATACAAAAGAACAAGAATAACAAGAAAACCAGGACCAAGTAGTTCATACTGAGCAAAACACCCCAAAGCAAATTAGTTAAGGCTGTGTCACACAGAAAGTATTCATCTTGTGCAGAGTACAACCTCAATCTGAAAAATGTTACACAAAAAAACCAACCCAAACCAAACAAACAAGAAAAAATTGTCCCACACAGTTTCCACCCCATGCATTCTGCTTTAGAGAGAAAATGCAAAAGTTTCTGCTTTCCACCTCTTTTCACATACCAAAAGCAGTAGACACAGAAGTATGATACATATTTCCTGTTGCCATATGTCAACAGAGTTACAGTCACCTGAGTAAAACTGCAGAAAACACGGGGGTTTTTGGGTTGCAGCGAGGTCCAGTTCATAGATGGTAGACTTGCTATGGTGTAACTGAAGACTTGAATTGGTCCATCAAGTGCTCCATTGCTGGAAATCACATGGGAGAAGAAAAGAATCCAGTGCGAACTTCAAGTCTAGGTTATGTTCACGGGGGCTGACAGACAGGAACAAAATTGTCTTTTTCATTGCTCACAGAGGACATCTGGTATGGAAATAATTTGGAAATGATAGGCACGGAACCTCACAATGCCATTTCTAGAATCATTTTTCAGCATAAAAGTGCACTTTAAACTACTGTCAGATAATCAAAATATTTGGGAGCATCAGATGATACTACTACTATCTGATGCTATTACCTTTTTGCCAGGGACCATCAATTTATGTCACTGAAGAAGAGGAAAGGCAAACAAACAACAGATGAATTGATGAACCAATTGCTCTCTCTTTTGAGCCGGTGACATGATCTAAAGGAGACCCTCAGCATCTGACTTCACAAAATGAGATTAATGGAGTTCAGAGCCATCCACCCTGGCAACGTATTGTTCATCAAATGATTTGGGAGGGGTTTCTGCAAACTGTGTGTGGTTCAACACTGAAATCAGTTCTTTGTACCTCACCTTGGACATTTTTGAGTGTCTAACCTCCCTCTGTAACAACCTGAAAGTTTCAGCAGTGGGAGACAACTCACCCAGAGATGAAGAAGTAATGTTTGGGAAAGACACCTATTAATCACTAACCATATAGTTTGCAGAGCTGCACATGGCCTGGGCAGGGGTCTTACGTAGCAGAGCCAAATGTAAAAACAGGGAGCCTTTTCATGCAGTTCTTTGTGCCCTAGCAGCACCAAAGCCAATTTAACAAGAGGAGCCAGCACATGGGTAAATTGAGCAAGGCAGTATTTAGAAACACAGTTGGAGAGAAAAGGATGGAAGGACAGGGAGTCTTTCAAAGATACCCATGGGAGTCAGTCAGGCTCTCACACCTGTACAGACACCCTTTCTCAGCAGCTGGCAGCAGGTTCTGCTCTGGTGCTTTAAGGGAAGCTTATCTTCCTTTGCTCGCAGTGAAGCGTGAGATTAGGTTAGACAAAATATTCACATGGCTGTCTCAAATACCTTTCTCTATTGCTTTTCTCTATTTCTAAATGACAGTGACTCTGTATGAAGGATTCTGCTCAAGTATCACAGTGTTTCAGAAGCAAGGAATTGCAGGTGCCTGAAACCTAGTTGAAAACAGAATGTGAGGAGCTCACTGAGGTACAGCAGTAAGCTTACATGCTTGTCCCGGAGACGAAAGCAAAGGGCCTGATTTGGGTTGGATTTTTACCTCAGCATAACTTCAGTGCAAGTAAAAATAAAAACAAAAAGCAAACACCTTTTCAGATGTGCAGACAAGCCTACAGAAAGGCAACAGGGATACAACACTGGAATCAAAAACCTGGCTAAGGACTCCTTCCACAGTGACATGCCTGGTAGTAAATCCTTCATCTCTAAGTGCCTAAGTATACAAGGACAGGTGGTGAGAGCACCATGTGTGCCAACACCCAGAGACTTGATGCCCACTGGTACTTCTTTTTTTAAAATGGGCACTTAACATTTACTACACGACTGATTTACAAAGTCCTGTTGGGCATTAAAAAAACCCAAATACCCACAATTCATTACCATGCTTTTATCAGCACACAGCTCAACATGGAACAACCCTGGCTTGCCACTGGTAGTCTGCAAATACTATAAAATAGACCAAGCAAAATTAAGCACAACACTTAGGGATTGCCTATTTCTCTAAAAGAAAATAAGTGCTTTGATTGTTCAAGTCTCATCTTCTGTCCTGAGGCTGTTGGTGAAAACTGAACTCTGAGCCCTTCAGTGGGATTGGCAATCCTGGGTGTGAGGCTGCCTTGATGTTCAAAGTGGACAACTTGCTAACCCACAGTGCAGACCTCTGCCTTTCCACTATGCTTGCATATTAGTTTAAACTGAAAATTTCTCTGAAAGCATCCTGCTTACCTTGATAAATGAGGTGAGGCGTGTTTATTATTTTCTTGTCATTCAGGAGTATGCACTTAAAAGAAGAAGGAAGACTTGTAGAAAAAAAGGGAAAATGTGTGGAATCCAAAGTTGAAAACTTCTGTAAATGTTTCCATTAGTCTCATGTTTTAAACCAATGTGTTTTCTTCACCAATAAACAAAGTCAAGTTAAAACACCACCAATCATGCTTGAGTAATCTAACATCCTATGTGTTCTGTCTTCTTGTTGTACATGGTAAGAAACTGAAAAAAAATTAGAAGATGAGGAAGAGTTAACTATGTGCTGCTGTCAAGCTGAATGATGACACAGACAGCACATAATTACATCCCAGCACTTCAAACTAACCTGTGAAACCTGGGCCTTGTACTGAGGCCACATTCAGGATGTGGCTGGTTTGGGATCCATTGTCTCTCTCTTGTGTCTTTTGGAGGGCATGATGCAGAAACAGTTACGGAGGAAAACACAAAGGCAAATAAGAAAATTAAGCTAATATTTTTTGAAACATCAAATGAAAGTTACTTCTAACAATGGAAAATCCCTCAAAGGGAAGGAATAGAAGTCCTTATTGAGCCAGTAAATCTGTTCAAGACTGATGTTCAAGTGCTGTAATGTTGCATTGACAGAGCAGTGGGCTACATGACTCAAAGCTTTTCTGTTTGCTGTCGACCAGCTTTTTCTCTGCTAGTCTAAATGTCCTGAAATTTCAGATTGACAGTGTTGTAACTGAGGAGAAGGGGACACTGTAATATGATTACCTGAGATTCTGCTAGACAGGAATCACACCCTGAGCTCACATCAGCTAGCCACAGCTCTCCCTCCACTATGGAATGAACTAGACCAAACTGTCATTGTCGCCCCATTCCAGCACAGACCTCGTCAGCTTCCAGCAACAGGGTCAAACCCCTCAGGAAAATGGTTACCCCCAGGTGGCTGGGATTAACATGGCTCCTCAACTATCCACTTGACATTACATAAAACAACTCATATTTGCAGTGGAATACCAAGAGCGAATTTCAATTTGACTGCCCCACTTCATCATCATAAGTAGTAAAACTCTCTGCTTGGCCCTGTGATCCCTCAGAGGTATAAATACACATATCACTCCAAGTGTTTCAATGGTATCTTTTTATGAGAGAGAAACTGTCTTCATCTTTTGCTTGACGTCAGTGAGTATTGGGCATTAGGAACAGATCTCGCACAAGACCCTTCAGCAAAATTATTATATTCATTTTGTAATTAAAGATCCTGTGAAAATAAAATTCAGTGGCCACAGAATTGAACAGACGAGAATCAAATAGAATTTTCCACCGGTTTGCCATACCCCCAATATGACAAATCACACTGAAATGTAAAAAACCAAGCAGCAACAGTACTACAGTTAGGTAAAAGTTTGCATTTCAAATACTACCAACCAAGACAGAAAATATAACCTGGTACATGTGATGTCTTCTTGGTTTTTTATTTAAAATTATCATGAGATCTTTAACTTTTACCCAGTTGCAAGTCATAAACAGATAAAGTGACTCAACTTATGGTCTTATCCAAAGGAAAACATTTCTTAACAAATCACAGAGCCAAAGATGAAAGCCCTGAGGCCATATCTATGTCTACACTAGTGAAGGAAATGTGCCAGGGCCTGTTTTGTGGCTCTGAGATCAGCTGACTCATGAAGCCACATGTCTTCTACTAAGTCCTCTTAGCCTCCAAAACATGGTCAACCAGACACAACAAGTACAGTCTCTGGCATTTGCTAAGCCCCACAATGAGCCTGGGAAGTCTTTGAGAAAACACTAGTTTTTCTGGCTGAAAAGAGTGCCAGGGTCTATTTCAACAAGTACCTGGGAACGCTGTGACATCATTTAATTCAGCAGCATAGGTGCAGCCTAAGTCTCAATTATCAGAGTTTGATTTAAATCTGTAGAAGTAACAGCAAGGCAGGAAGATAGATCAGGGATTTCTACGTATGGGACTATCTTTAAACTGAGTGTCTGACTCATTATGAAAAGGAGACTCACTGTGAAAGTCACAGTAGGATTAAGCATCCTGACGTTTGAGAGATGTTCAGATCTAGGTTATCTGGTCTGAGATTTTGCTTAAAGTATATCTCTAACTGAAACACACTGCTGACATCAGTCTTGAGAAATGAGTATAAGGTACTTTCCCAGTGTAACCACAACAGTAAATATTAATGCTGAGACTATTTTACAGTGTTACTTCACTACAATGAAACAATACAGAATTTATTGTACCTGGGGAACTGCCGCAGAAAATCTTAAAAAAAAAAAACAAAAACCAAAACGTGAAACTGACCTTAAATAGCTCCTTGGTTATGAATGATAATACCACCAAGTCCTTGTGTTCTGGTCTGCAAGATTCCAGAGGCAGACTGAAGCATATAACATCAGCACAGAGGTATTGCAAACTGCCTCTGATTAGGTATACCAGTATACACACAAAGATTTAATCAAATGCTGAGCAAAAGATCAAAGAGAATTAGAGATGTAAAGCTCTGAAATGAAGACCAGATTTCTTTCCTCTTTGCCTCTTGTGATCCCCAATTCCTTTTAAACCAGCAGGAATTCCAGGAGATTCATGCCACTGACAAGAGCTGCTTCTGTCTGTGCTCCTGCATTTCAAAAAGAAGCTGCTCTCAAAGTTCAAAATCTACACAGTTCTCCAAAATATGTTTATTCACTATGTTTTTAAAGTTAAAGCTACTGAATGGACGAAGCACTTCACTCAGGTAGTCGAGAGAAAAGCAACTCACATAAGGTAAGTAAGCAGGAGCAAAGTGAAAGGTGGAGCATGACAGCTGTTAAGCATAATCCCAGTCAGGGTGTCTGTTTGTTTTTGTCTCTCACAAGCCCTGTGGCTCCCCTTAATTTCAGGGATGTATCTACTGCTCTAATTGCTCCCACAGCTGTTGCAGTCATGGTCATCATCCCTCCAACTCCTTCTACTTCTGCAGAAGGCCATGCACGAGCAAAAGGCTGCAAGGCCCTCTGCTTCTCTTGAGAGGAATGCAATCTCACTTCTCCTTAATGCAATAACAGTAGCATGAAACTTTATAGAGGACTATCAATAAGGATAGAAACTAAACCAGTCCTGTGTAAGGTGTTGTCCAAGTGATTAAAAAGCTCAGAGACAAAATGTCAGCTGAAGGACAGAGCAGCATCACAGAAGCTGGAAACCTCAGGAAAAGTCTCATAAATGGTCTTCTTATTCACTGGAATATCTGAATTAGGGACACATTGCCTGGCTTATTTTTCCTCTCCGCCTGTTTGCTCTATAAAGCCAAGACCTGAAATTTAAATGGCTACTTGACATGTCTGTTTCAAGCAATTTCACCTCAATGGACTTCCTTCAGCTATGGTTGTTTATCAAAGTGCTGACCCTTGAACTTTATTTCCCTACTAATCTTATCTTTTACTGATCTCTAGGAAGTTGACATATGGATCAGTGTCACCAGAGTGACTGAACAAGGTAAACTTAATAATCCAGTCTGTGTTTTTGCATATTTACACAGAAGGGTGAAGCAAATGCAGGAGACGAATCTATGTTTGATTTTAAAGGACATGAGAATATGATATCCTGATTTTGCTAGATGAAGTCCTTCTGCTTTCTCTAATATCCTTATTGCAAAATCCTAGAAGTGATATAACAAACACTATTTGAAAAACAAATTACTAGTTCATTTCAAGGCAATAGATGCATCTTGGGCTAAATATAAACTTGGCAACAATAGGCTGAGAAGTTATTTACTCAAATAAAAGTTACAGGTTAAAGTAAGTATCTTTAAGCCTCTTTTTCTTTATCCTGAAATATTTCTGCTCTAAATATACCTCCTCTGCTTCTGCTTCACAAGCATTGAAATAATCTTGTTTCTGCTCCTGATCACAGTTGATATAAGCAGTGGAAAGAGAGAAAATGTTAGAACTGATAGTACAAAGCGATAAGGTAGCATTATGCCTCCTTTCTGTCCCCTGTTCCTATAGACCTAACTTCTGTTCTCATTGACTGAAGGTTAAAATGAGAAAAATCAACAGCCTTTACTAATAATAAAGTGCTAAGAAAACAGTGGAAGCTCTCTCTACATTTGTAAGAAATTCATATTAAAAAGTCAAGGTGGGAGGGCAAGGAGGCACTTTCCTCCAAGGCAAAACTTAAATGTCAGTATAGATTATCAGCTAAAGCTGAGTTATTTTGTGTTCATTCCTATGCCAAAAAAATCCAAGCACAAGCTTAATTATAGTAATCAAAATATGGATAGAGGATAGATTGCCAGTGTTATTTTCTTCAGGGGATTGGTGTAAGCAGTATAAGCAATCTCCATTTGCTGATAAATCTGCACCTACATTAGGACATTTTGTTAGTATGGTTATAAAAGCAAACCTTTCCGCAGTGTAGGGTGAGACCTCACTTGGAAATCACAGAGCAGAGAAATCGCTACTTATTTGCCAGAAAAAGGGCAGACAAAATACTTCAGTTGACCCCTACTTTTAAGAAATGTTTAGCCTTTGTGCCATGTACATGAGTTACATCTGCAATCATTATTTACATACGTTAACACACAGCCTCTGCCGTTTTTCCTGTAGCCATATTCTCTAAATTCAGGGATAGTCCTATAAGCATGCAGACACCAAGGCCCAGGTGGCACAGCTCAGGTTTTTACATGGTATGCTATAGGCTTATCTCAGAGAAGAATCTGGTTATGTTACAGGTGTCCCTAATTTGCATACACAAAAACAAGGTTAAAACTTATTAACTGTTGGGCAATGTCAAGGCAACTGAGCTGGCCATGTGGGTGTCCTTCTGCTCTGGCCATGACGCTGTAGGCATGAGGGTCTGTTGTGAAATTCTGTCTCTGTCACAAAATTGCAGACCAGAATGTCCTTCTGCTTCCTGTTCATTAAGGCCTCTGATGACTGACATTTCCTGCAGCGGGCAGCATGGAAGGACTTGATAACATGTCTAAATCACAATCAGCTACTTATTCCTTTAAATTATGTCATTCCCTATACTTTTGCTGAGAAGTATTACCTAAACAGAAATAAAGGATTTGCATAATCAGTACTTGGTTATTTCCAAATAAGCTATAATTATTTTATAATAATATATATGTAACTTATAAGTATAACATATATATAATATATGCTTATATATATAAGTAATATATATAAGTTATTTCCAATAAGACATAATGATCATGAAAATCATGACCATACATTGTTTTTTATAATTTCTTTCCTAGGGAATTTACCCATACCTACTAATATCTCTTTCTAATTGCTATCAGAAACAGTTCTTCCACCCTCCACCTCCTCAGTTCTCCTGAATTTTTCTCACCATGTGAGAAAATGTTTTCCAGCCCCAAAACCCACGAACTACTTCCTTATAAATCTTCCCTAATTTCAAAATGACAGCAATACAGTGTGACAGCATAGGAAAAGGAGATAGAAACCGAGAACATGCAAAATGTCAAGCTAGAGTTTTCATTCAAAACTGAAAAAGAGCTCTGGGTTTCAGTTCTACTATTCAAAAAGCTCCTGCCTTCAGCTTTCAATTCCCGTTTGATTTCCAGTACTTTCTGGTGTTGGAAAAATACACAAGATCAGAGCCAAAATAAAGGAAAATCTGGTCCTAATGGTATGCTCACCACTTTTGAAAACAGAAATTCACAAGAATTTGGATCAACTTAGGTGGCTGGAAAATATTCATATTCTTTAAGTGTTTTTCCATTGTGAACTTTCAATGTTTTTGACATGTAAGTTTTACCAAAATAGATTTCTGCATATTTGACTGGAACCCTACTCAACTCCTAAGCAGCTTTTTTCATTGTTGCACAGTGTTGTGGTATTCACACCACTTTTGACTTTAGAGATACTCATTTCTCCTACACATCCATGACAGAGATTGATGCAAGTATAAAATTAAATGCCCAATTCTACTATTTTAAGAAACATCCCATTTAATAAACTGTTGAGCTTCAGTCCCACAAACTTTTTCACACCTAAGAAAACCGGTTTCCTTGAATTATATGGAAGAAATTAGGAACTTAAAATATTTCCCTGCTTGTTTTCAGAACCAGGTTGTTAACCACACACTAACACAGGCTCTTTATAGATTTTATAGGTAAAGAGATGGCCACTTATCACTGACTCTTGAAGTTACAGGATGTCATTCATTGTAGTTCTTTCACAGTAATATCTTTTTTCATGATCTGCCTTCCTTAGGGAGACTTGTTTGGAATCATTATTTTTAAACTAAAGCTCATGTGTTTTAAACAACATATTCCACTGCATTTCTTGCTCCTCCTTGACATGTCCCACAGAAGGGCACAAAGGAGCCCAATGCATTCCCTTCTTACTGCAACTGAGCTTGACCAGTGCAAACTTGTCCCTCCTGGGATGCAAACAATGTCAGTCAGGTGCTATCACACATCCATCCTGTCAGTTCCAGACCTCTAGTCAAACACAGAGCAACTGCTTTTATCTAGATTTGGTGCTCCTACGCCTCAGATGGGTGAGGAACAGTTCTCAGAGTGAAGGGCTTGGCAACAGTGATGTCTTAAACCAGTGCAATTAGGTCTGTCCCAGACAACCTGTCATGGCACTGAGCTCCCAGTTTGACACAGTATCACTGTTCTGAACAGTAAAATAAAAGAAAGCCACACAAACCAAGCAATTAGAGCTAAAATTGTCATACCTGCATGAATCTTAAAGCAACATTTGTCAGGGATTATTAGTGCCACAGTGAAGAATTTAAAACCTTTCACCTAGGATTTCTGATCCACTCTTTTCCTGCTTCCTTCTATCTATTGCCCTGTCCTAATATTTTAGTTGTGCAATTACAAAGCCTTGCCTCATTAACCCATCACACCTATCAAACCATTTTACCTTCCTAGTACACTATTTCATCATCCTAATCTTATCGTCCTATGTTACATTGCTTACCACCTTCTATCAGATCTGATGGTTTTAATCCCAGGTCCCTGCCTTTCATTTCTATTACATCACACTGTTTATGCATTGCACTGGTGTTTGCATTGTCCTCTGTAGACTGTCTTTCATACACAGAATATTTAAATGAGAAAAAATTCAAGGACAAGTGGAGTTTACACACAGTTACTCTACAGATTCAATCTTTTTTTGCTGAGCTAACTGAACAGTTGTTAATAGATTGAAGCATCAATACAATTCCCATACCAAACCAAAAGGAAGATTGGTTCCTTTCCCTGGAAAGTTTTCTTTTAAATTATTAATCAACAATGTAGTTAGGACATACAAAGGATAAGTTAAAATGACATATAGCAAAAACAATGCACTTAAATCAGGTTGTTTCTTAGGAGACTCTTACCCATTCTTGCTATTCATATTTCATTTTTAAGTTTTTGTTTTATATTTTTTTGATGATTAGCAAGAGGATGATTCTTTCTGGATGCATCTAAGATATTTCCATACCACAATGAAATTACCTGAGTTTAAATTATTTTCTGAACTAAATTGTTGATGTTGTGGTACAGACCACCTAATCATAAAGAATTAGTAGGTGATTCCTTCTTCAGGGTACTGGAAGAAATCTCACTCTCACAGGCCTTTGTCCTCATAGAGGACTTGAACCACCACAACATCTGCTGGAGGGATGTTAGGGCAGAAAGAAAAGCCAGGAGGTTTCTGGAGTTTATCAGTGATAACTGCCTGGACTGTGTGCACCAGTATGTGCTGGGGACCAACTGACTGGAAGGCAGCTTTGCAGAGCAAGACCTTAAGGTCCTGGTGAACAAACTGAACATGAGCTAGCAAAGTGCCCTGACAATAAAAAAGGCCAACATCCTCACAAGGCTGCATGAGGAAGAGCACCACCAGCTGATTGAGGTAGGTGATCCTTCCCCTCTACTCAGCACTGCTGAGACACATCTGGAGTGCTGAGTCCTCTTCTGGGCTTCCCAGCACAAGAAAGACATGGACATACTGGAGCGAGTCCAGTGAAGGGCAACAAAGTGACTAAACAGCTGAAGCATCTGTAATACAAGGAGAGACTGAGAGAATTGGGACTGTTCGGCCTGGAGAAGAGAAGGCTCAGAAGGATCTTATGAATTAAGTCTATAAACACCTGATGGGGAGAAGTAAAGGAAACAGAGCCAGACTCTTTTCAGCAGTGCCCCATAAAAAGACATGAGTCAGTGGGTACACAATGAAAAACAAGAAAATCTATGTAAAAATAAGAAAAGGCTTCTTAATTGTGAGAGTGATTGAACCAGATTATCCATAGAGGCCACAGAGTCACAATCCTTGGAAATATTCAAAACCTGAGTGTACATAGCATGACCTGTTCTAGGTGACCCTGCCCTGAGCAGCAGTTTTGGACTGAGCAGTCTTGAGATTCCTTCCCAAAGTCAGCCTTCCTCCATTTCTGTCTATCTTTATTTGAATGCTGTGTGAGTAGGCTCCAATCGCCCAGCCCTAGGCACCAAGTTTGCCCTTCCTTCTGTGCTCTAGATGTGTAAGTCAAAGGTCTTTCTCTAATCAATAGAATGATGCTAATGTCTCCAATGGCAAATTTTACCTGCCTAAGCATGAGGGACTTTTTAGTTAAAACACAAGGCTGTTTGCAGAATTACACAGACTGGAATTCATCCATTGATTTTTCTGCTGACTGAAGGCTACAACTCCAAAAAAACCTACTGAACAAGGGAATTTAACTAAAGTTCAAATGTTGTGTTTATGAGAGAGTTATTATTCAAATAACTGGAGCTGGTACGAAAGTCTCATCCATGGCTGAGTTTATTGCACCTTACCACCATTCAGCTGGTGTGCTATATGTCTCACCCTTAGGAAAATTGTGCCTGAATCAGTTCTGAGCTTGGAACTATGTGATGCAGATGACATTTTCTGTTTTCAGAAAGCAAGTCCAAGTCCCCATGCAAATGTACATTCCTTCCTACATCATTTTTCCTGCCCCCACCATTCTACCTCTAGAGCATACCTTATACAAGCAATAACCAACTCACTAACACAGCAGAAAAGAAATGCATTTTCTCCCTAGACTGATTTTCTACTAGTTGAGCAAGTTTGCCCTGGCTTGAAGTAAGATCAAAGGAAGCACAGAGTCAGCTCAACAGAAAGGTCAGGGTTGCAAAGCGAAGAATTGTAGGTAAAAGGGAGGGAAATGGGAACAGAGAGTGATGGGGTCAAGCTGCCCTGGAGGCATCACTGAAACTCCAAACTATAGCTCAAGCCATATCACGTAGCTTTACCCTTAGCAACCAATCATAATTCATAACATCCCCAGGCATAAACAGGTGACAAAAACGAGACTCTCAATCACAGACGAAGGAGAATATGGCGTTGGAAAAATGAAACCACGATGTGGATTTTCTTCTTTGAGCACACAGTGCAACACACTGTACACAGGTGTCCTTCTCTGGGGGATGCAGGAGAGCAGATGATCAAGGCTAACATCACTAGCAGAACAAGGCAGACACCCATGTCACATTGGCAGGAGAAAAAGCTGAACACGACCAAACAGAAGTGAACTTTTTTGATCTACACAAATGGGTTGGCTTGATATACCACAAGAGAAAGAGCCGAAGCACAGAAAGAAGTTGTTGTAGTAGCTGGTGCTTCATTTCAGGCTTGCACTCATTCACATCAATATTGTTAGACTTTAAACAAACTCCCACATAATCAAAACAGCTGCTAAGAACAAAAAAAGTATACCAAGTAATGTACAGTATTAGTTCATATCTTCCAGGAACTCCTGCATCAAAAAAATTGCCCTTCCTAGTGGCATCATGGCAAAACCAGGATTTTTTCAAACTAAGAGTATGAAATCCCAAATAAATGTGTAAAAAAATGCAGAAAAATACCATGTTTGTTCATTTAACTCTACACAGAAACTTTTGTATCCCAAATCTGAGACTTGAATCACTGAGGTTAAAGAGCTAAAAATGCAAAATCTAATATGTCATGTTTTGTGTCACTTCCCTGAATATACAGAACCACATGTTTTTTCATGTTTATTACTGCTCATTTAAAGCATTTTCTGGGAAGAAGCTGACAGCTCTCCCCAGTTTTCTCTTGATATTCAGCTGTTGTTCTAAACATAAATTGCACTTTGAACAGTTATTTTTTCAATGATGTGATGAAATAAACAGTTGTTACTGTTGAATTTTATTACAGAAATAGAGGCTTGTCATTAAATTATTCACTCGTTTAGGAAAATCATTGTCTTCCAATTATGTGTTAGGTAAAACTTTTGGAAAACTGGAGCTTTAAAAGTTATTTAAAATTAAGTTTTCATATATAGCAATGAACGCAGTTTTCCCATTCAGCAAGGATGTCACTGATTAACTAACAGCATCTTGATGAGGTACCTTTTCTTGGATTTGTACATGTGAAGAACCAGTGGGTATAGAATTAGTTTCCCTGACCATATATCTGTTTTGTTAAACTGTCTGAGTGCCCTTGGCATCACTCTGTCTCATGCCAGTCACTACTCTCCTAGGTAACACACAGACATGATTTGGAGGATGGCACATGCTTAGGACTTGTCCACATAGGTACTTTGAGCAGAATGAACTTATTATGGAGCAGAAGTAAGATTAATTGTAAGAACCACACTATGAGATACTGAGAACAGTCTTTTGTCTGATTAAATACATTAGAAGTAGCCATAGGGTCTCTGGGAAGTATTTTGAAAAACAGCCTGCTGATTGACCATTGTTTTAAACCTACGTAAAACCTTCAACTTCGCTGTAGTGGCCCTTACAGATCAGACAATGCCTGTACCCTGTGGCAGATAATGCAGACATACAACATAAAGATAGTGCCCAGCTAAAATCATGGGGTTTTTGGATTGATCTTCCTGTTGCTATAATTTGTTTGTTTCAAGCATTTAGTCCTAACATGTTGGGAAGAGGGGGTTCCAGTCTTTTACTAAATTTATGATTAGCAAACAAGAAAACAATTTCACTTTCCTGAATTTATGATTAGCAAACAAGAAAGCAATCAAGGCAAAGACAGATAAGACAACTGCAAGTAAGAAAACACCAGATAGCTATAATTATATTTGTTTGCTTTATTAGATTGCAAATAGGTATTTTTCTCTCACCCAGTAATTCTGTGAAATGAGCAAATTGATAAAAATAAATAAATGATGGTATGGTAGAAAGACATTATCTGCAGCATGAGCACAGGAGGGGTGAAATCAACTTATTCAGAGAGATGATATTAAACAAGTGCTAAACAAAACTTTTAATACTTCTCCTGGCTTTTTAACTATTAGTAATTATGGGTTACCTGACAAAAAAAATCTCATAATTTAAAAAATATTTCATGATACAAGACCAGGTTGGATGAAACTCTGAGCAACCTGTTCTATTTGAAAGTGTCCCTGCTGACTGGGGGGGAGGTTGGACTAGATGAGCTTTAAAGGTCCATTCCAACTCAAACAATTCAATGATTCTAAGTACAGCTTCTACAGATATGCACAGGAAAAAAAAGCAGTGGATGTTACCTTGCATTTGAAATGCAAACTGGATGACAGCATATATAAAATGTTAGATAAGCAGAACTGTCCACCTAATTAAGGACAACAAACTTGAACAGGGAAAATTTTAAGAAATTCTGAAAACTGATAGCTAAATGCAATAAATCTAAAATTCCTCAATGAAAACTATCTTAATGCAGAAAACAGAATAAACCTGAAAAGGATAGGTGGGTGAATGATCAGTCCTTCAGTGATCTAAAGATCAAATCACATAGAAACTGTAAATCAGGCAGAACTGGTATAATGGAGTTTGAAAAACCTTACATAGACAAAAGGAAAAGAGTGCAAAGACCATGGCTGAAAATTAGATATCACAAACAAGAGAAAACATGTGTATTGAAATGGAAACCCAAGGAAAGGTTTCCTGCTCTGTAGCTTGTGTGCACTTACAGTCCAATGTTGCCAAGAAAGAAAGAAAGAAATGCCACTCCCATGTCAGGTAGTTAGTATAATGAAAGGAATAAGTGAAGCAGTTAGTGAGAAAGGAATAAGTCGTCAGATGCAGCAGGGGAAGACCAGACTAGAAAATGCTTTTATAAATTAGTTGTTTTCACATTCGTTTGTCCCAATGAGTTTCATCTTTAAAAAACAAGTACCTGGGAAACCTCAGAAGCATTGGCAGTTGTCACTGAGAATTCATGCAGGATGGAAAGATATTCCATGAAATAAGGCAAATGTAATGCTGGTATTCTTCTTTCTTAGGAAAAAAGAAGAAAATAATCAGTGTGTAAGCCCCTAGAAAATGACAGTGAAATAAATAGCAGTCAAGACCGAATCAAGGCAAGGAAATCTCATCTCTAGCTGTGATGGAGCAATGGCTCTCAGACAGGGGAGAAGCAATGCCTTTGAAATACTTTGATTTCAGTACAGCTTTGGGCACTGCCTCGCATGACTTTCACAAGCAATTACAGATTAGAAGGTGCACTATCACACACAGAAGTGTGTCTGCTGGATTGCCTAGGAGTCTGCCCCGGGTCTTCTGTTTGCACAACTTATTGTGTGCACCAATGGTTTGGATCAAGGAATACACACTGGGCATGCTGCAGGAAGGGTTGCTAACACCAGGAACGGGATTAGAATTCTAATCTACAACCTCTTACCAAATACAAAAAATGGTCATGAAGAAAAAAGATGCACTGTAGTCAGGACAAATAAATAAAGGTCTGTGCTTAAGTAGGAATAATCCACTACTTAAATACAGAGTGCACGATAGTAATTTCAGCAGTCAACACAGAGAAAAGGATTTGGCGTTATGAATTACCTTCTGAAATTGCATCAGCAATGTCATGAAGTCACAAAGAAAGGCAAGCAACATGTAAAAACTAAAGGCAAGTATGACCTATAAGCATGACCACCCACCAGCCACTGCATAGATGAATGCTTCTTTTAAGACATGGTGTACAGTAAAACACAAGTACAGCATAAGGGAGGACCATATCATATCTTCCCACTGGAGGCTTTAAGCATTAGTTAGACAAGCTCCCGTACAGCTGTGGCTTATCCTGCCTTTGGGCATGTGATTGGACTCTCTGGCCTTTCAACGGACTCAGCCTTACCAGTTGCGAGTTCTGTCATCAGTG
The DNA here is from genome assembly GCA_013397815.1 of Aleadryas rufinucha. NCBI lineage: Eukaryota > Metazoa > Chordata > Aves > Passeriformes > Aleadryas > Aleadryas rufinucha. The sequence continues at coordinate 91,720 of VZTH01014105.1, forward strand.
AAACCTTCCAGCACAGCCTAAAATTGCAGTGGCAGGACTGCATTCACCAATATCACTCTGGTTTTCAGAGGGCAGCAGTGATGCTGGGAGCTGTCCTCTAAACAGCAGTGAAACAATCCTTCTTCACCTCTCTCTATGAGGTCTGGTTTTAGAAGGGAGCTCCTCTCAAGGACTGAACCTATGGTGTAGTGCTTTGACACTTTGAAACTGAGGGATAGGCATACATATCCTGATTTCCTTAAAAAAAAAAAGAAATAAAAAGAAACCAAAAAAGCACACAAATTTTCTTGCATTTTGTCTCAGGATTTAGGAGGGAGGAGAGAGTAAAGCAGAGCAACCTGCATCCATTCTGAGACATCAATGAAACACCTGCACAGATGAGGTGCTTAAACAAGCAGAGTAAAATCAGAACTTGAAGGCCTTGTGTCCAAATTTTACTCCCATCCTCCAAAGAAAGTGACAAAAGAAATTGAAAATTCAATTCAACAATAGTGGCAGAATGAGTTGGGTAAAGAGATTTTAGAGACTTTGAACAAAACAGGTCATGATAATTGTGGGAAGTCCCAGGGGCTGCAGGTGAAGACTTTTCTTTCTCTCTCTATGCTTTCCCATTTCCCAATTCACTTCAGTAGACCTTCCTCTTCCTTCCCCAGGAGGGACTTTCCCAGCCACTGAAATCCTGTCGTGTCTAAATGACTCTCCATCTTCCTTCTCCCACAGAAGCTTCCCTCCTACTCTCACTAATAGTTGCTTGTCTACCTCCCCCTCTACCTTTTCAGGTGGGTGCCCCCTTGCACCTTTCCATGGGGGTCTGAGCAGGGGTTGCCATGGCCCCTGTTGGAAGCAAGAGGCAGGGAAGGGAGTGATGCAGCAGGGCAATCTGCAGGAACCTCTCCCTCTGACCATCCCAGCAGTGCCAGCAATGACAGCAGCTGAAGTCTTGTAAGGCAAGGAAAGAAACGAGGACTGAAGTTTCTGCCTTCAGCACTCTGCTCCTGCAGGCAGCTGCCGAGGTTGGATTTAGAGAAAGCCCACTCTGGCTTGTCTGTTGGGGCAGCATACAGCACTGCCTGCTGCCTAAATAATCCCCAGTCTTAGAGCTTTGCACTCTTCCCTTTTTCTTGGGAAGCAGCTTATCCTTCTTGTCTTTAAACCTCTTGGTTTGGGTTTGTTAGATTTTTTTATCATAGCAGAGTTTCAGTCTATAGCAAAGCCCGGATAATGGATGTCCTGATGCCACAGACATCTTCATCATACAAAGCAAAACAAACAGAAAGAATGTGAACAAAATCATCAAAAAGTGTATGATGTGTCTTTGAAATCATTACTGGAGAAAATAACAAGGAAAATAAATTAAAACTTCCCAAATTCCTGTTCAATTAAATTGCATAAACAGTACCTGAAGCAACAGATACTGGAACAGAGCTGTTACAGCTAAAACAGCTTACACACATTTTATATCTAAAAATTAGAATTCTTTCCATCAGTGCATTCATGAGTCTTACACACTAATTTAGCTACAATGCAGCAGAGCTCATGCTGCAGTAATAGAATATTGATTGTACAATGTTCAGAGACAAAGAACTCATGTTGCTGAACTTTATACACACGCATGTTGTTGCAGTAAGAAATCCACATCAATATTCCTTGCCAAATGTATCCAATCACCACTGGGCCTGCTGATGATTTAATTACAAAATATAGAATTTTTGGTGGGACAAAGTCAAGTTGTCATTAAACTAAAATTCCAGTAATGGAAATGACCTTGAGTAAAGGAAAAGATTAAATGTTCAGACTCAGGAAAGTGTGATGCTCATTTAGTTCTACTCTTTTGCTGTTTATTAATATATAGCAATGTACTTCAGAGTTTCCAGGGGCTTCTCTGAAGATGAATAATATACCTGTAGTGCAAATTTCACATCCTATTTCAAAGTAACCTGCATTTGTGTAGATCTTCATGGGTTTGAATCCCAGCGTTAAATGTGTGATAATGAACCAGTGGTCACTATGCAAGCACTATTCCTCAGAACAGCTTCCAAAACACTTCTTCAAAACAAATCAATCATAATACAGGAGAAATTTGAGAGTAATGCAGGCTGCTTGCCCCACATTTCTTGCTCCTACCTCTCCTACAGGCCACACAACCCACTCCACAGCTGGGAGGCACCTGCAGCATCCACTGCTGCTCTGTTCCTTGCTTCTGTTTCACCACTGAATCTAATCACACTCCAAAAGATCATCTCCTAACTCCTCTGTAGGATTTCCTGACAGTGGCATGAATATAACACCAACATTATATGAATTTTAAGGCAATTTCTATGTAATTGCAGCTATACAAAAATGTATGCAGAGTCAAGTTTTTCTTTGAGGTTTTGTTTCATTGTTGGTGCTGGAGGGAGGATTTGCCATTTAATCAACTATCACTGACAACTTCTAGACAAAATACTGGACTGCTGGTCTGATCCTCTAAGGCAATTTCCATATTTCTGTTTTCTCATTTGGAAGGGAATAACGTTACTCTATTTTGTTCACTGAGCAATATCCTATTGATGATGTATTATGAACATGCATACCCATTAAGCATCCTCTGGGATTGCAAGTATCTTTAAAAAAATCACTGAAAATAACTTTGAGACACTCAAAATTCTTGCAGTAATTTTTAACTATGCAATGCACAGAACTTTATAAGCAAACAAGTTTTGTATTCTTACATTTTTGACTACAGGTGTATTTCAGTAGCCCATGTAATAGCATTTGCTGTTAAAATAATAGCATAGAAATAAAGTGAGATCCTGCCCCCATCAATTTGCTTCTCCTCTCCCATTATGCTTTTACTGTCCTTTCATCCTGCAGAGACAAATGTTGACTACTCCCCACCAATTACCATTTCCCACTACAATATACAGCACAGAAGTAAAAAAATATTACAACCTGTGTTTTTGTCATCTTCTCTGAGTTCTCATTAACTGTTAACTACAACATTTGACTTCAGAAGCAAATCTCCTTCAGAGGAGGAGAGAACAGTATCATTAGAAGTCCAACCTTCCACCAGTAACAAATATTTCCTTTAAAATGCTTAGAGTTATTTAGAAGCTAAACATGTCTTAATTTGACCTAAGAATAAAAACATAGTATCTATCTTTTTGATTAGTATTCCTTATGGCCTTCTATGTAATTACCTTAAAAGTGTTTACAGAAGATACTGCTTGCAACCAGCTTTTGTATCCCTTTGTATTGTCCCTTCAAGGCATTAGTTTCATATACTATAAAGCACAAGAAAGATGCCTTTATTACCACAATTCATTAGAAAGTGCTAAACAGTGCCAAATGAAGAAGCATTTTTTACAATTATTGTTATTACCTAGTGTAATTTACATTTTGCTGACTAGAAAAAGAAGTTATCTTTTAAAATTAAGCTTTCTTGAAAAAGAGGTGTTATTATAAACCCTCATGCAGAAAAAGCCTGAAGGCTCTTTAAATTTGCTACTTTGTGTTTGAAATCCATTAACCTGTACCAGCACCAGCTTAACTAATCTTGAATATTTTTGCAGGAAAAGTGCACTAATCCTGTGTACCATCTAAGACACCTGCATGGAAAAAATAAAGGAATTCTGCTGGAGGAACTAATTTCGGAAAAATAATCTTCCCACAACTGGAAATATTTTTTTAGTGGATGGACAAAGTACACTAAGAATTTTCATTTTGCATTCCACATTTTAATAGTTGTCATGATTTAAAAGACAAATGGATGAAGTCCCCCCTAAACTGTTGTGGAGCAGCTTCTGAGGGAAGAAAAAGCTGTAGAACAGCCTATCTGGAGTAGTTCCCTTAGGATTTTGGCTAGTGGAAGAGAAAGTCCTGCTGCAACACAGAGAGCTAAGGCAGCTTCGTGTGAGATAATGTCCTTTAACCCACGGAGTCAGATCCCCTAGCAGTTGGTTAAATGGGGGGATACCTCCTCTCATGGGTCTGAGCACTTGCACCTGAGAAAAATTTCTTCTGGTAAACAGCAGGGTTACCTCTTTTTGTGTCTCCAGGGGGGGAACACAGATGGAAGAAGCTGCAGGACAAGAGACTTAGTCCCAGTTGCCCAGAATGGCCGACATTTTCGGCCATTTCCTCCTCATGCTAACAGTCTGCTGAGCCTAGAATTTGTTGCCAGGTCTCTTCTCCAGCACAGAGAAGAGGTCTGTCTAAAAGACTCTGCATTTGCACAGGCAGAATTCAGGGCTGAGAGATGAGCATCCTAAGACTTCAATAAAAAGAACAGCACAAGATCACTGTCCTTGCATACTGCGTGTAAAATCAATAAATTTGTCCCAGTAATAATGACAAAAGCTGAAGAAGGCTCTGAGGAGGCTCAGAGCGAAGAATGTTTACAAAAAATATGAAATAAACTATGAAAATAGATTTCTGTGTCTCAGAAACAATGTCTGCAGTACAGAGGGTAGAAATCCAGACAGATCAAACTTCAGAGCTCCTTAGGTTCAGTGAGCAACAACAGTTCACAAATGAAAATCGTACATGCCCAAGGAGTTGAGATGCTGTGACTAGATGCTTCTTGAGGACTTCCAAAGCAGAGGGACTTCATTCACACTAGGAAACAGTCAGTTGTTTTTACCTGTAGTTTAAACAACATAAATTAAAATTATGAATGTGCAGTGCTAAATATCAGCTGTCAGCTCTGATGGCATCATCTGAACTGGAGGTTCAGTGAGTTGTAACACTGACAACATCCTTTGACATATACATGGTTGTAAGGGTCTTTTACAGAAAGCCTGAGACCAAAACCATGGAAATCATCATGCTCAGAAAGCACTGGTTTGTCCCTACAAGCTCTCACCCTGCACTAAATTATCTGAGAAGTTGCTAATATTTTCTAGTGTGGGCTCCCCCAGAACCACATAGATCCTCTGTGTATTGGATGGACATCTATATTATCTCCAGAAGGTCAGAAAAAAGAGAAACTCTGACACTAGAGGAGAGCAGAAATCATCATAGAATCATAAAACTGTTTGGATTGGAAGAGGCCTTACAGATCATGAGTTCCAACACCCCTGCATTGCTTAGGGACACTTTTCACTTGACCAGGTTGACCCATTCAGCCTGGCCTCAGCCACAACAGGGCAACCTGTTGCATTGTCCCACAGTGAAGAATTTTTTCCTAATATGCAATCTAAACCTACTGTCTTTCAGTTTAAAGCCATTCCCCCTTGTCCTATCTACATTTACTACATGAGGGAAGACAGAAAAAGAAGACCAAAGAAACATGCATTAAGGGATGCCTGTGTTTGGTGAGGTATTACTCATTTCAGGGACAAACAAAGCCTTTTGCAGTTAGTTCATGAATAGAAAAAAGTAATTGAGGCAAACCTTATAGAAGAGCAGACTGGATTTAGACCCAAAAGATTATGTGTAAATCACATTTTTGTTCTAAAAATACAGGAAAGACTGTCCAATAGCAAAAACCACATGCCACAAATGTCAAAGATTTTAAAAAGTATTTGGCAGCCTGTGCTGCAATTGACTCTGGACCATTTTAAAGTAAAACAGCTTGCCAATAAAAACTATTACCATCATCAGGGTTTTATGTTAAGGTACACATTGTGTGGTCAAAGAAAATGCAGACCTGATCATTTTTTTAAATGGTGTCAAGTGAGGGTGCAGTTCTCTTTAGCACTGGCACCAGCTGCGCATTTAGAGCAAGCACGTATGCAGGGCAGGCAGACACAACACTCGCACTGCCTGTCTTGACTGCACATTAGAAGAATTAGGTTTACATAAAGACACTGCTCTTCCCAGTAACAGAGTAGCTGACTTGGAAGCTGTGGCCGAAAAAGATAGGGTTAAAAGTATGACAAAATTTAATTTATAAGGTCCACAAATATTCATTAGAATGTGTTTTCCCCTCTCCTCTTCCCTTGAGTGGACATTTTACCAGGCCCCTGACAGTTTAATCTGAATAAACCTCCTCTCTCCTCATGGCCCAGAAGACAGCAGCTCCCTCACCCTCTGAAGAGATGCCCCAGTCCTCACCCAGCTCTCCTGCATCGACATCTCTCTAGATGAAATGCTCCTTTAAGGCAAACCCATGTAACAGAAATCAGATTACATACTTTGAAAGAGATAGGATTTTTTTTCCCCAGAAGGGAAAAACATTACTAATTGGTAAGGCCAGACTACAGGCTCTCAATCTTACTTCCAATTTAAAATACTAATGTGAAGCCTGGAAATCTACCTGTGCACAAGAAGGCATCAAAATGCCTTCAAAAGCACATAAATCAGGAAAATACCAGGCAAGTAGGAAATTAATTTTTAATGAATGTTATAGCTGGCCACAGAGTTCAACAGCGCTCTATTTTGAAAGGTACCTAGAAGGAAACCTGGGACACGTTAAAAACAAACTTAGAGTCTGTCAATGTCAATGTATCATTGGGCAAATAAAGGGATGTTGAAGAAGTGGATGGGCAGTCATCTGTTAAACAGCATGTTGAGAGGGAACACAACTGTTTTAACAACCGATAACAGCAAAAGGATACAAGTGAACCAGCCCAGACAATGTAGGCAGAGCTCTGCCTGTGCTTAAAGCAGTGTTCGGCCATGCAGGAAAGATTCAGAGCTGCCTATTGGCTTTTAGGATAAATGAGGATTTAATTCATCACACTGCAGTAATTGATGCGATACACTGACTTGTAGTCAATTCTAGGAAGCTTCTGGGTGTAGTTTGTAATGAAACCACTGAAAAATGGAATTCAGGAGTAGTCAAAGGGGGAATACTTGGGCAGACAATCTACACTTGCAGTCTAGTCTGAGGAGACTGGAGCAAATTCCAGCCTCTTGAGATGTAATAGAAGTTCTATTCATTTCAAAAGCATCCAATTGTCTTACAATTGCAAAAGGTTCCTTAGGGACAGAAGCAGGAATAGGGCTGAACAAAAACCTCAAGATGATTTTTTCCTTTTTTAAAAAATTTTAATCACCAACTCCTTTAGTCATGCAAAAATACCACTTGCAATAACACAATTTCTTATTAAGGAAAGCAGTCCTCTATCTTTAAATATTCACAAAATATAGCATTATAAAAATAATCACTGTTAACTTTTGAAGCAGAGTGCTAATGTTAAATTAATTATATTGCAATTCTTAATTATTTGAAAAAATTTACCAAAGTTCTCAGTGTGATTAAACACTTGATACTTTTGTGTGCCTTTTCAGTAGGTCTCATTAAACAAGGACTGTAAATAGGACATTGAACTGACATCTTTACTAAACAATTCTTTTCATGTATTCTTGAGAATTCTGTATGTGTATATTTTTCTTATGGATTTCAGTAGGTTTTTATCTCTTTTTATTAGCAACTTATCTGAATGGCACATTCATTAAAAAAAGGCCCTTTTTTCTGTTTTTGCAGATTGTGTAAATTTAAAGATAATATATTCTGTACCAGCTCCCCAATAAGATAAAACATATAATGACATTATCCAGCAATTTGAGTATTTTACTGACTTTATATTCTGGCAGTATGTTTCATGCCTCATTTGGTAGAAAACTCATTAGACTAGTGCAAACCATGTTTTAATGCAATAGGTTGAGACTTCTTTCCCAGCTAACTTGAGTTAGTTATTTTCTGTACTTTCATGCTCAAGTTAATAAATTGCAAACTTTCAGCTCTTCAGTTTGCTCTGATCTCCTTTACATACCATTTATTGGTAGCTCTATATTTTGAGAGAGAAGGAAGAGATGAAAGTCAAATTATCCCCTTGTGTTCATGGAATAAATGTTGCCATCATATAATCTGTATTCTTATGGGGCATTAGATTTTATTGAGCTCTCAACTTGTGACAAGAGCATTCACTGGAACACAGAAATGTCAATAGGAAAGAACACTGAAGAGGAAATAGCTGAGAAATTTCAAAGCCAGTTTCATGAGTTTTAGTCATGATTTTGGATTTGATACCTGAAATCAATCGGAAGATCCACTGCTAGGATCTAGCATATTCTACCATCAGACATAAGTAGATTGCTAAAATGCTTATTAATTATAGCTGGTGCATCTGCATACATATAGGTATGCACATGCAGTAGGTTTTTTGGTTAACCGAGTGACTATCCAACTGATGGAAACTCAGGAATGGATCCTTCAGCAATTCTGTGTTGCAAGCTTCAAGACCTCTGAGATCAGAGCGTGTCATGGCCTTAGCTCCAATAGTCAAAGAACTGACTGAGACTAGACCTGAAAGTACACAGAGCAACTGGCAGAAAAGCACTGAATTCTTATTAAGGTCATCCAGCAAGAGTGCAGTTGGCCACATATTATTTGTGATTATAAAGCAAGAGCTGACAGGACTGTGGTTTCATCATGCACATAATAAAGGGTGGAAAACACCAATCCTAGTCTTACAGCGTAGTTACTTGGGAACAAATGTGGAAATTTTTGGAAGACAAATTTACAGTTTCAAGGGCCCAGCTGTGTTAGAGAATCTAGAACACAAAGAATAAATGCCTCTCTAATATTAGACTTTTTTCCTAAAATTGCATCCCTATATGGGATCACAGGATTGGAGAATCACAGAATACTTGAGATTGGAAGGGTCATCTGGTTCAATCTTTTGCTAAAGCAGGGTTTCCCAGAGCAGCTGCCCAGATCCATTTCAGATGCCTTTAGAATATCTCCAAGGATGGAGGCTCCACAACCTCTCTGAGCAACCTGTGCCAGTGCTTAGTCAGTTATCCTGAGTTAACAGGCTGGATGGGGAGTCAGCCTGCTGACCCAATGGGGAAAAGGCTTTTCTTATATCCCATTGTAACTTCTCTTTCTTGGTTGGTCAATGTTCCTTGACTGCCTAGTTCCCTCTGCTCAATCATATCCCCATAGGTATTGGGGAACTGTTGTTAGACCCCAAAGAATTGTCCCTGAAGCCAAATCAGACCACTTCCCTCAGCCTCTCCTCACAGGGCAATCCATTTCCAGGTGTTATTAACTATGCATTTGTCCCCACTGAATTTCCCTCAGTTTGTTTCCCTAGCCATGTGCATTTGCTCAAATAAAATTAAGGAGGTGTCCCTCTGCATAAATTCTGGAGCAGCCACTGGACCACCACAGCCACTGACATCTCTTCTATTGCATATCTTTGGCAAGGGTGGATCAAGTAATCCACATTTTAATCCATCCCAGTCAAGTACTGAGAAATCTTCATTAGAAAAAGTGTATGTACTTATCTCCACTGATTTTACAAGGGTTTGGCTTCATCACTTCTGATGCAGGTCATACATTCACTTCAGGTATGCACTGTACACGTTGCTGTCAGCTATTAGTGAGATTATTGTAGCCCAAAGGTGCTGTCACAACAGCACAACTAAAGGAACAAAATTAAAGGAGTAATTTATAGGCCAATAAATATCATAGCTGAGGGAAAAGGAAAATGAACTTGTAATTACTTAGGATTGCCTACAAAAATTAGGGTTTGAACAATAATATAAACATGCATAGAAATGACAGACAGAAAATAATTTCACTTTGCACCTTTGATAACACCTGCACTCTTCTTGTTAATCATTTCAGGACAAAAGCCCTGAGTATGTTAAAACAGCTACATTAAAAATAAATAAATAAATAAATCCCTGACAATTAAATACATTATTATTATTATTCCTCAAAGAGGTAATACATGTCTTCAGGACAGAATCATTCAGTTCTGGATCAGTCACAAATTTCTGAGATATATAGATATCTACTTAGCCAAAAATCAAGTGATTCTGCTAGGCATTGTCTTACAACCTCACTCCTGGTAAACTCTCCTGTCTCCTTTGGCCTTCAATTCCAATATTCTGGTTCTCCCACATCATGGCATGTGATTTATTTGGATCTACATCATTGCTTATGTGGATCTAGAGATAAACTTTATTACAAATAAAATATCAACCTTTATATACAAGTAAAAGCAGAATGTCGCAATAATAAATATAAAAAATGTTTCTGTATGACATAACAAATGGCAGTCTCTGCATAAGGTTTATTTGGTACTTGTTGGGATGACCTACATAATTTAGCTTTGGCTTTTGCTTCTCTTGAGTAATGCAGGGATCTCATACTCATGCTAATAAATTCTTCATATTACACCACCATGTCTCCCCTTTACATAATTCATCATGCATGGTTTGGGGTTTTTTCTGTCCTGTGTTTCATATCCAGTCCAATGCACTTCTGTTTTCCTGAGGGAGATGGATTGGAGAAAAATATGCAAACAGAAAAGAGAGAGTGTTGGCATGGCACAGAGCTTACTTATGCAGGCACACACAGCACATGTTCTCTTTAAGTGAAGCTGCACAATAGTTGAATAATTCTGACCCAGCACAGCTGGTTTAAAGCATTGGAACCACTTAAAAAGTTATACATAAAGCAGGAGAAGGAGAAAAGAAAACAATATTAACTCCAGGGTTTTCAAACACTGCACTTTTTTTTTTTTTTTTGAGAAATAAATATCCTGCCAGCTTGATTCTCCTTAGCTTATTCAAATTCAAAAGTTACAGATGAAGGTCACATCTGAAACATCCTATCAGGATTTTTGAGAGAAAACTCGTTAAAAAGAAATTGTCTCCCCAGAATACGACAATGTGAAAAGCCACGTTTATTTGCTTTTCACAGTGTCCCTCCTGTGTACTCACTTTGCATCCCTATCATGCATAATATTTTTCAAGAGCCTTTAAGGTACTGTGAACAAACTGCAGTATTCTGAAACTAATTAATCTGTGGCACATTTGCAAGAAGAAACTGCATCTCATTATAGATATATATTGCTGTAGTGAAAGAACAGCTTAATCTTCCTAATATCTAGTCTTACAGGGTTTATTACATGGCTTCTGGCACGCTAATTCTTCACTTTTTTGACTATTTCTCTAATGATTGATAAACATTCTTACAAACATGTTCAGGTGAGCTCATTACTCAGTTTTAAGCTATTTAAGTTGTGATTATTAATGCCTGTGGAGTGTTACAAAAGCTAATGTGCAGGTGTGAGGCTCAGGTCAGAATCAGAGGATGTGGCATTACCTGGTGTCCTGCCTTAGTGCTTCACAGTTTTCTGGGTGCTCAGCAGCTACACTGAAACCTTGCACGTAAGCAGACCAAAAACAATAAGAAAGGGAGAGAGATAGGACTGTGGTAATAACATTATGTGACTACAATAAATATTAAAACAGTATCACAAATTACTCTGATTTAAGATAAAACAACCAGCCATTTGTGAGTGTTGCACAGAACAAGTATTAAAATCTGGGGTTACAGAACAATAAAATGGTGCTGAGATGTACTCCATTAATCTCACTGAAATAATTTCTTCTCCTTCTCATATCCTCTCTTCCATGCACTACTATTTTTCCAGTGGTACACAATAGTAGCTACAGAAGGTCTTGGCAGATGAAGTGGAAATATTAATTTTAAAAAGTGAGAGTCTACAGCTCTGAAATCTCATTTATTTAAAAAAATGTTGACCTTTCAGTATTGGTGTGAAAACACAAAGCTGTAGTTCTTCAATCCAAGCACCACCTAGATAATACAGATTTTATATTTTTCTTCATCTCTTCATAATTTAAACAGTTTTTTATAGGTGACTCATGCTACCTATGGTACCATTTTCAAAAAAAAAATCTAAAAATAATTCTCAGATGACTTGAATGTTTGCTAAGTGGCTGATTTACACACAAATACCTACAACTGTCTGTACCCACGACTATTAGTGTAGGAATAATATTTGTTTTGTACTTCTCATAATTTTGTTGGGTTTTGTTGTTTTTTTCTCCCCCTCCTGTTTACTTTGTTTCAGCTACCCTATTAAAGGCCAGATCCAGTCAATGCCGTGTGATAGAAGCTTTTGCACATTATAAATATTCATTGTTAGAAACTGCAAGCAACCATTGCACCTAACAACTATCCAACTCATTTGGTAACTAATTATAACAATCAAATAGTTGCACAAAAATGAATGCACAAATATATGCAGAAATGAAGACCAGTTTTAGCCATAACATATTTGCAAGGAGTACAATACCCAGCTCGAATCCTTACACAAATATTTGCCCCAGATAGAGTTCCCCCAAGATAGTTCTCCTTTTTTTTCCTCCGAAGTTATTTTTGTTTTGCTCTCAGCAATAGCAGTATTCACAGTGCATAGCAGGAAAAAAGCTAATTTAGAAGAATGAATCACCAAACCGTTTCACAGCCTGTCAATATAATATCAATACTTCTAATTGCTATTGTTTATGTCATTAACAACCCATTCATATAAAGCTGTTTAGCGGAGATATGTTATCAGGTGTGGTACGTTGCCACGACAGATTCATTGTGGATTCCAGGAGAGATACAGACTTCAGAGGGAAATCTCCTCTTACTTATCAAGCAGAGCTGTTGAAACCTTGACACTTCCAATTTGCAGAGATCTATGCAAACCTTTCCCTTGGCATGGATTCAAGCCTCCTGAATTTCACTGTGAGCCTTAGATTTGAATTAGTCTAAACCCCGTAGTAATGCTCAGCCAAAATTGTTAATTTATGCCAAATTCACAGAGCTTTGAATGGTTTCCATTTCTTGTTAAATCAGTGCTGTACAGCTGGCTTAAAAATTGGTTCAGGTTTGGCAGTAAACTCGCAAATTAAATCTGACTCAGTTCTGTACCCACACTAAATCATGCCTGGTTAGTGCAAACCCACACGGGGAGGGGGCATCAGGGCTCCCACTGTGGGGAGACCTGGAGGAGCAGCTCAGGGGCAGATACAGAGAGCACGCAGCCCCTTCCAGCCTGATCCATACTGAAATGACTTACTGGATGCTAAGAGGCACTCCTTGATATAAGCATACCCTACTTTCTGCCATGGAGATTCCACCTCCCCAGGCACAGTCATGTTTTCCTTCCTTACATTTCATCTAGCTGTTCTGTCCTCATTAGGATAGCAATTAATATACCCCCATCATCTACCACTGACTAAATTTCAAGGACGAGAACCTCCAGATGCCATTTTTCTTCTGGATTAGAGCTGCCTGAGGCAGATCGTAGCTGTGCCATCTCCCTGGGATTAGTGCTCTGACTGACAAATGAGGGCTGTCCACCTTGGGACAATGGTGGCAGTTCCCACTTCCAGCTTACTGCTCCCCTTCTCTTCCCCCACTGTACGGGTGACAGAGACCCTCACGTGGAGGCACCATGCCACATAATGAGGTGAGCTGTCACTCATTCCCCATTGCCTTGGTACAACAGGACAGGGAGCCAAGCAACAGCTGAGCCATTCCACAGGAGGGGCGAGAAGCTCTAAAAAAAATTGGGCTGAGCAGACAGGAGCGACTGTGGCTTCCCCCTGTTGTAAACCTACATAATTTCTGAAGGCAGCAAGTCAAGTGTCGGGAGCATTAAATCACCTCTGCTAGATCTGGGGGGGGTTTTTCGACAAAATTTAAGATGGGATTTGCTAAAACTCAGACACAATTTTGAAAAATGAAGATTCGTAGGGATACAAGAAAGGGCTGCAGGCAGGCTCGACTTTGATAAGTTACAGCTGTATCCCTGGGAAGGCAGAAAATCAACTTAGAATGCAGGTGTGTGTTGATTTCTTTAACAAGAAGCATGTGAGGGACATAAGAGACAGGTATAAAAGGTTGTGTGGTGGGCTAGCAGGGGGCTGATGCTGATAGGCACTTGGCATCATCTTCTGTGTTGGTCTTCTGTTCGCCAACAAAGATTTATCAATTTTTCAATAATGTTCTCCAATATAAAACAAACCATGAAGAAAAAAGATGTATTCAAATCTTTGCGTGTCAAAATAAGACTGGAATCCAACAATCCCTTCAAAAGCAACCTGGCTATAATTTTTATTTACATTTTATTACAAAAAGTATATTGATATAAACATGTCCCCTATTTTACCCAAACTATTTTGTAAAGTGTTTGCTTCTTTTTCGGCATTCACAACACCTAAAAGAAAATGGATATTTAGCTCTATCATGAAGTTGTCTGTTTCAGAAAGTGCCAGCTGATGCCTAAATCCAGTGTCTGTGGCAACGAGTTTGCACACAGTGTGCACTCATATCAAAGCTATAAAATCATTTGACTTAAATCAGCAGCACAGTAATACAAAAGAAAAATAAACATAAACAAAAAGCCTTCAAACTTGGAGTTTTCTTTTCACGATTGCCTGGGCAAAGCACACAGCTCCTGTTTGCAGATGTGGTTTCAGAGCGATGCAAAGGAGATGAACATCAGCAAGTGGTCTGAAAACAGAGGTTCTTAATTTATTTTTTGTTATTAAAAAAAACAAACAAGAGAGAGAGAAAAACCACTACCAACAACAGATCTTTTCTTGACAATGCATGTCTTTGCTAGAAGTCTTCATTAACAAACCAGTGAGGAAATGGCCCTAGAAGGAGACATGCCTCCCACCCCAGGAGGGGTGAGCTTTGTCTCTCAGGGTAGGTGCCCAGAGCAGGGCTGGCAGTGGCACCTGCTTCATGTGGCCTACACATGGCAGTAGTGTCTGAGTGGCTGGCCAAGCACCCATGTCACTCACAGGACAATGCTCCAAAAGGCCCCTACTTCGAGAGCTGAGTTAGTCAGGCAAAAAATAGGACACCTGGTGTTTTCAGCTCCTCATACTACAATAATCATCTTTATGTGTTCCTCGCCCTGTTCTGGGTCTCCCTCTCCTCCCATCCACCTCAGTTGCCTTTCTGCCTCAGGCAGATATCAGAGAACAACTTTTATTGCAGGAGACCTCAACCTGTGTAGGGCTGCTAAGTGCCACCTTGGTCGATAGAGGTATTGCTGATAATGCTAAGGCTCATGAGGAGAATGATAGATTTTAAAATGGAAAATGTAGACTACTTTTAGCCCCAGCTTCTCAGATTTGCAGAAGTTAGAGCAAAACACTGATTTGTGGCAGTGTGATAAAAGCAAATGTAGATGCAGTGATGGACCCTGAAACCAATGCATTTTAAGGTTATTAGAAATATGTGTTCTCCTTTGCTGTGTCTCCAGGCACATTCCCTCAGCGATGGTACCAAAGGAGCTACACAGAGAGAGCCCTGCAGGGCAGCATGGAATACACAGGAATGTGCACCAAGAAGGAAAAGTGTGATGGTTTCTAAAGGTACTCTGTGTGCCTCCATCTTCCTGCCCTTTGCTGCTTACGAGAAAATAGTCCCTAATCAAATGCTTCTATCAAACAAATTCAAATAATCCTAATGGGAAAGTAGTGTGTTTAATATGTTCCTGGTGTGCTAGAATGGTTTCCATTAATCCTTCACATAGTGTTAAGATTTCAGCCAACAGTCATTCATTGTATTAACTCATTCTGGATTTTTCAGTCATTTCTTTATCTCCTACTGTTTAACACACCACCAAGAATTTTTCATTTCTGCTCCTGTATCTATTTCCTGCTTTATGCTAAACTTAAACCTTTCCACATTCATTTTATAATGAATTTATTTCATTTATAGACTTATTATGCTAATTCCAAGTGAATTTATGATCATTTAAGGATGAAATTGTGATAGTATAACAAAGCATTACTGTTTTCACTGAGTTGTAGCATTTCCAAAATTGCCATTTTTATGAGAGATAAACACTTCCAAATTTATGAAGGCTATTACATGTTTAATGACAAAATTAAATGATAGCGAGGAGAGATAGAAATTGATACATTCAGAGCAGGAGTAGAAAAAATCTTAAATAACTGGGATGATCCTTTTGACAGAGAGAAACTCATTTTCTACAGTGTTGCATAAGCTGTACATAAGGATAAGCAATGCATATCATCTGACAGAGACATTACTGGCTTTCCCTGTCATTCCAGAAACAAATTGCTGGAAATCCAGCCAAAGAATTTCCTTCAAGATTTGAGTGTGTAGCTTTGGAAGAAGCACAATTGTTCTGTAAATTATTCTCTGGAAGGCTGTTCATGCAAGAAGTTATTGCAGAATGACTTGGTTTACTGTGCACTCATGTTGGTCAGTTTGTACATGTTGACAGTCCCTTAAAAACAGGGTGGAAAAAAAGGGGGAAGAGAGACACGTATCTGAGAAACTGGGAGGTTTTGAAGTGAGGAGAGCAAATCTGACATTAAAAATTATGAGTAAAATGATCTGATGCAGGAGAGATTATGACCATCTGTGCATATGTGCAAAGTGAGGTGCTATTCTATTTATGCTGCAATATGGAAAATCATGGAAAGGGGAAGACTGTAATGTCCTCTAGCAACTTATGGAAGAAATGAGCTAGCGCATTTCTCTCTGCACAGTCAATAATACCAGCATGTTCCCAGCAGGAAAAAGGAAAGGGCAACAGTTGAGCAACACTTGGATTATAACCAAAAGTTAACTCAAAAACTCAAGGGGAGCAGCAAGACCCTGCCCCTCACACAGATGATGACGTTTTTGCAGAGGGACAAGGGGCAGTCCCTGAGCTCTGAGGGAGCCCTAGGCACACAGGTGGCAGGCCAAGAAGTGGGACATTGCAGGGCTTTTTGCCACAAGTCCTGAGGCTCCATCGCTCAAAGAGAGAAGAGCAAGGAGGACATACTAGTCCCAGGGAGCTCTTGGAGGCAGTCAAAGAGGAGTTTCCTTTCTTCCAAATGGGCAAGTGAGATCATCCTACAGAAACCAAAGGATTTAGTGATTTTTCATTCTTCAGCAAGAGAAAGTGTGGTTTGCTTTCCCTCCAATATTAGGTATTTGAGCTATTCCAACAGAAACACCCTTTCTTCTCTTCCCTTTCTTCCTGCTGTTTTTCTTACCCTGCTCACAGAAAGGTAAATTAGTATGCAGGGTAGAAGACAGAGGGAAATAAGGCAGTCATTGCAGACTTATAAGAGGAGACTTTGGCATCTCGGATAACATGATGCAAACAAATTCTGAAGCACAGGAAGAAACTAGAGACCTACCTTTCCCAAGATAAGTCAAAGGGGAAAATTATTTTCCTTAACATGAATGAGGATATGGACAAAAAGGCCTTTCTTTACATCTTCTTACAGATGGTACTATGAGTGTACAGTTGAGAATCATCAGCATTAAACCATAAGATATGAAGGACACTTATCTAAACTTCCATCCAGCCCTAAGCAATGTAGATGCTAATATACACTCATTACTTTGAAAACTCTGATGACTCATAAAATGGGAACTAAAATCTTCCATTTTCCAGCATTATTGTGGCATTTTATTAGTTAAGACTATGATACGGAACAAATCCTCCCCATCATCAACCTTTTTTTTCATACTGTTTAAGAAATTAGGAGTTTGCAACAAAAGCTCCATTTCAATATTGTTAATTTTTTTATAACCTTCCATGTTTTTATGTTGCCCCATCATTAGACTTCTCAATTTCCCTCAGTATATTAACAAAGAACACTGCAACTACAGCTGCTTTCTAAAATATCGTAACTGTTACTTCACACTTTTTAGTAACACCAAGGATCAGGCTTGATTACTTTGTGTCAGAGCTGAAGGGGCAGGACTAATGTGATCTTCTGTGACAAGGTGACTTCTTCAGTGGGTGAGGCAAAGTCTGTGGATGTGGCTTATGGACTTTAGTAAAACCTTTGACACTGTTTCCCACAGCACTCTCCTGAACAAACTGTCTGCTCACGACTTGGCCGGGGTACTACCCAGCTCATTGGGTAAAAAGCTGGCTGGATGGCTGGGCCCAGAGAGTGGTGGTCAATGGGGTTACACCCAATGGGCAGCGGTCGCAAGTGGTGTCCCTACCAGTTCAATACTGGGGTCAGTCCTGTTAATACCTTAATCAATGCTCTGGATGAGGGGATCAAGTGTTCCTGCAGTCAGTTTGCAGGCAACATCAAGCTGGGCAGGAGTGTTGATCTGCCTAAGGGCAGGAAGGTTCTGTGGAGGAATCTGGACAGCCTGCATTGATGGGCCAAGGCCAATGGGATGAGGTTCAACAAGGCAAAGTGTCAGGTCCTGCACTTGGGTTACAACAACCCCACATAGGCGGGGGGAAGAGTGGCTGGAAAACTGCCCAGAGGAAAAGAACCTGGTCAACAGCCAGGTGAACAGGAGCCAGTGTGTGCCCAGGTGGCCAAGAAGGCCAATGACATCCTGGCTTATATCAGGCATAGTGTGGCCAGTGGGACCAGGGCAGTGATCGTTGCCTTGTACTCAGCACTGGTGAGGCCACACCTCGAATCCTGTGTTCAGTTTTAGGCTCCTCACTACAAGAAAGACATTTTGGTGCTGGAGCATGACCAGAGAAGGGCAACAAAGCTGGTGAAAGGTCTGGAGCACAAGTCTTGTAAGGAGTGGCTTGGAGGAGCTGGGATTTGTTTAGCTTGGAGAAAAGGAGAGTCAGGGGTGACCTTATCATTCCCTACAGTCACTTGAACGGAGGCTGTAGTGAGATGGGGGTCAGTCTCTTCTCCCAGATAACAAGTGACAGAATTAGAAGAAATGGATTTAAGTTGTGCCAGGGTAGGTTTAGATAGGATATTGGGAACAACTTCTTCAGGGAAAGAGTTATCAAGCATTGGGACAGGTTGTCCAGGGAAGTGGTACAGTCACTATCCCTAGAGGTATTTAAAAAATGTGTAGATGTGTCACTTAAGGACATAGTTTAGTGGTGGACGTGGCAGTGCTGAGTTAATGGCTGGACTCAATGATCTTAAAGGTCTTTCACAATCTAAATTATTCCATGATTATATGACTTGTCTCCAGATTAAGACACGTACATGGAGTGCTTTATCCACCAAGTTAATGTGTTGACATATCTGAATATGTCAACACATAGGGATCTTACTCTGGAGATGAATCCCACTCTAAACCCTTAGTAGTGGGATTGCATGGGATTCTGTTAGTATTTCAGTGTATGACAATTGCAGCAATTTTTAATTTTTTTTTTTGGGAGATGACAGCTGCACAGAAGTTCATGTGACAGTTCACATGTTGTCTGTGCACATGTACATATGCACCCTAGAAGGCAGCAGTTCTTTTTCCTGTGGTGATGGAACTTAGAGTTCATACAATTGTTTTTCTAATTTCCATTCATGAGGGCAAATGTTAGTAATTGATAATTTTTCCTATGGTGTTGCAGCTTTTTCCCTTCACCACCCTCTGTCTATGCTGTTTTATACTTGTCATGGGTGTCTCTTGCAAAAAGCCACTGACACTACTAGAATCAAGATTGTAACAGGTTGATTTATCACTGTTAGAGTTATTTTATCTCGTCTTGTCTAAAATGACTGTTATTATTAAAGCATTTTTCTAATTATGACCTATTTACTTGTTCAATAGTTGATAGTTTTGCAAGATAAAATCTTGAAATCTGCTCCCACATCAAAGGCCATGGTTTTCATACGGAATTTTCATTTTCTGTGGACCCATTATCTCAGTGATTAGTAACTTCTGTGATTCCTTTAATGTGACCCAACGAAGCAGGTAACCTTCCCACTCAAGGTGCCTTTTGACTGAAAATCCACCAGTGCACCTCCATTTTCCAACACTGAACACTCAGTTTTCACACAGGAGATGTCAGTCAAATCAGTCTGTCTTTCACTGAGAGCTTATTCTCAAGCTTTTATATCCTCAGGGCATTCCTGTAGTTCCATTTCCCTGTATTTAACAAAACCTTACCTGCATGCAGATCTTTGTGGTTATTTCACTTCCTTAATATCTTACTTCATTGTGAAATTTACAAAGAAAGGATATATGATGTATAGCAGAGTTCTCCATGGAGATTGGATTAAACAAAAAACCAAAATAAATAATTCAGCCACACTATGAGATCATATTTTACCTCATCATTCAATGCAATTAATGGCCAAATTATGCTTGTCTAGCTTTGAATGCAAAGTCCTTTAAATGAAGGGGGTCTTTGTGAGTAAGTTAGACTTTGTCTTGGCAACAAAGAGAGAAAGAAATCTCTTCTGTACTAGTGAGATTACAGCTTCATAAACCAAACATTCAGCCCTCTTGGTGAGCAAACTAACAAAACCTAACCCTCAGGGCCTTCCACCAAATTGACTTGTTCCTGTTGTGCTACGGGGAAGCTTCCCTCAGCCCCCTCCCTACCTGGGCACCCTGGACAAGATGAAAGTGATGAGAGCACCAACACAACGACAGCAAACACTGGGGTAGTCAAAGCTCAGCACTCCCTCCCACCTCCCCCCATGACCCAGCAAAGCACTACCAAGGTCCATAAATTTAAGTCTGGTCCCGACAGTTTTATTGGGCCAGAACTACAGTGCAGAATCCATGCTGGATTCAGCTGCAAGCCTGGATGATCTTCCTGGCTTGGCTCTCACCTTGAGCAAGGATGCCTCTGGAAAGTTTCAGCTCCAGTTCACAGTCATGCCAAGGAAATGGGCTGCACATCTCAGCTGAATTATTTTGCCTCTATCAATCACCTTCTGACTACAGTGCACTTTGGTGATGTTCTTCCTTTTCAGATTTGACCTCCTCCTCAAAAGTAGTCTTCTTCCAGTATATAACCTTGTGCCTGCTGACAAGACAACAGTTAAAGCTGGCTCAGTACTGTCATTAAACTGTCATCTAGTACAGCCATATTTGAGGATATACTCTTTGCATCTACAATGCTTTGGCTTATCTGTACCAACCCGAGGCTCCTAAAATACTTTATTCTTCATGTCATGCCTCAGGTGGCAATCCCCTTGCCCTATGCTTCCAACCTGCAAACACACTCTCAACAGCTTGTGTCAGAACAGGGGTTCTGAATTTCCTGTTAAGCTTTTTTTTTGTTGTTAAGCAAAGCCTACACAGGCCTATGGCAAGTAATTTGCAATCTAAGAAATTATAAGCAATACAAGCACTCTTGGACTAGACCTGCAAATCAAAGTATTTCCTTGAGTCATATCTGCCCACACTGGCAGGTGACAGGAACATTGCACTTCACTTGGCACATGTAACTATAGTGACTAAATCAGTCTCTCAGTGCAGAGGTGGGCTCCCAAGTCCAGGAACTGTGGAGCAATATTTACACACAGATACACACATATACCAAAAAAAAAAATTAAAATCCCCAAACCAAAAGAAACATTAAAGTGAGGAATAACGGGGGGAAAAAAAACAAAAACAAAAACAAACAAACAAAAAAACTTAAAGGAAAACACGGTGATTGCCATTCCTTGATGTCTTCTGGGAGTTGTGCATTAATCAAAGTTCTGGCTCTGGCTAAAGACATGGAAGAAACACCTTAACTACCATAAGACATGAAACTCAGTGAGTTACTGGTCTACTTCTGGCCTTAATATCTATTACCTGTCCATCTAAAGCCTTGTACAAGATCAAATAGATATTGAGGGCTTTTTGTATGTAAAGATTAAAAAAAAAAAAAAAGCAAAAAAGAAAACTTTTTAACCTGCCCTTCTCTTCTGAAAGAGCAGCAGTCTCAGTAACTCGATTGCCCAGTCTGCAAGTAAAAGTGGAAGCACAGAGCAGATGGGTTTCCTGCCTGCCAGCCCAGCACAATTTTGTCCTTTGCATCACACACAGAGGTAGTAATGCAAAGGTTAGCAGGCCAAAGTGTGCACATGCAGGAAAAAACAAGATCTGGTCCTTTTGCCAGGTGTCCTATCACAGCAGGGGAAACAGATGGGAAAATCAGCAAAATTGGATGCACAAAAAAGCTGCTCCATCGGGCAGCATGCTGCCTCTTTGACGATATGACCTTTCAAAGAGAGTTTCCCCCTAAAATGACCAGCTCAGCATTGCCTTACATCGAAAGTAAATGTCAATAAAAGAATTTGAGGTAAGCAATAGGTCTTATACTTCTAGTTTTGTTCTTGAAAAGGCAAATTTACAACTGAATTAGTCATTAGAAAGTCAATTTGCAGCTGTGACAAACAAGCGAAGAGCTATTCAGGTCACAGTATCACCAATAGTATTAATGATCTTGGTAATGAAAAGCTGATGAGTTTTAACAAGTGTTATCTGACACACAAGATAAATACTATTAAATATGAAAAGTCTCTTTAATTACATACAGAGTTCAGAGGCTTATAAAAGCCAAGCTCGTTGGTATGCCGCTGACTCCCTCACCTGTCACTGGGCAGGATAATGCCGTCGCTCAGTCACTGCCAGCACCACCTGAGCCCTGGCTTTCCACAGCACGTCGAGGCACAGGACTTCTGTTCTGGATCTTTCCATGAGGAAGCCACAGGCCCAAGGCAATTACAAAACCACTGCTGGTTTGGTTCTGTATGAGTGGGTGGCAGAGCTCTCCAGCAGGCTCCCAACAAACAAAAATGTTATCACATTTAAATGGATTTAACTGTGTGTTTGTTTCTCACGTGCAAGGACCTTACAGAGCTGCCTATGTCATGTTTTTCTCTGACACTAGTAGTCACAAAGGCATATTGTAGCTCTTGAAGGAGATTTAAAAAGGCCCAGTCCAACACTCAATTCCTGACCAGGTTTGTAATTTAGAATTCAACAGGATTTTGTTTCAGTGCCTTGATAAACACTTCGCTCAAATGTTTATAGATGCCTGTCCTGCTTTTCACTAAGATGGCAAGTGTCTGTTTAAGAAAAAAGCATCTAACCCAAGCTTCACAATTCTTTACACCTGTGTTTTTATACCAAAATTTAAAACAGCAGACAAAAGATGAGTCTTTTTTCATTTTTATAGGCATCATGCTTTCTTAATATTTGCAGTGATTCAATTAAGTTATTTTGGTGAATGAAATTTAACTTGCCCTCATGAATGACAGAACCATTTCCTACTACTTCTGCTCTATGGCAGGAGCACAAAAGAGAAATGCAGTTTTATAAAATTGCATCTCTGGCTATACTGTCCCATCAACAAACCTATTTAAATATCCTCATATTTAACCTAAAAAAGGCTGAGTCATGTTAACACTAGTTTGGAGGGTAGGCCTGGGGCCCAGGGCCTCTCTTGCAGGGAATGGAATAATGAACCATCCAGATATGGAGGGATTAAAATCTCAGATGAATGATTTTCTGTGCAGTAGTTTCTTATATAAATCAAGTTTCAGTTTTTATTAAATTGGACCATTGGTCTATTTACATCTTAAAGGCCCATATATCGATATAATTCATCAAAAATATCATATATATTAATTACATTTCAATAATATATATCCAGTCATAATTAACATACTAAAAAATCACAGTTTCATTTAACAGAGAACTAAAGTAAAAATACTCCTAAGGCAAAGTCTTCTGAACATTTGCTATCCAATTTCACTTTTTTGTTTTCTGATGAAGAACAAATGAGCTCCTAACAGGTATGTATATAAGACACATATAAAAATATGTGGGTTGAGTTTCTATGTATGTCCTCCCAAATTTCCTGGATCTGCTCAGATAGGAAATGATGTTTCCTATTATTTTCTCATTTATTTAATATTTATTAAAAGAGTAGTTCATACTTCATTGAAAACAAATTCTAGCCATGGTAGAAAGCAAACTGGGAGCAAGTCCTAGAAGAAGGAAGAAGAGAAGGGAGACAGTGGGGTAGAGAAGGAATTAATGAAGTAGCTTCACTTCACTTACCAGTTGTTTGAAGACAGAAGTAAAATGCACCTCTCCCTGGCTGTCCCCTGGGAGTCCCCTGTGACTCAGCAGAGTGTCACTGTAGCTGTAAGTCCTATCCTGCTTGTTTTCACTGTGTGCCACCAGCACTGGCATGTATTTGTGGGGATTTAGTGGTGCTCTGAGTAGCTGTTTGGGTGTCACATAGGTAAGCATCTGTCCTGACAAGCACTAAGTGTGCAAACTCCAGTAGGAACCGAGACCCTGTTGTGCCTCACAGGATGGGTTTTTCACATCTGGTGCTGTCACTTGCTGTGGAGTCACTTCTGGTTGCTTTTAACAGGATTATGCAACAGACTCCACTCCTAATTGGCAAGAGTTGCAAGACCTTACCCTGTAAAATGCAATGTTTTTCCTTTGATATGTTCCACTCTATTGCTTCCAGGAGCTAAGGACCCTCAGCCCTTCCAGGAGTAGCTCAAATCACCTCAGGATCCAGTCTGCTTCAGCTTGTTAACATTCCCCATGCATTATATTATTATCACCATAGAAACAGATATAAAGTACATTTGACTTAAGAAATAAGCACAATTAATATTTTATAGGTCAAATTTAAAATGTTTTTAACCTTTTATAATCAGAACCAGATACTCTCCAATTTTGAAATGATACAGCATTTTTTTTAAAGTTTTAAAGCTGCCTCCATTAAAATCACTGGAGGTGTTAAAGACATGCCTTTGACTTTTAATGTGAATGAGGTAAACTCTTAAGTATCTGATCTAACCACGGGAATTTTTTATGAATGATGGGATATGATACCCCCATGAGAACATGGTAAGAGTTTCACATCTTTACAATACCGAAGAGCCTTGATATATTTATTACTTACTTTGTACTGCCGTAAGCATTTGAGAGGCCAAAAGAGAATGCTGAAAGGAGGGACACCAGCAAAAAATCTGCAGCATGAAAAGGATGTGAGGTTTTACAGATTATCAAAAGGAGATGAAAACTTTAACATATTCAATTACAGAATTTCTGTGGAATTATAGTTAAACTATTGAACTGCATGCTGTAATTCATTATACCTCTGGGACCAACCACACTGCAGCAACATGTTAAAAACACAGCACATAACCGTATGTTAAAACTAGCCAACTGTATGGACAATATTGTCTGCAGATACCCACCCAGGTCTACCTGAGAAAGCAACTCATTGCATTACCAGAACTGCCTTTGCACAATGCTTCTGAGTGGCAACATGCATTAAACTTTTCTTGTCACTCTGCAGCTCACGGGGCAGCTCAGTGGCCCTGTGGGAAGGAGACAAGCCACCAAACTGCGCAATAAGCAGCTCGGCATCTCATTCTGAGCTCACTGTCTTCCTTGGGGAAAATCACAGAGTAAAAACAATATGCTTTGTGGCATGTTACTGTGCACCAGATCTCTGAGTGCCTTCGTCTTAAATCACCAACCAAAACATGCATGCACACACGAGATACTCAACATGTGAGATGTCCTATGCAGCAGATAGGCTGACATCCTCGACGCAGTAATGCCAGGGAAAACACGTTTGTGTCCCATCATCTCAGTTCACTTCGCCTGTTGTAAGGTTACACCCATTGAGTTTAGGAGGCTCTTGCTTTGCACAGAAGGCACAGTCAGAGGACCAATGGAGCACAGACTGTGTTTACTGCCAGCTCCATGCCTCCTTTGCTCCAAAAGCAAAACTCCTGCTGGCTCCAATGTTGCAGTATGAGAGGCAAGGTGTTCCTCAGTATCATCTGGGGATATGGCTATCCTCATCAAGTGAAATACCACAGATGATGCAAAGACTCCTGAGACAAAAACATTTTCTCTCTCAGGAAATGGAATTTGAAAAAGAAAGAGTTAATGGTTCACCTGGTAAAAGTTTACAATGTGTTTGATCATATAGCAGTCAGAAACTGCCTTAACTTTCTCTCTGCTTTTAGTACAACAACACAAAGCCTCTAAAGGCAAAAACCCCCAATTAACAGAGAAATATATCATGCATAGGTGCTTTGTAATTCACACAGGCTTTGTTATGGTCTACTTTTTGTTCAACCCTGCCTTAAAAATCACATGTAAATTTGTAACCACAAGTAAATGACACAAATATCTGTAAGCTGTGTGGCAAACACAGCGAGAAAAATCAACCAAAACTTAGTACTTAGAGTTGTAAACTGCAGAAATATTAAGACCTTGCATAGTAACAGCTTCACAGCATGCCATCTGGGAAATAAACAAAAATGACCGGGAGGATTTATTTTTCCCATTCTAAAATAACCCCTTGTGCTTTTTTGTTTGGTTAGTTTGGTTTTAGGTTTTTTGTAAAAAAAAAACAAAAACAAACTCCTGAAAAAACACTGCAAGAAGACATAAAAAGACTAGCATATTCCCAAACACAAAAATGTACATCTATCTGATATACATTGTAGTACTATCATTTTTGCTCCACTATAGAAAGCAAAGTCACAAGAAGCAATAAATACCTACTCATTTAAAATGGAATTAAATTCAGCTAAGAACCTGTTGGCATGTTTATAATTGTACCCTGCATTCTTCCATTTATTTACAAGTTTACATCAAAATGCAGCTATTACAATAATTGTAAAGCATTCAGGGAAACTGGGGATATTTTACCCTTGTTTTATAGGTAGTTGGGCAGCAGAGACAGAAGTGTATCAAGAAACAGTCCAAAGGTACAAGGCGAGCCAGTATCGGAGACAGAAACCAAATTCAGAGACTTGACTAGGGGAGAAAATAAAGCATAAAACTTGAGTAAAAAAAAAAAGGGCATAATTGTTGTAGAAACACATTGGGAAAGATCCCCCAGTGTCTCCCATGGGAGAAGTTTGGGGTTTTGTTCTCAAATTCAGAGATACAAGACAGCTCAGCTCTACTGCAGCTGAATAGTTCTGTACTTGTATCAGATGTGGGTAGGAAAAGGTCTTGTCCTCAGGCTAAAGTAGATTATTAGGATTTCCATTCAGTTTGAATGCTCTCAATACTCAGCTACTACTCACTGCTAGTGCCTTCACTCCAAATAAACAAATAAACAAAATGAACACAAAAATATCTCATTTTTGTCTCAGTAAAAACCAGGAAAAGAGAAGAAATCTCAAAAAAAATTTCATGGGAAGTAAAATATCCAGGGTGTTATGTTCAGGAGGTGTAAACTCCGCAAAAGGTATTTCTTTCTCCAGACCATGCTACTTCTGTATGCTATTACTTCTATATCTTTCTGTCAGAGAAACATAGAATCAGTAGGACTGGGAGATGCAGCCAAGCGCAGCCACCTGCAGATACTAGGAAAACCACAAAATATTTGCTGGAGCAACAGATGCCAATGTTTAGCTTGCTACAGCTATTGAGGAGAAACAGAAAAGGAAAAAACATGAGGAAAGCTTCTGTGCTTAACTCACTGAAGAATGGAGAGATTAAATTAAAAGATGGCTAAATAAAAATGTAAATCTGTGTTCATATGTCTTTTCTGGGAGGTATAAAATGTGCAGAATAAGCAGGAACATATAGATTGCTGTTTTCCCTTGACTCGAGCCACAGTAATATTTCTGGTCTCAGAAATCTTCACTCTCATTGAAAATGAGGTGCTCCTGACAGAAGTTTCACATTTTAGAAGTTTTCCGCCTGAGGGTCAGAGCTGCAGTGCGTATGAGTCAATAATGTGAAGTGAAACAATGTAAATAATTAAATCAATGGGAAAACTCCCACAGAATCTAGCTCCTTGTGGGCCGTGCCATAAGACAGTGAGAATACATCCAACAGAACTGAAATCCTGGGAGGAAAATGTATTTAGGAAAATGTGTTTCCACATTTCTTAATGTAAAAACAGCTGTGGAAGGAATTCAACTATTTGTCACTGCAATGCCCCTCGTGCAGATGAGATGATCCACCTCTCCAAGGGCCCAGGTGAGTAGCAAGGTGTGACATTTGTACAGGAGAGCAAATTGTTACTGGGAAGAGAAGCTATATTCCTTGATTGTTTGGCATATTGACAATAAACCTATATTTTCTGACAATGAAGACTTTTAAATTCAGTTTTCAAGGTAAAAGGAAAAGAAAATATGTTGGGCACGAGAAATACACTAGCAGGAATGAACAGATGGTACTGTAAATAGGAATAGGTCAGAGCTTTCTTCTTGCTGGTTTCTTCTCAAAGGTTTCATTAGATCAATGCCTAAAAAAGCTGAGAAAACTGTAAAGGCTGAATAAAAAGCAATATGGAGTCATTTGAGAAAAGTTGGGTTATATGTGACCACAGAAAATAAAACAAAATGGACTAGGAGTGTAAAAATGTTTCTGCCTGTCATGTAAAGAAATACACCTTCTTTTTCATCATTTGCCTTTACCTGTTTTCCAGTTTAGTGGAATCAATTTGAGTTTAGGGGATCACTTCAACTCCACTGTCTGGCCACAGCTTTTGGGGGATCCAAAATTGCTGGGTATTTTTCTGGACAAGAACTGTGATCTGGGAGCTCCTTACCATTCAGCTTTATTAGACAGAGAAGTAAAGCACAGACTGACTTAGTGACTTGCACAAGGCAACAGTGGAAATCTGGAGCAAAACTGAGAAAGAAATCCATGTCTTCCCAGGCAGGATTCAGCGCCACAACACATAGATCACTCTTTTGTCACTACCTC
This sequence comes from Aleadryas rufinucha, assembly GCA_013397815.1. Taxonomy (NCBI): domain Eukaryota; kingdom Metazoa; phylum Chordata; class Aves; order Passeriformes; genus Aleadryas; species Aleadryas rufinucha. The sequence goes on from VZTH01014105.1 coordinate 119,903, forward strand.
AGTGTTATCATAGAAACAGAACAGGAATTAAATTCTGACAAATAATCAATTATGTAAGCAAGGCAATCTGTCCTGGGGAAGGTATGTTTTAATCACCATTTTCCCCGCAGTCTTCCTCCAAAGCCTGATGACTATGGTATTGCAAATCAGGACCTCAGTTCTGGTGGAATAAAGTAGAAAAGGACACAGGTTCTTTAGTGTTATGACTTTAGTGCACTTCACTGAGGTTAAAAAAATGCAGTAATTGTCCTCTGCATAACTGAAAGGCTAAGGCTCATTGGAAATTCAGGGGATGATTTCTGATTTCTAACTGCTTATTGCTTCTCAGTTCCTGGTATCCTGTTAAGGACAGGAGAAACACTGCTGCTGGTCACTCTTTTGAAACTATAATGAAAAAGTTAATTCTCTTGGAACTAATCAGATATTACACATCGTTCTACAATTATTTTATTGAACAAAGGTCTCTCTAAAGAAAAATTATGCTAACACCTCTAAATGATGCAGTCACATGTATTTTCAATTGTCACAAATAAGAGATCTATTTACCCTCTTATCATCAATTTTTGCTGCATGGTTTTGTGAAAATAGTTCTCTTCAAAATTCATAAGATTTCTGTGTTCATTTAATTTCAGCTGTTCTGAAAAAAGATATTAGTACTTTGCTAAAGATGCGGACCTCTTTGTTTGTAATGAGGACTGCCCAATAGCTGGATGAGTTCAAAGGATCCCTGCCTTTTTTAATTCAAGACTGAATAGCATTGTATCTTCTTTTGAATGCTGGAACTATAAAACCATCTGCCCATACAGTTTTTCTAAATTTCCCATTATTTTAGGCTGTATAGTATGTGTTTGCTATTTTAAATTACAGTGTTGCAATTCACATCCACTGGCATAAGAGATGGAAACGGAAAAATCTTAATGCCTACTAAAGGCTGATGAGCTTGAGGGAGAGCAAGAAGCATAACAAGCTGGCATTAATGCCCATGTCCATGATTTTTTTACAGCAGGTGGGGTGAAACTTGTGCTTGCTGATGATAGATATATTAAACCATATGTCTGGAAGCCTTGACTCAGCACCTCCCAGTTGTAAGGCTCTGCTGGCCCATTTTGTGGTTCCAACACGCTGAGCAGAGTACTTGCACTGTGCTGTAATGCCTCCAAAGATGAAGGAGCTGCTCCAGGAATTCTCCTGGTGATGGACACCAGCGTAGGCATCTTGTGAATTGAGCCCCCAGAATTTTTCAGACTGACCAAAATAGTGCAACAACTGATATACATAGAAAAAGGCTGACATCCTGTGATGTTCCTGTTGACATACCCTTAGGGAAATCCCACAGCATTCATGAATTAGTGTAAAATGGTCTAGAAAGGAAAGGAAGCTCCTTGTTGGGAATCCTAGAAGTCCCGATCTGGTATAGTGATTCTCTCTGAGATTTCCAGCACAGGTGGTGAGCCACTGTGTTTTTCTTTCTCACCTCCATCCTACTAAGATCCAAGGAAAAAACTGCCTACAGCCTCGCCACTTGTTGCTAAGAATTCTCCATAAATCAAGTGAATTAAAATTTCCTGCAGAAAAAACCTGGTGGCCTGCTTCAACTTTCGGTTATCCCTTCTCATAAACAGTGGTTTATGTCCACACAGGGCATTTAGCTTAAAATGTAAGTGCTATTACATCTTTTAAGGTGGAGCCTACATTTTTCTATATGTATTTTCTAATTCTAATTGAAGGATGTTTATACAGCCTCTTTAAATAATTGTCTCCTAACCAACTTAAAAGTTCTACTTGTGACAAGCGACTAAGAAGCCACTGCAGTTAGCATAAACTTTTTCCTAACAAGCATAAACTAAGAGTGACAGAGATATGGTAACTGATTTAATTCTGTCATAGAATATGATATTTAAATGAAGCTTTATTTAAATGAAATTAATGCTGTCTGTAAAGTGTTTTCAGTATTTAAAGGCTGAAAAGAATGGTGAGGGGTTCAATAAACTACTTGTTACTTCCGTTACTGGGGAGAAGGCCCCCAAAAAAATAAGAACAACCCACACCTATGCAACATGCCACTACAGTCAGTCAACAGTACATTATACTTTAAAAGTAAGAACTATATGTTGGAACTCAGCTGAAAATTGACCACTGGTGTTCTCTCCCATTGACCACAGAAACACATTTGTCTCAGTGCTTTGGCACCTGAACAAGCAGGAATGCATGAATGATGCTTAGGGATGGCACTTGGGAATGTAATGCTTCCCAAAACCTGTTCAAGGACACATCATCCTTGGAACACACAATTCCTAATTCTGTCAAGTTTGGTGTCTCCACAGGTTATCTCTCAAGTTGCTGTCACTTGTTTAACCTAATAGTGTCTTGGGACAACTTCACAGGTTAACTGGAACATGAAAATATTTTGGCTTTCTCCCCCTCTGCACATTCACTTCCCTTCAGCTGCAGGTTTTCCCCATGTCACACCCTGCTTTCACACTTCTGTGTCCACATCAAGCAGTGATCCAGACATAATGCGGAGCAGAATAGGCCAGACCTGAGCTGGCTTACAGTGAGCACTGCCCATTTAAGCTGACCCTGTTACAACAAAATGTTTGAGAGCATTCCTGGCCTTTGTCCCAGTCACCTCCACACTCCCTTTTCCATGTCACACTTCCACTAGTGCTCTCACTTCTGGCTGCAAATTGTCTCCCTGCACACACCCCTGCTCAGCCTCCCCCGTCCTGCTTTGCTTGGAGGGTTCCTGGCTTCACCCATTGTTGTGCTCAATGCAGGGGAGGGAAATGGCAAAAAATGGGGACCCAAGATTTCGCTGACATCCATAACCTGACCTGTTGTTGTGGCTTAGGAATGGTATTCTCCAATATAGTCCCCCACCCATCCTCCCCTGCAGCAGGACAGAGAGGAAAATTGGAGGCAAAAAAGGTAAAGATCGCAGGTTGAGGTAAGAACAACTTACTGGAAACGGCAATGAGATTAGAAAACAAACAGTAACAGCAACAGTATTAATAACAAAAGTGTGCAAAAGAAAGAGTGATTCAAATGCAAAATGCTCACCATGCAACGACCCAACCGAAGCTGCCTGGACCAGAAGAGAGCCCTTCTCCGCGGAAGAGACTCCCTTCCCCCTCCCTGGCCATGATGTGAGGTGGTGCAGAATAACCTCCGGGTCTGAGCCATGACACCTCCTGGCTAGGTGTACACAAATTCATCAGCAGGGTCAGGAGTGCATGTGCACACACCAGGAGTGAGCAAAGGTGCTCTATCCACTTTTCAATCCAGAAAGGGTTGACACTCATCTCAGAGAGATCCATAGCCCTGAACTGGGACCACGTCTCCTTGGACTGACTGACTCAGAGTACAGCAGGGTGAAGGTTATCTGCATGGGGGAACGAAGAGGGAGTTAAGTCTATCAGCACAGCAAGGACTGGAACAGTTTGGGTTGGAAGAGATCTTAAAGATCATCCAGTTCCAGCCCTCTTGCCATACGCAGGGACATCTTCTACCAGACCAAGCTGCTCAAAGCCCCATCTAACCTGGACCGGGTTGGGCTATCCACAATTTCTCTGGGCAACCTGTTGCAGTATCTCACCGCCCCCACATTTCTTCCTAATATTTTGTCTAAATCTACTCTTTCAGCTTGACTGTATTGCCCCTTGTCCTATCACTACATGCCCTTGTGAAAAGTCCCTCTCCAGCTACCCTTTAGGTACTGTAAGGTTGCTCTAAGGAATCCCAAGTCTTCTCCATGGTAAACAACTGTCGCTGCCCCGGAAGGGGTCAGCCTGGCTGGGCGGCAATCCCAGGCGAGGCAGCAGTGTCCTTCCCGCAGACACGCAGTGTACGTGCTGTGTCTCGGCGGCCGCGTGTTCGGGCAGCACCGGCTCGGTATAAGCAGGGTGCGCC